>CM070640.1:12721086-13190172 GCA_036346255.1 Ampelocalamus luodianensis
TTAATGAGTCGCGTGGTGGGTTGCATATTTGATTATATGCAACATGGACACTTTTTAGGGAGAAGAACACACGTAGGGCGGTGTATCTTGCTCCACGTATGGGTCCTTGTGATCCATATTCGTCTGCAGATCACTAAGGATCAACCCCATACGTGCGTCTCTTGATTAGCATATTCCATTGGAAAGGGTTCAGTAGGACTTAGCCGTGCTGAAGCATACCAAAGGAAGTGTGTTAATAGCTTGGCAAAAAGGCGGCTGCAAGTGTGGGTACATTGGTACTCTCACAGGATTAAAACTATTCGAATAGCCTCGTCCTAGGTTATGGACACGCTTGGGGAAGTCTTTCAAGAGCTAGACTACAACCTTTTAAAAATTAAAACTTGATGGTGGTATGAATTAGGGATTCATGCTATGTTGTGGTGACTTTTGGGAAAGTCACTTCTAGGTGGATACTTGTTACTTATGTTTACTCGCTGTTATTTAAATGCTTAAAAACAGATTTTACAAACTGCTGTTCAATCTATTACAATATTGCAAATGAAACTTGCTTTATGCGTCCAAAGAACCATATAACCACATTCCTATGAATACATCTTTCATGTAGCTATGTATAGGCTTGTTACTCGTAAGTCTTGCGAGTACATTTTTGTACTCACCGCATTGCTTGTGTTGTGCGTAGGATGATAGTGAGTCCGATGGACCTCACTTTTGTGAGTTGTGCCGCGCGCTTTAAGGGGCGATTAGCTTGGCGGCCGGTCGGCTGCCCCCGTGGTGTTATGTGGCTAACCGTGTCGTCTTTTGGTTTAAGCCATCTTATGGCAACTTTTGCTTCCGTTATATTTATTTGGTACTTATGTCATTTGGCGGTCGGTTGTGTTGTAATAACTTATATTATGTATGTCTTTGGTAGACTCTGTTATATCTGTTGTATGGAAATGATGCATGCTTGATTTGATGTATGTGTCTTTGCTTGTTCTGGAGGCACATGTTCATCGAGACGCGGATTATTCTATTTGTGATACTAGAACCGTGGAAGGTTAAGTATTACAAGTTTAATAAACCTGGTCTCCATAAAGATCAAACGGTACCACCATACGGTTTCCAAACCATAGAGTACCTTATGCATCTTGCTTAAAACATTTAGCCTTGCCTTGTTTCATTAGTTCTAAAATTTTAGCCACTTCCGCATCGGTTTACGGCTTCCTAATCTGGTCCTCAAGCGCAAGTCACACCGAGGGCTGCAAGCGAACCTTCTTCAACTATCTCCGTGTAGGCTTTGCAATGCAGCACATAAGCTGCGAGAAAAGGAGTTATGAGACAAACAGCTGCATTGAGATTTTCTCGCTCAATGCGTTACCACTACATTAGCCTTCCCCGATGATAATGGAGTCCCATATCATAATCTTTAATCAATTCAAGCCATCTCCTTTGTCTCAAGTTCAGTCGGCTTGGGTGAAAATATATTTAAGGCTCTTATGGTCTGTAGATCTCGCAATGATTACCGATGAGGTAATGCCGCCAAATCTTCAAGGCATGAACCACACCACGAGCTCTAGGTTGTGTGTGGGATAATTGGCCTCATGGGGCCTCAATTGCCTCGATCGCAGAGGCCACCACTCGGCCGTCTTGCATAAGCACACAACAGAGCCCATGGCGAGATGCATCACGTGAGATATCAAAGCTTTATGAATGTCCGCGAGAACAAGTGCACGGAGCTTACCAGCATTCTTTCGTGGTTTGGAAACTTTGTTCGCATTCTCGCTCCACTCAAATTTCTTTTCTTTCTTTAGAAGTTGGGTCATAGGCTTCGCGATTTTTGAGAAATTCTTGATGAACCTACGGTAGTATCCACAAGTCCAAGAAAACTACGAATGTCGGTGACGCTCTTGGGTTGCTTCCACTCAAGGACATCTCGTGCATCTACTAGGATCAACAATGACACCGCCTTTAGATAGGATATGTCCCAAGAAACTAACCTCTCAAGCCAAAACTCACATTTCTCTGAATTTGGCGCAAACCGATGGTGGCAAAGCTTTTCTAACACAAGTCTCGAGATGTTGCTCGTGCTCAAGATCGATTTAGAGTAAATGAGGATATCATCAATGAAAACCACTACAAACCGATCCAAGTATTCCATGAACACCGAATTCATGAGGTTCATGAAATAGGTCAGGGCATTGGTCAAACCAAAGGACATGACTGTACTGCATAAACCGTAACGAGTAGAGAAGGCGGTCTTCTAATGTCCTCGGTCCTACTTTAACTGATGGTAGCCTAACCTCAAGTCAATTTTGGAGAACACCGAGCTCCACTAAGTCGGGTCAATAGGTCATCGATCCATGAGCGCTGATACTTGTTCTTGATGGTGACCTCATTCAACGGACGGTAGTCAACACACATCCGTAGACTCTTGTCTTTCTTCTTGACAAAGAGAGCCGGGCATCCCCAAGGCGAGGAGCTAGGCCTGATGAAACCTTTATCTTGCAACTCCTGTTGTTCTTTCAATTGACTAGCTCATTGGGCGGCATTCGACACGCCTTTGAGATGGGCGCGATCGTGCAAGCTCAATGACAAACTCTACTTCTCGGTCGGGGCATGCCTCGAAGTTCTTCAGGAACACATCAGGATACTCACTCACTATTGGAACCTCCTCTATCTTGAGGAGAGTACTCACCTCTAAAGCATAAAGGTGAGAATTACCCACTAAAGGTGCAAAGACTACCTAGATGCCGCCCTCGCTAGTCAACAAATAGACCATTGGGCACAATCAATCTTCCCCGATTCTTAGATAACCAATCCATCCCTAAGATAACATCAATGCTCATCAACTTATCACGATTAAATTTGGCCGCAAAGTTAACGCTTTGTATTTCAATTTTTACGCCCTCGCACTTGATCGGGCAGAGAAAACCGACCGGGACCGATATGATAAGGTGGTGTAGTGTATGTATCTTGAATTGGTTAATTTCAGCATACTCGCTTTTAATAAATGAATGAGATGCTCCGAATCAAATAAACCGATGCGCAGACACGAACTAACAAGTAGTGTACCTAGCACGACGTCAAAGGCTTGCCGCCTCCTCTCTTTGAGACGTGGTTGACGCGACCACGCGCATGCCGGGTGGAGTAGGTGCTGCTCGTGTGGTGGTGGCGGTGGCCTCGAGTCACCGTGGTGCCGGAGCAGTACGTCCTGGGGCATCCTCGCCGCTGGCAGGCATCTGCATGGCATAGTGGCCCGACGACCCGTGGAAACAAATGACGCCGCTTGTATGCCCCGCCAGCCTGTGGTCTCGCCTCGCTGTAAGCCTGAGCCGCCGTGGAGAAGGTCGTGGAGGTGCCACAGAGACCTCGATGGTGTTGCCGGGCACGAGGTGCTCGAGGTAGTCTGGCGTGGCTCGAAAGTCGCCACTACGCCGCTGCCGTCTCCAAAGCCTTCCTCCTCTTCTCGACTCATCCATCGCCATGCTCTCATGCTCCACCACGACGCTTTGTTGACCGAGATCGGAAACTCAAATCATGTGCGGCTAAAACAAGCCGCAACTCCTCCGACACCCATGAAAGAACTCGCCTCGGCGACGAAGCGCTCGCCGAGACGCCGTCCGAGCATACCGCCAAGTAGTTGAAATCATGCGGTACTCGAACTGATCGCCCTCCGCCCTCGCTCTCAAGGCAGGAATCGCATCGCTTGATAAGCGGCCTCCCTCCGGTATATGGGCATCTCGAACGCTTCTCGACTCGTCCCAAGTCGACGTGACTAGCGGGCTACATGGCGGAATAACTATCCCACCACGCTCGCCGCACCGCCAACCGATAGCGGCAAACAAGACTCTCTCAACTCCGTACACGCGCGCAATGTTCGGGCTTTCTTCTCAATGTTGTGCAAACCGCCTTACTGCCTCCATCGGTCCTTGCCGCCCGCAGAACGCGGGAGGTTGGTCGCATTGAACTCGGCGAGACCTCGGACGCTTCAGGTGGGCAGCTCCTCTGCGGAACGGGAGTCGGGGGCGGTGTTACGTATTTATCGCTCAAGCATCCGGTTCGATCCATCGGCTGCGCTCAATCATCATCATAAACTCGACCATGGATGGCGACGGAGGAGCACCTCCTCGAGCGGTCCACCTGGCCGGGAGGGCGGTGAGAGGGCTCGCCACGCGCTCGACGCCTGCTGGGATGATCGCCACGATCGAGAAATCGCCAAGGGTGCTAGACGGTGCCCTAGATGGGGATGGGAGCCTCTGCGCGCAGGCTCCCGATCGCAGAGTCGGTCCTGTCCATCTGTATTGGACAAGGATGGTTAATAAATAAGACAAAAGCCATTACTTGGCCATACATGCACAATCAATATTAAAAAGCAAGAAAATTATAACATCGAATAGAACACCAAACGTTACAACATAAACCAAATCGATACACTCGGTATATAAGCGCCGCAGCTTAAGATTACAATTGAAATAGTAGTGTTTGCAAATAAAACATAACAACATCGACATCTACTACCCCATTACATAAACCTAAGGATACAAGCTCAAACATAGAGCTCCCCGCCCTAATCAGCCTAGATATTATTCGGTCAAAGTTCACCTAAAGTCATCGAAAGGTGTGGTATCCAGGATCTCGTGTCTTCCGGTCTCGGGTTGGTGAGGCGTAAGGGGGATCCTACGCCGATGATATGGCCTCCTACTTCAGGAAGACGATAGTCCGGCGGCGCAGAAATGTACGGTGAAACCTCATTAGCGCCATACAGCACATCCGGACGAATTAGCCTCATGTCATGCATAAGCTGTAAATGCTCCTGAGCTACAATGAGACGACGACGCTGCCTCCCATAACTCATGCATTATGCAACATGCATTTGGTCCATTACGTGAACCAATCTCGCTAATCGTCGACTTGGGGTCCTCCCAAAGCTGGATCCTAGCAACGAGCTCACGTCCTTAGCGCTAGCGCGCGCATCGGAAAAGTGATCATATGGGGTCAAGCACCTCCGTCGAGTCGTAGCGAAGACGACTCATGGCCACCAAAGCCACTTCTTGTAACGCCATGGCCTCGTAGTACCGGCGCTGGAAGCGGTAAGGTATGCTCCCGTGACTTGTCTAGCAACGATATCTATCATCGCCATAAATTCCTTCATTCTGGTCCTCGATCACTACGGTAGATGGAATAAGTGGGTGATATGTGAAGTTCGCCCTCCACATCATGTCTCGTAGCAACGCGGTATCCATCCACCTCCTTGTGTTGAGTTTCCTGACAAGGTACTAAGGGTTCATCTAAAGGCAAGAAGGCTAGGTAAGTGTGAGACCCCGGTTTATTAAACTTGTAATACTTAACCTTCCACCGGTTCTAGTATCACAAATAGAATAATCCGCGCCTCGATGGACATGTGCCTCCCGGAACAAGCACACATACATCAATTCCAAGCATGCATCATTTCCATACAAATAATATAACAAGTCTACTAAAAGACATACATAATATAAGTTATTACAACACACCACTCGCCAAATGACATAAGTACCAAATAAGTAATATGTGAAGCAAAAGTTGCCATAAGATGGCTTAAACCAAAAGATGACCGGTTAGCCACATAACACCACAGTAGGCAACCGGCCGCCGCAAGCTAATCGCCTCAGATATCGCCACAAACACAACTCACAAAAGTGAGGTCCATCGGACTCACTATCATCCTCTGCACAACACAAGCAATGTAGGTGAGTACAAAAATGTACTCGCAAGACTTACGAGTAGCAAGCCTATACATAGCTATATGAAAGTTGTATTCAAAGGAATGTGGTTATATGGTTCTTGGACGATAAAGCAAGTTTCATTTGCAATATTGTAATAAGTTGAACAATGCTTGTAAAATCTTTTTAAGCATTTAAATAACAATGAGTAGGCATAAGTAACAAGTATCCACCTAGAAGTGACTTTCCCAAAGCCACCACAACATAGCATGAACTCACGATTCATACCACCATCAAGTTTTAATTTTAAAATGTTGTAGTCTAACTCTTGAAAAGCTTATCCAAGCGTGTCCATAACCTAGACGAGGCTATTCGAATAGTTTTAATCCCAGTAGGTGTACCAATGTACCCACACTCGCATCGCCTTTGTCAAGCTATTACACACTTCCTTTGGTATGCCGAACGGCTATGTAACATCCCAATTTTGAGCTTGTGTTTCCAATGTAAGAAAATGAGTAGAAATTAAAACTTTTCACATCCTCGTATTTCCTTTGTACCAAGCAAGTATTGTACAAGAAGTTATGGAAATACTGAGTCACAAGTCTTTGATCCAAATCTTGAGCTTTCAAAACAATCTTGTCAAACCTCTTGATCATCTCCTGAAATATTTTTCCTAAGTTCTTGGGATGGTTTGTGACCTCTGAAAAGTTTCACAATTTTTAGAAATTGTTTGAATATTTTTGGAGGTCGGTCAAACCAATTCAAAATCTGGTCAAACCTTGACCGAGTGCCTTGTAAGTTTTTGGAGGAAAATCCACAGCACCAAAGCCTCTGAAAAATTTGTGCTAGGTCCTCGCTTTGAGCTAGCAAGCTCCTGAAAATTTCATAATTTTGGAGTTCGTTTGCTACCTCAAATAAATCCCCAAACTTCAGAGCGCTTTGAAACCCAAACTTAGGTCGAGTCGACTCGGGCTCGAGTCGACCCGAGTCCCACCCAACCAACTGCTCGGTCGAGTCAAGCTCACCGAGTTCGCTCGGTCTGCACGCGCAAGCGGGCCGCGGATGGGGATCGTGGCTCACGACCTCCCCACGACTCCTAGGACCTCCTCGCCGCTGCAAGACGCCCCCACCTCGGCGATTCTGACGCCCAGACCACCTAAGGCAAACTGGGGACGCCCAGACCTCCTTGCTTGCCAGGTTTCTTCCTCACGACTTCCCGAGGTCCGCCGCACATGAAATTTCTCGCACTCGTGCGTGTTAGTGGTCAGAGCGCGATTGGGGTAGTGAGATGTCACCTTTGCCCGTTGTCAACCGCTCTTGTTGTCGACATGCATTTATTGCCACGCTTTAACCTCCAAAGTCTTCACCGCTCGCCACTTGTCTCTGTCGTGGCGTGCGTTGGCGGTGGGCATGGACCTTGCTCACAGATGGGGTTGCCTAGCTCCTTGTTAAGCTCCCTGTGCCATACATAGCCCAAAACTCCTCTCTTTTTCCTTCGCTCTTGGTCGTGCTTGAGCTCCCTCGCTGAGTTGGTCCTCACACTCAAACCCCAAGAACACCACCACCCCGAAACCTCCATTGTCACCTTTGAGCTCCTCGCCAAGCTCGAGCTCCAGTGGTTCCATCAACGTTCTTGCTCGCTTTCCTTGTCATCTCGAGCACCCCAGCATTCTCTAACTTCTGTGGTTGTCCATCGCAGAGTGGTCAAGTTGGGGAGCCGCTTGTCGGGTCGAGGTCTTCTTCTACTTCGCAAAACACATCACCGCGGACTTCGCCGACCTTCTCCAAGTCCCTCCGCCTTCCTCTGGACCTACCCTACACTCGGGTGAGTTCATTTTAGTCCCTTAGAGCTTAGGGTCTAGCTAGCTTAGCTCGTGGCGCCGCTTGTCGTTTCCGGTTTTGCCGAAAGGCTTGTCCTCCGCCATTCTCGGCCGCCGGCGCTTAAGGCCGTCGCCGCCGAGTGCCTCCGCTAGGTCCGCGACACTATTGCGAGTATATCGGTGCCCTTGGTCGGCGCCGCGGGTCCCTATCGCGGCGGCAAACCGTTGAGCCCGCCGATTTTGCCGCTTCAAAACTCCGCTTTAGCCATCGTGTTAGGACATCTTAAATGCCCATTTATTACCAATCATCGTGAGTGATGAGTTGTCTTAGCCGCCACCTTTGTCGCTTGTCCGAGGTCCCGCGCTTTAACAAAGACCTTGACCTCCTCGGGTTCTTCGTAGCCGCCTAAGACCTCCCAAGTTTAGATCTGGTCTTTAGATCTTTCCCGTGAAAACGTTTAAGTGTAAGACCTCCTCTCAGTTGGGATCCTAGCCGCCCAGACCACCTCGTTAAAGCTCCTGTCACTAGGACCACTCCTGTGCTAAAAGATCTCCTCGTGGCCCTTTATAAAACCACCCCTAGTAGGCCGCAAGACCTCCTCGGTCCTTTTGCAACGACCACCCTGAGCCACTCCCGAGGTCCTCTTTGTAAAAAGACCACCCCTTGTCGTGTTGTCAAAACCACCCTCTCGGACCTCTTTCGAGGTCCTCCTTGCAAAAGACCTCCCCTTGGTCATTTTTGCAAAGACCACCCTCGGGGTCGTCTTTGTAAAAGCCACCCATGGCCTTTTACAAAGAAAACCCTCGCAGACCTCTTAGGCTCGATCCTAGCCGCCCACCACCTCCCGCTTTTTATTGGTTTTCCAGATTTAGTTCCAGAGCTTTTATTTGCACATATTAATTGTTTTAAACTTCAAAATTGCATATCTTTTTCTCAGTAGCTCAAAATTTAACAAACTAAAGTTCTATAAATGCATCTCATTAAAGTACCTTAGCTTAGTATAGGTTTTGCAAGAGTCTTTAATATGAAATTAATCATGTCTTAGATTTATAACTTAGAAAATCATAACTAAATCATTTTAACTCCAAATGACCTGAAATTTTATATGGGTTACCACTATACCAGTAGGTAGCTACCATAAAAATTTCAGCTTTCAAAGTCTTTCTAGAAAATGTTTTGCTACAGTGCTAATTATGGCCAAAATGGGTTTTTAGGTAATATCTTTGCACCACAAATCCAAATTAGGTTTTTCCAGTTTCTATGACTAGGTATATTCGTATTCTACCTTATGTATAAATTTCTCCTGATTTGGATAATTTTTGCTTGCTCTTTGTTTAAGTGTTGCTAGTCTTATTGGTTGTTCTTGGTTCTTTTTGCCTTTGCGCTAGGATTCGACATTTGCGGTAATCCCGAGAGCGACCCTCCACAAACACCTTGAGCAACAGCAAGAAGGCAAGCTGAGCTTGATCATGTTAATCCCAGATTTTAAGTATTTATGTTGATTACAAATTCTATGTATGCATTGCTATTTTTGTGTTAATAGTTGGCCTAGTAGATGCATTTCCTTAGCAAATGATTATTCTCTACTACCATGAGCCTAGGTTACTTTGGTGTGATTTAGAGTTCGTGGATGGGCTCTGTCACTTAGTAGTTGCGAATTAATTGCTTAGCCATGCTTAGTTTCGGTAGAAATGGGCGTTATCGACTTGTCGATAACCTTGATCACATCAAACTTATTATGATTATGATTTCCACCTTGTGCTATGTCTACTTATGAAAACTAAAACTGAAAACAAAATGATTTAGACTTGGGCACAATGGTATGATGGTGTGATTTTGGGTGTGATCGAATGGTGCTCGGTCAACAAGGACCGAACATCTTGTTACACTAAACCAAGCATTTTAGCGCATAACCACATTAGAGGGTATGGGACCTCTCTTGACTTAGTACTTTGGCGTGTATTGGCCCGAGTCGCAGGAGTCGCAGGAGGGATGGTGTTGGGAGATTGTAGTGTCCGAAAGACTTCACCCGTGATGGGATTTGTTGTCTTTCTGACTTGCAATGTAAGCATATGGGTTTCTATCCATATGAGCGCTCGTAGTTAATACACAAGATTGGAAATGTCTCGAGGACTTAGCTGGCCGGCATACCTTCTGTGAGTGTGCTTGTGGCTTGAAGGCGGTCAAGTGTGGGTACATTGGTACACCCTCACAGGTTAAAACTATTCGAATAGCCTCGCCCTAGGTTATGGACACGCTTGGCAAGGTCTTTCAAGAGTTAGACTACAACCTTTTAAATTAAAACTTGATGGGTGGTACGCAGTGGGGATTCGTGCTATGTTGTGGTGGCTATTGGGATAGTCACTTCGTGGTTACTTGTATGTACCTTTACTTATCAAGTTACTTTGATAACAAAACAGATTTGCAAACTTGCTTTTAAAATGTATTACATTATTGCAAATAAAGTTGGCTTCATGCAAATGAGACATACAACCTCCACCTAAATAAGCTTGCATGTAGTTTATGAATAGGTCCGCTATTCCACACGCTCGCCTTGCGGTACAAAGACAATCTTTGTACTCGATGCTATGCTTAATTGTTCTGTTGTTTGAGGAAGAAGGTGAGCCCGAGGGCCTCACTTTTTGCGCCGTGTTGTGGTAGCTATGGGCGACTAGCTTAGCGCCCTGGCCGGTTGCCTTGTGGGTGTATGGCTAACCTGGCCGACTTTTGTTCTAGCCATCTTATGACGCTTTTGCTTCCGTCATTCTTATATATTGTTCTATTTGGCCGTCGGCTCTCTTTTGTAATAACTTTACTTTATGTATGTCGTGGTTGAACTTAGTGATGTATGTTGTATGGAAATGATGTGTATTTTGTGATGATGTGCATATGTTGCAATTCTGGAAACATATGCCCATCGAGGCTTAGAATGTTTAATTAGTAATGCTAGAACCAATTGGAGGTTATGTTACTAGTTAAATATTCCGGTCCTCACAAAGTTGGTATCAGAGCCATCCTGACCGTAGAAACCCCTAGCTTGGTCGCCTTTAGAATATTTTGAAAACTTACTTTCAAAAGGTTTGTAAAACTTAAGTAGGTTCTCTAATTTTACTCCTTACCTATTTTAGCTTGCTCATCTCACCTTACTTTCACATAAGTTTTGAAGAAGTTGTTCCTCTCTTCCTTTCAAAAATTAGCCTCTATCGATTAACTTGGTTTTGGGAGAAACATGAGAGCTTGGAGAAAGGAATTTGGACAGCTAGCTAGTGGTTAGTAATTAAGGTAGGAAATGAGAGGTTAAATCCACTAAAATTTGTGGGAATAAAAGGGTAAGAAGTGATATGAGATAGCTTAGTATCTAACCTTTCTCTAGTAAATTTACCACCCTATTTCCTAGTCAAGTTTCAACAAAGAAGGAGTTTCGAATTTTTCTTCCCGAAAATTGATTACTCACTTTTCCATACGAGTTGGTCATAATAGGAAGATGGTTGTTATCTTTATGATCTTGCTGTAATTTTATGTGGTTACTTGAGCTTTTGGAGTTTGTTTAGGGTTAGTTGTTTTCTTTGTCTCCTGTTCCTGAGTTGTGTTTAACCTATTTTTGTGGAACAGATGACAAGAACCACCTCCGCAATGCCTCACCGGCTACTGTTCCGATGAGGAGCTTCTCCTCCGACCATGGCCGAGGTTCTCGCTCGATCGAGCGAATCGCATGGACCGTGACCCGATCTTGGAGGTCATTGCGAGGAACACCTCCGCCCCGCCGCCGTGGATCTCGGAGGTGGTGGCCACCGGCCTCGTGGTGGGCTTGCGGAGTTCCTCCGCACTCGCCTCCTACCTTCTCCCGATCCGAGGATCCTTGGACGCAGACGATCGGCTGGCCTGTTGAGCGAAGCTCAACGCTGCTCGATGCCGTGAGCAGAGCGGCACTTTTCGCATCCCATCGCCTCGAGGTGCAGCACTTCATGGTGGGAGAACTTCTCGCCATGCACCGCGGACACGTGGTCTCGTGGGAGGAGTTCCGCCGCCTTCCGCCTGCCCATGTCCCCGCCTACCGATGAAGCCAAGAAGAAGGAGTTCCTTGCGCCAAACAGGGCGAATCTGTGACGGAGTACCTCCATGAGTTCAACCATTTGGCGAGGTACGCCCGCCGAGGTGGCCACCGATGAGGCCAAGCAGAGAAGTTCGTGGAGGGCTTGTTTGAGGAGCTTCGTGACAAGCTCTCTATTGTAGACTTCGACTTCCGACACCTTGGTGGACAAGGCCATCATCGCCGAGCACAAGGCGAGCGCGGGCGAGTCCCGCAGCGCAAGTGGGAGGCCCACCGGTCTCGCACAGCTGGCCTCGCTCGTCCTCGAAGTTGGGCCTCGCACGGTGGCCCATTCCTTGGCTTCACCACCGCCGAGGCCTTCAAAGACCAGCTCCACGCCCTCCGCCGGCCGTGACTCACCACGGCGCGCAGCAGGTGTTCCTCGCAACCCCGCGGCCGACGCCACCTACTTCTATCGCACAACAAGGGCCACTACGCGAGTAGTTGTCCTAAGAAGATCGAGCGGCCCTCGTCCCAATGGAGGACGCGGGCAGGAGTGGTCACCACCGACCGTAAGACCTCGGCTTGGGGAGCGCCGAGTCAACCATATCTCGGCCGAGGAGGCACAGAGGCACCCGGACGGGTGTTGGGTACGCCCTTGTTAATTTGCATCCTCGCGCTTTATTTGACTCGGGCCTCGTGATTCGCTTATTTCGAGGTCATTTGTCGCTGATTGTGGACTTCACCGTGTTCCTTTGGGGATTCCACCGCTCATTCGCCTCTCGGTTCGGAAATGAGAGTCGACTCAAGTATGCCGACGCCCCATCCACATCGGCGAGTGGGATTCTGGCAAATCTTATCCTACTCGACGCACGCCCGACGTGATTCTTGGCATGGATTGGTTGTCCCAACACTTGGGGCAAATCGACAGTGCGTGAAGATTGTCTACCTCACCATCCTTCAGTGAATAGGTTGGGTTTTCGCCAGCTATTCGCGAGAGCCCCATCTTTATGTCCTTGAAGCAAAGCCACAGATTGGAGATTCACGACGCCCCCATCTGTGTGACTTCGCGATGTCTTCCCCAAGACTTGCCCGGATGCCTCCTGCTCGAGATCCGAGTTTGTGATCGAAGTTGTGCCCTGCATCGCCCTATTTCTAAGAGGCCGACGCATGCCTCCTAATGAGTTGGAGGAGCCAAGAAGCAATCGGGTGAGCTGCAAGAGAAGGGTTTTATCCGTCCTAGCTCATCTCCTTGGGGCTGTCCAGCTTATCTTTGTGAAGAAGAAGGACAAGACCTGCGCATGTGTGTTGATTACCGTCCGCTTAATGAGGTGACTAGTAAGAACAAGTATCCTTTGCCTCGTATTGATGATCTTTTCGATCGGTTGACCGAGCACGAGTCTTCTCCAAGATTGACTTGAGACCGGGCTATCATCAAGTCGATCGAGCCGAGGATATTCAAGACCGCTTTGCTACTCGTTATGGTCTTTACGAGTACACCGCCATGTCTTTGGTTTGACTAATGCTCTGCTTATTCATGAATCTTATGAACTCGGTATTCATGGAGTATTTGGATAGGTTTGTGGTGGTATTCATCGATGATATCCTCATCTACTCCAAGAGTGAAGAAGAGCATGCCGAGCATCCGAAGCTTGTGTTGGGCAAGTCGCGTGAGCACCGCTTGTATGCTAAGTTCAGCAAGTGCGAGTTCGTTGAAGGAAGCGGCATTCTTAGGCCATGTTCTTTCAGGGGGTGTGGCCGTGGATCCTAGCAAGGTCGCTGATGTACTATCTTGGGGTCACCAAGTCGGTCCACCGATGTGCGGAGTTTTCTTGGTTTGGCTGGCTACTATCGCCGATTTATCGAGAATTTCTCCAAGATTGCGAATCCTATGACCGAATTGCTTAAGAAAGACAAGAAGTTTGAGTGGTCCGCTGCTTGTGATGTGAGTTTTCAGGAACTCAAGAAGCGGTTGACCTCAGCCCCAAGGCTTGTTCTCCCCGATAATCACAAGGGTTTTGATATCTTTTGTGATGCTTCGCCGGGTCTTGGTTGTGTTCTTATGCAGAAGGCAAGGTTGTGGCCTATGCATCGCGGCAATTGAGGCCTCATGAACTCAACTATCCTACTCATGACTTGGAGTTAGTCTGCGTGGTCCATGCACTCAAGATTTGGCGGCATTATCTCGATTGGTAACCGCTGAGGTGTATTCCACCACAAGAGTTTGAAGTACTTGTTCACCCAAAGATCTGAACCTCGGATAAAGAAGATGGTTGGAATTGATCAAGGACTATGACATGGGCATTCAAAGATCATCCGGGCAAGGCCAACGTTGTGGCGATGCACTCGATCTGAAGGTGTATTGCAAAGATGTTGATGCTCCAAGAGCAAAGCAGCCTACCCTCATTTCCGAATTCCAATACCAATTTGGGTTTGATCGAGCACGGTTCTCTTGCTACATTGGTTGTGCAACCAACCTTGGTGGACCAAATCAAGCGGACAAAGAAAGCAGATGTTGGTGTGAACCAAATCAAGCGAGTAACATCAAGGATGGGATAGCCAAGTGCTTTTCAGAGGACGAGCATGGCGTTGTGTGGTTTGGGCAGCGCCTTGTGGTTCCTAAGGTCATGGAATTGCGAATTTGATTCTCCGCGAAGCCCATGATTCTCCTTTGTCTATTCACCACAGGGCTACTAAGATGTATCAGACCTTCGCCGAGATTCTCGTGGACCCGAATGAAGCGAGATTGCCAAGTTCGTTGTCGAGCGCGACGGCGTGTCCGCCGCGTAAAGGTCGAGCATCGCCCGTCAGGTCTTCTTCAGCCTTTGCGGCTGCGGAGTGGAAGTGGGATTCCGTTGGCATGGACTTCATCACCGGATTGCCCCGCCGTCCAAAGGGAATGATGCTATTTGGGTCGTGATCGACGGGTTGACTAAAGTGGCACATTTCCTTCCGCCAAGACGCAGCTTGTGGGGCCTTTGGCCGAACTTTATGTCTCGAGGATTGTGAGTCTTCACTGTACCAAGACGATTATTTATGATCGTGGTGCGCTTTTCACTCGCGTTTTGGCATAGTGCGCAAGAGGCTATGGGGACCCGCCTCCACTTCAAGATGACCTTTCATCCTCGGGGATCGATGGTCGACGGAGCGAGTCAACCAAGTGTTGGAAGATATGCTCGTGCTTGTGTTCTTTCCTATGGGAAGAAGTGGAGAAATGCCTACCATTTGCCGAGTTCTCCTACAACAACGGCCTATCGAGCCGCTTGGCATGGCACCATTTGAGGCTTTGTATGGGAGGAGATGCGTAACCCCATTGAACCGGCCGAGATCGTGAGCGCGCTTTTGCCTGATTCGATCAATGAGGCCGAGTCAAGTTCGATTGATCCGCGAGCATTCGCGCACGGCCCACCTGCACAAAAGAGCTATGCGTGTCGTCATCGCCGTGAGTTGAGCTTTGAGCCCAATGACTTTGTGTATCTCAAAGTCTCACCCTTGAAGGGCCATCGCTTTTGGCATCAAGGGCAAGTTGGCTCCTCGATATGTTGGGCCTTACCGCATCGTCGAGAGAGTTGGGCGCTTGCATACATGATTTGAGCTACCACCGCACTTGAGGTGTGCATGATGTGTTCCATGTTTCACACCAAGAAGTGCCTCCGTGTCCCGATCGAGAAACTCCGCTGGAAGCTCTCGATGTGCAGGAGTATTTGACCTCACCATGAGCATCCTGCTCGTATTCTTGAGGAATCAACGGAGAACAAGGAACCGTGTCATCAAGTTCCTTAAGGTTCAGTGGTCAAACCATTCTCAAGATGAGGCAACTGGGAGCGAGAAGATCGCCGTGTAGAGTTTCCTTCTTCTTCTCCGAGTAAACTAATCTCGGCCGAGATTCTTGTAAGGGGGAGAGTTGTAACATCCCAATTTTGAGCTTGTGTTTCCAATGTAAGAAAATGAGTAGAAATTAAAACTTTTTCTTACATCCTGTATTTCCTTTGTACCAAGCAAGTATTGTACAAGAAGTTATGGAAATCTGAAGTCACAAGTCTTTGATCCACATCTTGAGCTTTCAAAACAATCTTGTCAAACCTCTTGATCATCTCCTGAAATATTTTTCCTAAGTTCTTGGGATGGTTTGTGACCCTCAAAAGTTTCACAATTTTTAGAAATTGTTTGAATATTTTTGAGGTCTCACAAACCAATTCAAAATCTGGTCAAACCTTGGACCAATGCCTTGTAAGTTTTAGGAGGAAAATCCACAGCACCAAAGCCTCAAAAATTTGTGTTAGGTCTCGCTTGAGCTAGCAAGCTCCTGTAAAATTTCATAATTTTGGAGTTCGTTTGCTACCTCAAATAAATCCCCAAACTTCGAGCGCTTTGAAACCCAAACTTGGGGTCAGTCGACTCGCTCGAGTCGACTCGAGTCCCACCCACCAATCGGCTCGGCCGAGTCAAGCTCGGTGAGTTCGGGCTCGGTCTCTTGCGCGCAAGCGGGCCGCCGGATGGGGATCGTGGTGGCTCACGACCTCCCACGACTCCTAGGACCTCCTCGCCGCGCAAGACGCCCCCACCTCGGCGATTCTCGGACGCCCAGACCACCCTAAGCAAATCTGGGACGCCCAGACCTCCTTGGCGCTGTTTCTTCCTCACGACCTCCCCGAGGTCCGCTCGCCATGAAATTTCGCACCTCAGGCGTGTGTCGTGGTCGAGCGCTTGGGGCGATGAGATGTCACCTTGCCTTGTCAAAGACTCTTGTTGTCGACATGCATTTATTGCCGATCGGCTTTAACCTCCAAAGTCTTCACCGCTCCGCCACTTGTCCTGCCGTGCGTGCTGCCAAGGTGGGCATGGACCTTGCTCACGGGGGGGGCTGCTAGCCCTGCCAAGCTCCTGTGCCATACATAGCCTCAAAACTCCCTCTCCTTTTCCTTTCGCTCTTGGTGCTTGAGCTCCCCGCCTGAGTTGGTCCTCACACTCAAACCCCAAGAACACCACCACCCCGAACCTCCATTGTCACCTTTGGAGCTCCTCGCAAGCTCGAGCTCCAAAGTGGTTCCATCAACGTTCTTGCTGCTTTCCTTGTCATCTCGAGCACCCCGAGCATTCTCTAACTTGATGTGGTTGTCCATCGCAGAGGTGGTCAAGTTGGGGAGCCGCTTGTCGGGTCGAGGTCGTCTTCTTCTACTTCACGCAAACACATCACCGCGGGACTTCGCCGACCTTCTCCAAGTCCTCCGCCTTCCTCCTGACCTACCCTACACTCGGGTGAGTTCATTGTAGTCCCTTAGAGCTTAGGGTCTAGCTAGCTTAGCTCGTGGCGCCAGCTTTGTCGCTTCCGTTTTTGCCGAAAGGCTTGTCCTCCGCCATTCTCACGGCCGCGGCGTTTAAGGCCGCCGCCGCCGAGAGTGCCTCCGCTAGGTCCGCGACACTATTGCGAGTATATCGGTGTCTTTGGTGGCGCGCCGCGGGTCCCCATCGCCGCGCAAACCGTTGAGCCCGCCGATTTTGCCGCTCAAAACTCCTGCTTGCGTCATCGTGTTAGGACATCTTAAATGCCCATTTATTACCAATCATCGGTGAAAGTGAGTTGTCTTAGCCGCCACCCTTTGTCGCCGTCCGGAGGTCCCGCGCTTTAATAGCACCTTGACCTCCTCGGGTTCTTCAGAGTCGCCAAGACCTCCCAAGTTTAGATCCGGGCCTTTAGATCTTTCCTGAAAACCTTTAAGTGTAAGACCTCCCCTTTGTTGGGATCCTAGCCATCCAGGACCACCCTGGTTAAAGCCTGGCTGCTAGGACCACTCCGGCGCGAAAAGATCTCCTCGTGGCCCTTTATAAAAACCACCCCTAGTAGGCCGCAAGACCTCCCTCGGTCCTTTTTGCAACGACCACCTCGGAGCCACTCCCGAGGTCCTCTTTGTAAAAAGACCACCCCTTGTCGTGTTGTCAAAACCACCCTCTCGGACCTCTTTCGAGGTCCTCCTTGCAAAAGATCTCCCTTGGTCATTTTTAAAGACCACCTGGTCGCTCTTTGTAAAAGCCACCCATGGCCTTTTACAAAGAAAACCCCTACTCAGGACCTCTTAGGCTCGATCCTAGCCGTCCACGACCTCCCCAGTTTTTATTGGTTTTCCAGATTTAGTTCCGAGAGCTTTTATTTGCACATATTAATTGTTTTAAACTTCAAAATTGCATATCTTTTTCTCTGTGGCTCAAAATTTAACAAACTAAAGTTCTATAAATGCATCCAAAAGTACCTTAGCTTAGTATAGGTTTTGCAGTAGTCTTTAATACTGAAATTAATCATGTCTTAGATTTATAACTTAGAAAAATCATAACTAAATCATTTTAACTCCAAATGACCTGAAATTTTATATGGGTTACCACTATACCAGTAGGTAGCTACCATAAAAATTTCAGCTTCAAAGTCTTTCTAGAAAATGTTTTTGCTACAGTGCTAATTATGGCCGAAAATGGGTTTTTAGGTAATATCTTTTGCACCACAAATCCAAATTAGGTTTTTCCAGTTTCTATGACTAGGTATATTCGTATTCTACCTTATGTATAAATTTCACGTAGCATTTGGATAATTTTGCTTGCTCTTTGTTTAAGTGTTGCTAGTCTTATTGGTTGTTCTTGGTTCTTTTGCCTTGCGCTTAGGATTCGACATTTGCGGTAATCCCGAGAGCGACCCTCCACAACAGCCTTGAGCAACAAAAGAAGGCAAGCAGCTTTGATCATGTTAATCCCAGATTTTAAGTATTTATGTTGATTACAAATTCTATGTATGCATTGCTATTTTTGTGTTAATAGTTGGCCTAGTAGATGCATTTCCTTAGCAAATGATTATTCTCTACTACCATGAGCCTAGGTTACTTTGTGTGATTTAGAGTTCGTGGATGGGCTCTTGTCACTTAGTAGTTGCGAATTAATTGCTTAGCCATGCTTAGTTTCGTAGAAATGGGCGGTTATCGACTTGTCGATAACCTTGATCACATCAAACTTATTATGATTATGATTTCCACCTTGTGCTATGTCTACTTATGAAAACTAAAACTGAAACAAAATGATTTAGACTTGGGCACAATGGTATGATGGTGTGATTTTGGGTGTGATCTGAATGGTGCCCGGTCAACAAGGACCGAACATCTTGTTACACTAAACTAAGCATTTTAGCGCATAACCACATTAGAGGGTATGGGACCTCTTTGACTTAGTACTTTGGCGTGTATTGGCTCCGAGTCGCAGTGGAGTCGCAGAGGGATGGTGTTGGGAGACAGTGTCCGAAAGACTTCACCCGTGATGGGATTTGTTGTCTTTCGCTTGCAATGTAAGCATATGGGTTTCTATCCATATGAGCGGCTCGTGAGTTAATACACAAGATTGGAAATGTCTCGAGGACTTAGTCGGGCCGGCATACCTTCGGTAGTGTGCTTGTGGCTTGAAGGCGGTCTCAAGTGTGGGTACATTGGTACACCCTCAGGTTAAAACTATTCGAATAGCCTCGCCCTAGGTTATGGACACGCTGGCAAGGTCTTTCAAGAGTTAGACTACAACCTTTTAAATTAAAACTTGATGGGTGGTACGAGTCGGGATTCGTGCTATGTTGTGGTGGCTATTGGGATAGTCACTTCCAGTGGTTACTTGTATGTACCTTTACTTATCAAGTACTTTGATAACAAAACAGATTTGCAAACTTGCTTTTAAAATGTATTACATTATTGCAAATAAAGTTGGCTTCATGCAAATGAGACATACAACCTCCACCTAAATAAGCTTGCATGTAGTTTATGAATAGGTCCGCTATTCCACACGCTGCCTTGGCGGGTACAAAGACAATCTTTGTACTCGATGCTATGCTTAATTGTTCGTTGTTGAGGAAGAAGGTGAGCCCGAGGGGCCTCACTTTGCGAGCAGTGTTGTGGTAGCTTATGGGCGACTAGCTTGGCGCCCTGGCCGGTTGCCTTGTGGGTGTATGGCTAACCTGGTCGATTTTTGTTCTAGCCATCTTATGGCGCTTTTGCTCCACTGTCATTCTTATATATTGTTCTATTTGGCTGGCTGGCTCTCTTTGTAATAACTTTACTTTATGTATGTCGTGGTTGAACTTAGTGATGTATGTTGTATGGAAATGATGTGTATTTGTGATGATGTGCATATGTTGCAATTCGGGAAACATATGCCCATCGAGGCTTAGAATGTTTAATTAGTAATGCTAGAACCAATTGGAGGTTAAGTGTTACTAGTTAAATATTCCGGTCCTCACAAAGCAAGTCCTACGAACCCTTTCCAATGGAACATGCTAATCAAGAGACGCACGATAAGTTAATCTTAGTGATCTGCCGACGAAATATGGATCACAAGGACCCATACGTGGAGCAAGATACACCGCCTCTACGGTGTTCCTCCTACAACGTGTCCATGTTGCATATAATCAAATATGCAACCCACCACGCGACTCATTAATTAACACGCCCAAAGTACTGCCAAGAGAGGTCCCATATCCTCTAGTGTGGTTAGCACGCACGTAATGCTCTGATAACAGATGATACTCACAAGTAGTTCGGTCCTTAATCGACCCTGCACCATTCCAAGCACACCCAAAAGATCACACCATCTTACTCGTAATGCCCCAATTTTATCAACAAGATAATCAGACATTATGAAAAGAATGGGCTACTGCTCATATCATTACTGTTTTAATCTTAGTTGGGAGTTGTCATACTAAATAAAACCTTCCTTTTAGCCCCACCCAAAGACTTATTTAGAATATTTAAAGGAATACAAGATAAAACTTGTATTATGACTGGAAGTATTTTTATGAAAGCTTAGATAAGTTATCTTGGTTAAAAATATTTTGTTGCATTTCTAGAAATTATTTGGGCTTAAAGAAAATTTATTGTCTTTAAATAAATATTTTCACCTAAATAAATAATTATGTATTTTATAAAGTGAAAATGTGGTTTATGAAATTTATCCGGGAAATATATCATCCCAGTAGCTTACAGTAAAAATTTCATGAATTTATAAATTTATTTGCTATTTTTAAAGTCCTACCAAACCTTTTAAGTATTTAAATGGGTCTGTCAACCAAACTGGTCTAAACTCACCCTTGCATCAGAAGCGACTGTCTCACGTGGTTGGGTCCAACCAGCGCGACTTGGTCCGCTCGTCACGCCCCAACGCGAGCCCAAAACTCCACACGTGATTTGAGCCGTTGATCTTCAATCGAACCGCGGCTTATAACACCCCGCAAGTCGCCCACGCAGTACACTTTAATCTCCACCGTTGATATTGATCTAACGCGCGAGATCGCAGTATGCAACCTGACAACTCCGATCCTTATTCAATCTCCACCGCTCGCTTCTAATCCAACCGTGACGCCTTTTCGCTTTAAACTTAACTGCGCGCTTATTTCAAATTGCTAGATTCAAATCCTACCGCTTTTCCCTTTTCCCGCTGTTTATAAAGCCCGCACTCCTGCGGGCCATTGGATCTTCATCGTGGCCCGATTAGTGTATGCATTCTGACGACCGATCCCCGCACAATCGTGGGCCGCCCATCCTTGATCTAGCGGATCGCTTGTTTCTAATTGAAATCGAGGCGCTGTTTATGCGAGCCTTGGATTTCAATCCAACGGCGCCTCTTTTGACCGTGGCCCTTTAAAGCCCAAAATCGGTGGATCGTTGATTTTAATCGCGGACCACATGGGTGCATGCAATCGACCATCCGTTCCATTTACATCCCGACCGTAGAAATTGAATCCAACGGTGTCGAGCCATCGCATCTAAAAAGAGCGACGTATATCTTTTAGTCGCGCTGGATTTCAACCAACGCCCAGATTTGAAAGTGGACCTCAATGAATCCTTTAAAACTCCGCTTTAATCCCGATCGTAGATCTAGATCGTGAGGTCCATATTAAATGATACCGATTCAAATCATTTAATCTATCTATTTATCGTAGCCGCCTATTTCCAATCGGACACCGACATTTGTTTGAGCTCTCCGAGTTGCGCGCTACCGAGGATGACAATGGGACCCACATGTCGCTTAGCTCTTATCTTCTTCCCTCTCTCGCAGCGCAGATTTCTCAGAAATCAAGGAGAGGAATTATCCCAAAGATTTTACAACTAATTTTTGGGATAATTAGCCCTAAATGGACACCTCATCAAGTTCTAGACTTTTCCCAATTATCCCGTAGCTCAACTCCCACATATATAAACCCTAGTTTTTGAGTCAGCAAAGCATTGTTGACCATCAAGCTCATTTTCTTCCTTGGCCGATAAAGTGGAGTTCTTGCTCCTATCCTTTGCTTATCCATCCTTAAGCAATGGCTTTACTTACAATAAAGATTGGTTATCTTTTGTAGGTCAAATCCTGCAGTTTGTTTCCGCCCATCATCATCTGCTGTGAGTTTTGGTATCTTTCCTATACTGTAAGCCAAAATCCCTAGTGTTGATACCTTGAGCATCCTAGAACCTTAGAAGTCGCTAAGAATCACTCTTTAAGCATCGGTAGCTTCAACTGCCCTAAACCAAAATTTGATATTATACCTTTTCGGTCTTTCCTGTCATTTTCGAGACCTAGGTTCTTCCCACAACTTATCATCTTATTTAGGTTTTGACTAAACCTAGCAAATGACAAGTTGATCTTTCCATTCTTGTCATCATCTATTTTGACTCTAGCTGAAATATGTTCTGTTTCTTTTGCTCTACCAACCGACAAAATAGCTTTTGCTTTAGCTTTTGTAATCTAACTAATTAGGGTTAGACTAAGGTTGGTTTGGGATATTAATTACCCCAAAAGATCATGCTAAGGTTCATTTATGAACTTTTGCATGATCTATACTTCTTTTCCGAAACTTTGTGAATGTCCTGCTTTCACTCTTTTCAAATCCAAAACTGGACTTTGCAATAACTTCTAGCTTCGTCTTTTGAAAACAAAGTGAGTTATAATATGGGTAATTATCACTAATATGGGTAGTTATGGCTTAAACATGTCGTTAATCATACATTTCTTTATTGATCATGCATTTTCTCGCTGATCTATACTAGTTGTCGCTTTTGGTGTTTATTGGAGTTTATTATCTTTATAGAATCTGTTCTTCCGAGGCTTTTGACAATATTTCCAACAACCCAACTCGCAATGTAGTGTATTACTACCAAGGCAAGCATCCTCTTTGCACCATATTGAACCTGCATTTTGTACAATAGCTTTTACAAATTCAAATGATATCTGTGGCATGCTATTTTTCCAAAATACAAATGTGACTTGTAATAGCTAGCTAAAACCTTTGACATGGTGGATTACCTTAATTATGACCATACACTCAACTCTAGTGTAGTATCAGATATCAGTATGGTCTATTTTCAGATTTGGCTTAGATATGCAGCCTAGAGATTTTAGAGTTTGACAAGCATGTCTTGTCAAACATGGGAATCACAATCAATCTGTTGTCATTTTACACTCTTTGTCCAGCTTCTTTAAATCGCCTTGTATTTGAAATTCAAATTGATCTGGACAAGAGGAAGCTAGTGATGGTGCTTTTGTGCACGAGATTGGGTTTTGTGGTGGACTTGTCCGGCATTAAGGACCGAACTCGACTATTCGCCTCAAGTCCCCACGCACTTCCACATGCAAGCAGGTGGGCGCCGCTTGGTTAAGTAAAATGTTAGGACTATTGGGTTGGAAACAGAGAGTAAGAATATGTGTATTGACCTTGTATGGCATAGATGCTTTGGTCTTATGATCAGCGTTGTATGCCATGTGAGCTTGTATGTCAAGATCGATGTTCTTAGAAGGGTGAGGGCGATATGTGCTCCGTAGCATATACGATACCTTAATGGTGCCGATTGCATTCTAATATGGGTAGTGAGCCCATTCGCATTTAATTGTTTGGATCGGCAGACATCGACGCAACATGTGTGCCCCTGCTAAATAGATGCTATCGATCGTTGTTTAAGCGGATCACCACACATGGGGTCCAACTCAATAGTGTTAGCTTGTTGAAAATACCAAATCTTAGTTTCCTGGCGGCATACCAAAGGAAGTATGTCATCATTCGAGGCATCCGAAGGCAACGGCTAGCTAAGTCATGTGGGTAAAGATGTACACCTCGCAGGTATAAACTGCTCGAATAGCCGTGTCCACGGTCATGGACG
Source organism: Ampelocalamus luodianensis (assembly GCA_036346255.1). Classification (NCBI taxonomy): domain Eukaryota; kingdom Viridiplantae; phylum Streptophyta; class Magnoliopsida; order Poales; family Poaceae; genus Ampelocalamus; species Ampelocalamus luodianensis. The sequence continues at coordinate 12,744,771 of CM070640.1, forward strand.
ATAACTTGAACTGATATCACCGTGATAGAAATTTTGATTTCCAAAATGTGGTTTCGTTTATTTTCGTTTGCATGAGGAATTCATGCATTGTAATCGCTTACAATTATGTCATTTACTTATCGCTCTAGTTAAACTTTGATTTACTAAATTGCTTTATCAAAATTTAGCTTTTGTAGGTTAAGATGTATCGCTTGTGCAAATCAACCTTTAAACCTTCCCGTTGAAACCTTATGCATATATAAATTCTACCCTTCATGTAGGCTCTAATCAACATTTTTTTATTAGTTTGTAAGACTTGCTTTGAGTACCTTCACTCAAGGTACTCTCACCTATTGTTGCAGAGGATGGTTATCTTTACGGCACCCGTTAGCCCGATCGAGTGACGCTAACGAGTAAAGCTACTTTACCTCCACGCAATTGCCCATGTGGATGAGGCCATTGGTGGACACTAAGTTTTTGTTTTGCTTCCACGTTAGACTTTTAAAGTGACCAAGTCACTTCCATCAGTAGTACTAAACCGAATGATGTAAACTTATGTTTAATTATGTCAAGGTATGACTTGTATGTGTATGATGTAATGTTGTTGAAGGATATATATATACAATGGTCGTTGATCCCGGAACCATTGTGGTACATATATATCCGAATCGCTTATTGAAATTGTTACTTGTTAAATTCATATCTTTAGCATGATCTTTAATTAAAGCAGACCGCTTTCTTAATTAAGAATTGTGTTATCAGATGAATTTAATTAAGTACATTTACAATAAACCGGGGTCCTCACAAATACAGTATCGAGCATGCATTGCCTGTAGGTTAGAAGTAGCATGGCCGGTTATTAGAGAGTCTTCTAATAAAATTACTTTCAAACAAGAATGTATTTTCTAAAGTTTAAGTATGACCTCTTTATTTCTTATCTTTCTTGATGTCACTTCTTGTCCAACTTTCTCGTTGGTTTATTTAAAAGTGAGTTGTTCTTATCTTGTCTTTTGTCTATAGATGAGCGGTTGGTACTTGGTCAGGAGACTCGAGCCAAGATGTTGATGGGTTCCCAAAGATTACTCGACATGATGTGGCGCTCAATTTCACCTACCACCGATGAGTACGCCATTTATCGAAGAGATCGAGGACCGTGGATGGAGGAGTACCGCGCTTTCATCAACGCCATCGCTAGGCATGTAGCCGGGCAGTTGTTCCCTATCGGTCCAAGCTCTTGCCACTTCGAGGCTATGGCGTCAGAAGTCGCGAGTAGATGATGAGCCTTCTTCGCCATGATTTGACGGAATTGTCTCAACCACCCTATGACCACTTCCCCAATCAAGGTCCTACCTCCAAAGTGAGCACGCTCGATGAGATACGCTTTGGGGAAGACCTCAGTGCGACAGCTTGGCGAGGATGGTCCGCATCATGGACCAAATCCATCAGACAGAGAGGAGTTGGGGAAACTCCGCATCGCCTTAATGAGGCCCAGTGGAGTACCGCTTCTTGAGTCAACATGAACCGCGCTCGCAACGCGGCTTTATGGTGACAACGAGACCTCTCCCGCCGCCGCCGCACCACCTCTTTACCGACTTCCGTATGACCGGTGCGCACTGCTTATGGACAAGCGCGCCAAGCCCGATGATCGCAGTTTTCCTCGCACTCGCGGATCGCTTCTCCGGAGGTCATCACCATCGTTGGTTCCCGAGGCGACTCATTAGTCCGTTGATCCTCGTTGATACCGTTCCCCGGAGCTCATCTTTTGAATGAGTTTCCGTGAACTTTAACCGGATTCTACGCTAGCACTCGACGATGAACCTCGTGGTTGAGTGTCTTTTAGTCTAGTAGTTGCCCTCAAATAAATTGTATGTAATAGGGCGGTAGTATTTTGTACAGAGTATGAAAGTTTAACTTTCGTTTGTAATCGACATTATGGCCGACTATAATGTAAGACTGGAACCGAAATTTTGTTGTTTATATATGAAGTTTTTGGTTTGGTGTTAACTTGAATGCATAGCATAACATGATGCATTATATGTACAAGATTTGTTTCTTTTCTAATTGCAACCTTGTTTGTGTTTGCTTAGTATATCCTTGTTGTGTTGTTAACCAAGGTGTGGTAACAGATGACAGACTCCATTACTCGCGCGCAAGCGCAACAAGGGAAGGGTATGTCGACTCCACACCTCATTCTCGTGGAGGGCCGACCGAGCCTTCCTGCTCTCGTGGTCCGCAAGGTGGTCCCCGTGAAGAGGAGCTTCCCACCACCTTCGATGGTCGATGTGCTCATGCAAATTGAGCGCAATCGAATGGACCAGACGCAGATCTTGGAGCAGATTGCGCGCAACACTTCTTCTCTCACTTGCACCACCGCCGAGCAGAGGCCACCATGCGGTGGTAGTCTCACGACTTTCAATGACTAACCCACGGCAGTTCTCTAGCTCAGATCCCATGGAAGCCGAGGATTGGCTTCGGACCATTGAAAAGAAGCTACTAATTGCTCAATGTTCCGAGAGGAGAAGGTCCTTCTGCCGCTTATCGCTGATGGACCAACTAGCATATGGTGGGATAATCTCCTTGCCCTTCACCGCCGACATGTCCCTACTTGGGAGGAGTTCGTGGAGGCTTTTCGCAAGCTCATATTCCCGAGGGGCTCATGATGATTAAGCAACAAGAATTTCTCGCCTCAAACAAGGGCGAAAGTCCGTGACTGAGTATCTGCATGAATTCAACTTTCTAGCCGATATGCCTCGATGATGTTTCGATCGACCTTCGCCGTTTAAACCGGTTCTTGAATGGGCTATTCAAGAATCGCAGATGGTCGTAGCTTTGCTTGACTTCCGAATTTCTCTCATTTGGTCAACAAAGCCATTGTGGCGAAAGCAAGAGCAAGGCATTGGATGAGTCACGCAGTTTACAAATGACTTCTCGCTTTATTCTCGAGGTAGCTCACCAAGGCCTCGTGATGTGGGTCTGCAGACCACCGCGAGCACCACCCATTTGTACCTGTGCTCGCGGTGTTTGCCTCGCCCATCATCTTCCACTAATCAACCAAGGCCTAGTGGAAACCGCCACCGTACTGCAGACCGCCGTGCCAGGGTTATATGTTACCATTGTGGGCGCCCAGGCATTTTGCTAATCGGTGTTATGCCAGGCTCGGGATACCACCTATTTCCCTTCCCGCCTACTCAAGGCCTCCGCACCACCTTCACCGACCGTGGTCAAGCTCCGACTGCTCGGCCGAGAGGCGGTGAACCAGACATCGCCGAGGAAGCACCATCACTCCCGGTTGTTCTTGGTATGCTCCTAGTTAATTGCAAGATTGCACGCTTTATTTGATTCTCGAGCATCCCATTCATTTGTTAGTAGGCGCTTGCTACTCAACATCATTTAATTGTGCATCATCTTCATCCACCTCATATCATCCATTCACCGATCAGCCTTTATGACTAGTCAAGTTCGCCGAATGTCAATATAAATATTGAGGGTGTAGACTTTTGGGCTGATTTGATTGTGATAGATTCAAAAGGGTTGGATGTTATCTTGGGAATGGATTGGTTATCCAAGCACTTTGGGCAAATTAATTGTGCTCACAAGTCCATTTCTCTAACTAATGAGAGCGCACTTCGCCGCTTTTCACCCGTGACGTTGGTTCTCACCTTTGCGCCACTGTTGATACTACTCCCTCTTTGAGTCGGCATCAATTGTTTGTGAGTATATTGATGTCTTTCACAAGACCTTCCCGCTTGCCACCGGATCGGAAGTGGAATTTGTTATTGAACTCGCTCGAACCGCTCCTATATCTAGGAGTCCTTATCGAATGCCCGTAACGAAGTTGGTTGAATTGAAGAAGCAACTCGGAGAATTGCTTGACAAAGGATTTATTCGCCGAGCTCTCACCTTGGGGATGCCCTAATCTTTGTCAAAAGAAAGACAATACTTTATGGATGTGTGTGGACTACCGTCTAAATGAGGTCACTATCAAGAATAAGTACCCTTTGCCTCGAATTGATGATCTTTTGATCGCTTGGTTGGTGCCCGAGTCTTTTCAAAGATTGATTTGCGATCGGCTATCATCAAATCAAGGTTAGAGCCGAGGACATTCCTAAAACAGCTTTTTCTACTCGTTATGGTTTGTACGAGTACACTGTTATGTCCTTTGGTCCCACTCAATGCTCCAAAGATATTTCATGAACCTTATGAATTCGGTGTTCATGGATTTCTTGATAAGTTTGTTGTCGTGTTCATAGACGACATTCTTATTTATTCCAAGTCCGATAAGGAACATGAACAACATTTGAGGCTTGTGCTGGAAACACTTCGCTTCAAGATCGATCATGCTAAGTTTAGCAAGTGTGCTTTCCGCCTGGAGAAGTCGCATTTTTGGGACATGTGTTATCCAAGGAGGTATTATGTTGATCCAAGCAAGGTACAAGATGTACTAAATTGAAGCCTCCCAAGAGTGTCCCGAGATCCAAGTTTTCTTGACTTATGGGTTACTACTGTAGGTTCATTGAAAATTTCTCCAAAATTGCTCGACCTTTGACTCACTTTTGCGTAAAGAGAAGAAATTTGAATGGTCACTAAATGTGAGGAGAGTTTTCGGCTTTGAGAGCTCTCTGACTAAAGCTCCAGCCTACTCTTCCTGATATTCAAGAGCTTTGATATTTATTGCGATGCATCTCGCCATGGACTTGGTTGTGTGCTTATGCAAGAAGGCCGAGTTGTGGCATATGCATCTCGGCTTGCCCTCATGAAGTTAATTATCCTACCATGATTTAGAATTGGCCGCCGTAGTCCATGCATTGAAGATTTGGCGACATTACCTTCTAGGTAATCGCTGTGAGATCTACACGATCATAAAGCCTAAAGTGCATATTCACTCAACTGATTTGAATATGAGACAAAGAAGATGGCTTGAACCGATCAAGGACTACGACATGGGTATTCATTATCATCCCGTAAAGCCAATGTTGTGGCGCAGACGCTTAAGCGTAAAGTCACAATGCAATCGCATATCTTCTTCCCCGCGAGAAAGACCTGTGCCGATTTTCGCGCTTAAGTCTTGAATTGGTGGGAGCAGTTTCTCCTCATTGATACAAGTGGAGCCTACCTTAGAATCTCAGATTGAGGCCCGTAAAATCGATGCCGAGGTAGCCGAGATCAAGGAAAACATGAAAGTGTGTAAAGCCAACGAAGTTTTCAAGATGATCGCGATGCGATTCGATATCGCAATCGCTTGGTAGTACTCACGATTCGAATTGAAGAGTCTAATTCTCGAGAAGCTCATAATTCCAAGTTTTCTTTGCATCCCGAAGTACCAAGATGTACCAGATTTGAAGAAAATATTTTGGTGGAGCCAAATGAAGAGGCAAATTGCTCAAGATGTTGTCAATGTGATATTTGCCAAAGGGTTAAAGTCAACATCTGGCCACCGGTACTTCTTCTTTTGCATATTCCACAATGGAAGTGGGAAGAGATCGGATGGATTTTGTTACCGGTCTTCCTAAGACTTCCAAGGGATATGATGCCATTTGGGTGATCATTGATCGCTTAACTAAAGTGGCTCATTTTATTCCTGGCCAGACCGATTTCAATGGCAAGCAATTAGCGAGCTTTATATTGCGTAGAATTGTTTGTCTTCATGGTGTTCCTAAAGTCATTGTTTCGACCGTGGTCCTCGCTCACTTCCCATTTTTGGAATAGCCTTCAGCAGGCTATGGGGACTGAACTCTCTTTCAGTACTGCTTATCATCCTCAATCTAGTGGTCAAACTGAGAGAGTAAATCAAGTGATGGAAGATCTTCTTCGAGCCTATGTGCTATCTTATAGCAAAGACTGGGAGAAATCTTTGCCATATGTGGAATTTTCCTACAATAATAGCTACCAAGCAAGTATTCAAATGTCACCTTTTGAAGCTTTGTATGGGAGAGCTTGTAGGACTCCATTGAATTGGTCCAGTCCGGTGAAAGATCATTCTATGGTCCGACTTAGTAAAGGGAAGCGTAAGAGCAAATTGCCGATTCGAGATTGTCCAAAGTCGCATGCCTCGCCGTAAGAGCTATGCCGACCATCGTCGCCGTGAATTAAGCTTTGAGGTAGATGACCATGTCTATCTTAAAGTGTCACCCATGAAGGGTACTCATCGCTTTTGTGTAAAGGAAAGCTCGCACTGTTATATCGGACCCTTCCAATCATTGCCAAGCGAGGAGTCCGAGCTTATCAATTAGAATTACCCGAATCACTCTCAAGAGCAGCATGATACTTTTCATGTGTCTCAATTGAAGAAATGCCTTCGTGTTCCTATTGAGGCAACCGCTTATGAGCATCTTGATCTCCAACTCGATCTTTCATATCAAGAACAACCAAGACGTATCCTCGACACAATGGAACGCAGGACAAGAAATCGTGATCACAAGTTCTTGAAAATTCATGGGCTAATCATTCGAGGATGAAGCCACTTGGGAGCCAAGATCCGATGCATTGAGCACCGCCTCTTTGTTGTTTAGTACTTTCCTTTGAATCAAGAAAGGAAAGTTTAAACAAAGCAATGTAAACAAAGATGTAATAATAACACTATGTTGTTATGTAAGATTCTTCTTTGTTATCTTTGAAGGAAATCAAAACAATGAGATGTTGAATTTCCTCATGATTCATTTCCATTTCACTTCTTCCTAATCTTAACTTGTTCCAAATCTCGGACTAGATTTTTCTTAAGGTAGGTTTGTAACACCCCAATTTTATCAACAGTAATAATCATTCGCATGATGAGTGAATGGCCACTGCTCATATCATTACTGTTTTAATCTTAGTTGGGAGTTGTCACCAAAATAAAACCTTCCTTTAGCCCAAAATTCAAAGACTTATTTAGAATATTTAAAGGAATACAAGATAAAACTTGTATTATGACTGGAAGTATTTTTATGAAAGCTTAGATAAGTTATCTTGGTTAAAAATATTTTTGTTGCATTTCTAGAAATTATTTGGGCTTAAAGAAAATTTATTGTCTTTAAATAAATATTTTCTCTGAAATAAATAATTATGTATTTTATAAAGTGAAAATGTGGTTTATGAAATTTATCTGGGAAATATATCATCCCAAAGAGCTTACAAGAAAAATTTCATGAATTTATAAATTTATTTGCTATTTTTAAAGTCCCTACCAAACCTTTTAAGTATTTAAATGGGTCTGGTCAACCAAACTGGTCTAAACCCACTTTGCATCAGAGCGACTCGGTCTCACGTGGTTGGGTCCAACCAAAGGCGACTTGGTCTCGGCTCGGGTCCACGCCCCAACGCGAGCCCAAAACTCCACACGTGATTTGAGCCGTTGATCTTCAATCGAATCGGCTAAGCTTATAACACCTCGCAAGTCGCCCACGCAGTACACTTTAATCTCCACCGTTGATATTGATCTAACGCGCGAGATCGATGTATGCAACCGACAACTCCGATCCTTATTCAATCTCCACCGCTCGCTTCTAATCCAACCGTGACGCCTTTTCGCTTTAAACTTAACGGCGCGCTTTTATTTCACCGTTAGATTCAAATCCTACGGCTTTTCCTTTTTCCGCGCTGTTATAAAGCCCGCACTCCTCCGCCATTGATCTTCATCGTGTGGCCCGATTAGTGTATGCATTCGACGACTCAATCCCGCACAATCGTGGCCGCCCATCCTGATTCTAGCGGTATCGCTTGTTTCTAATGAAATCGAGGCGCGTTTATGCGAGCCTTGGATTTCAATCCAACGCTCCTTTTGACCGTGGCCCTTTAAAGCCCAAAATCGTGGATCGTTGGATTTTAATCGTATGACCACATGGGTGTATGCAATCGACCATCCGGTTCCATTTACATCCCGATAGAAATTGAATTCAACGGTGCCGAGCCATCGCATCTAAAAAGAGCGACGTATATCTTTTAGTCGCGCGCTGGATTTCAATCTAACGCCCAGATTTGAAAGTGGACTCAATGAATCCTTTAAAACTCCGTTTTAATCCGATCGAGTAGATCTAGATCGTGAGGTCCATATTAAATGATACCGATTCAAATCATTTAATCTATCTATTTATCGTAGCCGTCTATTTCCAATCTGACGGTCGACATTTGTTTGAGCTCTCCGAGTTGCGCGCCGAGGATGACAATGGGACCCACATGTCGCTTAGCTCTTATCTTCTTCCCTCTCTCCACGCGCAGATTTCTGGAAATCAAGGAGAGGAATTATCCCAAAGATTTTACAACTAATTTTTGGGATAATTAGCCCTAAATGGACACCTCATCAAGTTCTAGACTTTTCCCAATTATCCCGTAGCTCAACTCCCACATATATAAACCCTAGTTTTTGAGTCACAGACCATTGTTGACCACCAAAGCTCATTTTCTTCCTTGCTGACAAAGTTGGAGTTCTTGCTCCTATCCTTTGCTTATCCATCCTTAAGCAATGGCTTTACTTACAATAAAGATTGGTTATCTTTTGTAGGTCAAATCCGAGTTTGTTTCACATCCATCATCATCGGTTTTGAGTTTTTGGTATCTTTCCTATACCGGTAAGCCAAAATCCTAGTGTTGATACCTTGAGCATCCTAGGAACCTTAGAAGCTGCTAAGAATCACTCTTTTAAGCATCGTAGCTTCAACCGCCCTTAAACCAAAATTTGATATTATACCTTTCGGTCTTTCCTGTCATTTTCGAGACCTAGGTTCTTCCCCGTCAACTTATCATCTAATTTAGGTTTTGACTAAACCCTAGCGACCTGACATGTTGATCTTTCCATTCTTGTCATCATCTATTTTGACTCTAGCTGAAATATGTCTGCTTCTTTTGTCTACCAACCGACAAAATAGCTTTTGCTTTAGCTTTTGTAATCTAACTAATTAGGGTTAGACTAAGGTTGGTTTGGGATATTAATTATTTCAAAGATCATGCTAAGGTTCATTTATGAACTTTTGCATGATCTATACTTCTTTTCCAACTTTTAATCTGTCTGTTTCACTCTTTTCAAATCAAACCGGACTTTGCAATAACTTCTAGCTTCGTCTTTTGAAAACAAGTGAGTTATAATATGGGTAATTATCACTAATATGGGTAGTTATGGCTTAGCATGTCGTTAATCATACATTTCTTTATTGATCATGCATTTTCTGTTGATCTATACTAGTTGTCGTTTTGGTGTTTATTGAGTTTATTATCTTTATAGAATCTGGTTCTTCCGAGGCTTTGACAATATTTCCAACAACCCAACTCGCAATGTATGTATTACTACCAAGGCAAGCATCCTCTTTGCACCATATTGAACCCAGATTTTGTACAATAGCTTTTACAAATTCAAGTGATATCTCTGCATGCTATTTTTCTCAAAATACAAAATGTGACTTGTAATAGCTAGCTAAAACCTGACATGGTGGATTACTTAATTATGACCATACACTCAACTCTAGTGTAGCATCAGATATCGTATGGTCTATTTTCAGATTTGGCTTAGATATGCGCCTAGAGATTTTAGAGTTTGACAAGCATATCTTGTCAAACATGGGAATCACAATCAATCGTTGTCATTTTACACTCTTTGTCCAGCTTTAAATCAGTCTTGTATTTGAAATTCAAATTGATCTGGACAAGAGGAAGCTAGTGATGGTGCTTTGTGCACGAGATTGGTTTGTGGTGGACTTGTCCGGTTAATTAAGGACCGAACTCGACTATTCAGCTCAAGTCCCCACGCACTTCCACATGCAAAGTATGGGCGCTGCTTGGTTAAGTAAAATGTTAGGACTATTGGGTTGGAAACAGAGAGTAAGAATATGTGTATTGACCTTGTATGGCATAGATGCTTTGGTCTTATGATCGCTGTATGCCATGTGAGCTTGTATGTCAAGACGATGTTCTTAGAAGGGTGAGGCGATATGTGCCCGTAGCATATACGATACCTTAATGGTGCCGATTGCATTCTAATATGGGTAGTGAGCCCAGCTCGCATTTAATTGTTTGATCGGCACATCGACGCAACATGTGTGCCTGTTAAATAGATGCTATCGATCCGTTGTTTAAGGGGATCACCACACATGGGGGTCCAACTCAATAGTGTTAGCTTGTTGAAAATACCAAATCTTAGTTTCCTGGCTCTGCATACCAAAGGAAGTATGTCATCATTCTGAGGCATCCGAAGGCAACGGGCTAGCTAAGTCATGTGGGTAAAGATGTACACCCTCGCAGGTATAAACTGCTCGAATAGCCGTGTCCACGGTCATGGACGATAACTTGAACCGATATCACCAGATAGAAATTTTGATTTCCAAAATGTGGTTTCGTTTATTTTCGGTTTGCATGAGGAATTCATGCATTGTAATCGCTTACAATTATGTCATTTACTTACTCGTTCTAGTTAAACTTTGATTTACTAAATTGCTTTATCAAAATTTAGCTTTTGTAGGTTAAGATGTATCGCTTGTGCAAATCAACCTTTAAACCTTCCTCGTTGAAACCTTATGCATATATAAATTCTACTCCTTTGCGTAGGCTCTAATCAACATTTTTTTATTAGTTTGTGTAAGACTTGCCGAGTACCTTCAGTGACTCAAGGTACTCTCACCTATTGTTGCAGTGAGGATGGTTATCTTTACGGCACCCGTTAGCGCCGATCGAGTGACGCTAACGAGTAAAGCTACTTTTACCTCCACGCAATTGCTCATGGGTGGATGAGGCCATTGGTGGACACTAAGTTTTTGTTTTGCTTCCACTGTTAGACTTTTAAAGTGACCAAGTCACTTCCCATCGTAGTACTAAACCGAATGATGTAAACTTATGTTTAATTATGTCAAGGTATGACTTGTATGTGTATGATGCAATGTTGTTGAAGGATATATATATACAATGGTCGTTGATCCCGGGAACCATTGTGGTACATATATATCCTGAATCCTCGCTTATTGAAATTGTTACTTGTTAAATTCATATCTTTAGCATGATCTTTAATTAAGGCAGACTGTTCTTAATTAAGAATTGTGTTATCGTATGAATTTAATTAAGTACATTTACAATAAACCGGGGTCCTCACATTACCATTGTGCCCAAGTCTAAATTGTTTTCATTTTCAGTTTTAGTTTTGCAATTTAGACATAGCACAAGGTCAAATATACGATTATAACAATTTGTGGTGATCAAGGTTATCGACAAGTCGATAACCGCCATTTCTACCGATAGCTACATGGCTAAGCATAATGACACGTAAACTACTAAGTGACAAGGGTCCATCCAAATAACCCAAAATCACAAAGAAGTAACCTAGGCTTCAGTGGTAGAGGAATGAACATTTCTACCGATAATGCATCTAGTAGGCCAACTACCGGCAATAGTTTAAAACAACATAGCAATGCATACATAGAATTTGCAAACAATATATTAGAATTTGAAAATAGTAGGAACAATATGATCAAATGAATACTACATCCGCTTGCTTGCTCGGTCAAGTGCAGGATCCGATGGTCATTGTGGCTCAATATCAAGATTAATAATATTGTCTTCTAACCTAACGCGAAAAGGCGATAAGCAAATAAGAACGAAGAACACCAAATAAATCTCAACAGAGAAACACACCAAAACTAATAAAATTTACACTACAGCTAGGGAATGATCTAAGACAAAGACCAGAACAAGAATCATGCAATTAGGACTAAGCATACAAAAGATATGAGCAAAATGCTCCTTCTCAAAGATATAACAACCTAATTAATAATTAGCAATTGCTCAAGGCATGAAATTTTCTAGAATGACCTAGGGTCTGAGATTTTATAGTAGGTAGATTATGGCATCCTAATAACAGCAAAGTTGGATTTACTAAGTTTGGAGTTATACACATTTACTTATGATTTTTCTAAGTTGTAAATCTAATACAAATCATTTTACAGAATTATGAACATGCTCAAATCCAATTTTATATGAAAGTATACTAACAGACGAATTTAACAAAATTGGTTTTGTACAAATTGGATTTATACAGAAAAAGATATGCATTTTTCAAGGTTAAAACTATTTCTGGAATATTCAAAATGACAGAAATCAAGTTATTTCTAGCTACACAATTTTCTGCTACTGCAACAAGCTTAAATCCATTTTTATAATAAACTAAAGTGATAACATAATTTATTACAGTTGGAATTATCTAAAAAGCAGTTAAAATGAATTAGTTATGAGTTTCTAAAGTTTTTATATCATTTTCAGTTGTTAAACAAATACTTACCAAAATACAGAACAACCCAAATAAAAGAAAACGACGTGGACAACTCCCAACCCTTGATCTAAAATCCTCGGCTCACGCGCCGAAAACAAATGCAGCACGCGCCAAACCTAATCGAGCCCACCGCTGGATCACGATCCAACGGCGCAAGACACACGAGTGTATGCAACCGACGGTGCGGTTGCTTGGGCCAATCCCACCGCAGATCCGCAGATGGACGGTCCGAGCGCACCAACGGTCGGAAGGTCCGATTGCACACACGATCTCACCGTTGATCGCAAGATCGACGGCCGAGACGATCAAGGCATCCGGAGGGTCCGAATGCACTCACGATCGTGGCCGCAGATCTAAAAATGAACGGTAGATAATGATCGCGGTTCAAAGGGAGATGTCGACATGTGGGACCGCATGTCGCTGACTTCAGTCACCCACGCTACCGTTTAACCCACGCACAAAGGCACCGGCCCACTTGTCGTCGGATCGAGAGTGGCTTAGGACAGATTAAAGATTCTAATGATTAACATTAACTAGGCACTAATGACTCTCGAGATTTGATTTTAACCCCTCGCCCACAAGTCGAGACCCGCAGGAGATTTCGGCGTGGATTAAATGCGACATAATAATTAAGCAATGATTAATCTTAATGATGCTCGAACAAATACGGGTGAGCCACGCGATTAAAGGATGTTGGGCCCATCGTCGTGGCTCAACGACAATGATTAAGACACAATTAATTAACTAATGATTGGCAATTAATGTGTCCTAATTAAGTGACGAAAATGGGAGTCGCTGCTTGGCAAAAACCCGAGTGACTTGCACGGCAAATCGCCGCGACACCGGCATGGCGGGGCGCCACCAAGAACCAAAATGGATTCGCAATAGCACAACGAATCTAATGGTATCATCCTCGCCGGCGGTGAGGGACTAGAACGCCGGCTAGCCGGAAAATGAAAATGGGAGCTTACGGCTAAACACGAAAACAGCAAAGGGCTCCGCTGCAGACCTAGGATGCGGCTGCCAGAGCCACTAAGGACTAATAAGAAGCTACCTTAGTGACAAGAAGCTTCAAAGATGGCCGGAGATGCTTGATCACGGTGAAAGCCCGCCGGACTTGGAGAAGAAAACCCGAGATAGATATCCTGAGCCAAATGAGTGATTCCAAAGCATCCAAATAGCTTCATAATGATTCACAGAAGCTACATGAGCAAGTAATTAGAAAATGGAGCACTCACCTGAGCTGAGGAAGAAGATGACCAATTTCGGCCGAATTTGAACAAACCCCAAATTGGACAATTCCTGAGAATCAAATCCAAAATTAAGTGAGGGGTAATGCTCAAGATGATAAAGAGATAAGGTTAGGGCAAAGAAACATGAAGGAGGACCACTGAACACCAAGAACACCAATGGAGCTCCACGGGTCAACAATGGCGATTTGCCATTTTGAGGTGTTAAGCTCCAACATTGAGAATGAAGCTTGATGGTGGTCTAAAGAAATACCAGAGGCATTGAGAGTGCTTATAAAGCCATGAAAGCATTAGGTTTGCACCACACATCTTTCTGGCAGAAACACAGAGCACAAGGTGCGCCGACAAGGAAAAGGGGTGAAGACGTGCATTAGGCATGGCTCGCCTGTACCTCCCATACCCTAAACATCGGCTAGGGTGGCTTTAGGAGCAAGAAATGACACGCCATTACTCCTCGCATCGCTCATGCACGGCTAGAGGTTGAAGACGACCCGCGAAAAGGCTCGTGACTCACACCGCTAGATGAGACACGGACGGCTAAGATAGCGCCACGCCCGGCTTTAAAACACAACGGAGGTTCCGAGCCCCAGGATTAGAAACGAACGGCTCAGATAGCCCCACGCCGCAAACGCGCGTTTACAACGAAGGACACGCGGGCGTTGGATCTTAATCCAACGCCCCGATTCGTAAATGCAACCGGAGGGTCCGAAGGGTTCGGAAATCTCAACGGTTGGATGGGAATCTAACGGCCGACAATCAAACTTGCAACCGAAGGTCCGGCGGTTACACGCGCGCAACCGTGCGATTTAGATCCAACGGTTGAGATCCAACGTATGCTTAAAGAGAGGCTCAGTGCGCTTAGTTGATCGACCGAGTCAATTGGCTCGAGCCCGAGTCCGACTCGAACCCAAATAACAAAGAAACCATGTTTGACTTTGAAATAAGAACAGAGACTTTGAATGATTTATTTGAGGTAGCAAATTAACTCCAAAATTATGAAATTTTTACAGGAGCTTGCTAACTCAGATATTAACCTTGTGTAAAATTTTCAGAGGTTTTTATACCGTGAATAAATCTCCAAAATTCTGCAAGGCTCTGTTTTAATGTTTGACTGAGAGTCAAACAGTTTGATCGCCTCTAAAATATTCAAACAATTTCTAAAATTGTGAAATTTTTCAGAGGGGTCACATACCATCACGTAGACTTAGGAAAATATTTCGAGGGATGATCACAAAATTTGACAAGATTGTTTTTGGAATGTCAAGATTTGATCAACTAGACTTGTGACAATGTATTTCCATAATCCCTTGTACAAGAATTGTTTGGCACAACAGAAATACATGATGTAAGAAAATTTTTAATTTCTACTGATTTTCTTACATTTGAAACACAAGCCTAAAGTTGATGTTACAAAACCTCCCTCTTACAAGAATCTCGCCCAGATTCTGCTTACTCGAGAAGAAGGATGGGTAATCTGCACGAAGACGATCCTCGCGCCCCAAGTTGCCTCATCTTCAGAATGGTTTGACCATCGAACCTTAAGGAACTTGATGACACAGCTCCTTGTCCTTCGTTCGCATTCTTCGAGAATACGAACAGGATGCTCATGATAGGTCAAATTTGCTTGCACATCGAGATTTTCCAACGGAGTTTCTCAACTGGAATACGGAGGCACTTCTTCAAGTGTGACACATGGAACACGCGTGCACACTCGCGAAGTCGCAACTCCAATCAGATGCAACGGCTCCAATCCTCTCGATGATGCGATAAGGCCCAACATATCGAGGAGCTAACTTGCCCTGATGCCAAAACGATGGCCCTTCAAGGGTGAGACCTTGAGATAAACAAAGTCATTGGGCTCAAAGCTCAACTCCCGACGACGACGATCCGCATAGCTCTTTTGCTGGATCGGCACGCGCAAATGCTCACGAATCACCGACTCGACTTTCGCCTCATTGATGGAATCGCCCAAGAACTGACGCCACCGCTTCGACCAGTTCAATGGGGTTCTACACTTCCTCCCATACAAAGCCTCAACGGTGCCATGCCAAGACTAGCTTGAAACTGTTGTTGTAGGAGAATTTCGCAAACGGCAAGCACTTCTCCCACTTCTTTCCATAGAAAGAACACAGCACGAGCATATCTTCCAACACTTGGTTGACTCTCTCGTCCGCCATCGGTTTGAGGATGATAAGCTGAACTGAAAGAAAGACGTGTACCCATTGCCTTTTGCAGATTATGCCAAAAGCGAGAGGTGAAAAGAGAACCACGATCCGACACAATTGTTCGTGGCACACCATGCAAACATACAATGCGAGACACATAGAGGTCCGCCACCGACTAACATCGAGATTGGTACGCCTTTGGCAGAAATGTGCCACCTTCGCAATCGATCAATGACAACCCGTATAGCATCCTTCCCGTAAGAAGTACGGCGCATCGGTGATGAAATCCATACCAACGGAATCCCACTTCCATTCCGTATCGCAAAGGTCAAGAAGGCCTCGCTGACGCTGGCGATGTTCAGCCTTGACACGACAACACACGCCGCGACTCGGCCACGAACCCGCGATCTCGCTTCATGCGAGTCCACCGTAATCTCGTCAAGATCTTCATACATCTTGGTAGCTCCAGGATGGATAGACAAAGGGGAGTCATGGGCCTCGCGAGAATCAAATCCCGCAATTCCATAACCTTCGAACCACCAAGCGCCCCCAAACCACACAACGCCGTGCTCATCCTCGTAAAAGCACTTAGCTGTCCCATTCTTGATGTTCCGCTGATTTGGATCACGCCAACATCTGTCTCATTGGCAGCCTTGATTTGCTCCACCAAAGTCGGTTGCACAACCAAGGTAGCAAGAGAACCATGCTCAATCAATCCCAAATTAAGCCGCTTAAATTCTTCGAGAAGGGTAGGTTGTTGCTCTTGAAGTGACAAGGTATTGCAATACACCTTGCGACTGAGTGCATCCGCAACAACATTAGCCTTGCCCGGTGATACCGAATGCCCACGTCATAATCCTTGATCAATTCCAACCATCTCCTCTCGCTGAGGTTCAGATCCGTTGGGTGAACAAATATTTCAAGCTCTTGTGATCGAATACACCTCACAAATTACCAATAAGGTAATGCCGCCAAATCTTGAGTGCATGAACCACTGCCGCTAACTCCAAATCATGGGTAGGGTAGTTGAGTTCATGAGGCCTCAACTGCCTCGATGCATAGGCCACAACCTTGCCTTCTTGCATAAGAACACAACCGAGCCCTTGACGAGAGGCATCACAATAAATGTCAAAGCTCTTATGCACATCGTGAGAACAAGCACCGTGTCGACGCCAATCGCTTTTTGAGTTCTTGAAAACTCAATCACAAGCGATGACCACACAATTTCTTTTCTTTCTTGAGCAATTCGGTCATGGGCTTAGCAATTTTGGAGAAGTTCTCGATAAAGCGCGGTAGTAGCCCGCTAAACCAAGGAAACTCCTCACATCGGTGATCGACTTGGGCTGCCCCAAGATAGAACATCGCGACCTTGCTAGGATCTATCATGACACCACTGCTGAAAGAACATGGCCCAAGAATGCCACTTCCTTCAACCGTAACTCGACTTGTCGAACTTAGCATACAACGATGCTCACGCAGCTTTCCCAATACAATCTGCAGATGCTCAAGATGCTCTTCTTCACTCTTGGAGTAGATAAGAATGTCATCAATGAACACCACAACAAACTTATCCAAATACTCCATGAACACCGAGTTCATAAGATTCATGAACAAAGTCGGAGCATTGGTCAAACCGAAAGACATGACGTGTACTCGTAAAGGCCATAACGAGTAGTGAACGCCGCCTTTGGAATATCTCACTACGATCCGACTTGATGGTACCCCAATCTCAAGTCAATCTTGAGAACACACAAGCCCTACCAACTGGTCAAAGAGATCATCAATACGAGGCAAAGGATATTTGTTTTTCACCGTCACTTCATTAAGCGGACGGTAATCAACACACATACGCAGGTCTTGTCCTTCTTCTTCACAAAATAACCTGACAACCCCAAGGAGATGAGCTAGGACGGATGAAGCTTTTGCTTGAAGCTCACCCAACCGCTTCTTCACTCCTCCAACTCATTAGGAGGCATTCGATGCACGGCGCCTTAGAAATCGGAGCGATGCACGCAACACTCAATCACAAACTCCAAGTCTCGAATCGAGGCATACCGAGCAAATCTTCAGGAAGACATCCACAAAGTCACGCATCGTGGCACATCCTGAATCTCCATGGTCGGCTTAGCTTCAAGGGCACAAAGGTGTGGCCCTCGGTGCGGTGAAATCCCAATTTGCTCGCCCGAGGACTAGTGAGGAAAACCATCTTCCTGGCACAATCGATTTGCCCCAAGTGTTGGGACAACCAATCCATACCAAGAATCACATCTAGTCGCGCCGAATCAAGTAAGATGAGATTCGCCAAGAATTCCACTCCTTCAATATTAATAGGAACGCCCCGACATTCTTGATCAGCTCTCATTTCCGCTCCCGGAGAGCGAATAAGCAAAGGAATCCCCAAAGGAACAAAGTGAAGGTCACAATCAGCAGCAAATGATCTCGAAATAAAGGAATGTGAAGCTCCAGAGTCAAACAAGACTGCAGCAGGACGATAACTAACAAGGAACGTACCCAACACAACGTCGGGTGCCTCCTGAGCCTCCTCAGCCGAGATGTGGTTGACTCGACCACTCCCGACACCCTGAGTCTTCTGGATCACCTTCTGGTCAGGTGTGTGACCATTCCCGCGTCCTCCATTAGGACGAGGGGCTGCTCCAATCCTCCGAGGGCAATCGCAGCATAGTGGCCCTTCTTGTTGCAAAGTAAACAAACATCGGCACTGGGTTGCGAGCGCAACTCGCCGCCGAGTCGCAGTGCACGTGGTCAAACACGGCTGCGGGGACGAGCAATCGGCGCCGACGCCTCGGCGGTGGTGAAGCCAAAGCACGAGCCCTGCTAGGGCCCAACACGGGACGAGTGAGGCCACCTGCGCACCGATGGGCCTCCCACTTGCGCTTGCGGGACTCACCCAGCCGCTTTTGTGCTCGGCGACGATGGCCTTGTCAACCAAGGCCCGAAGTCGCAAAGTCCACAATAGATAGCTTGTCCCGCAGCCTCCTGGACAAACCATCCATGAACTTCTCTGCTTAGCCTCATCGAGGCCACCTCACCCGAGCATAACGAGCCAAGTGGTTAAACTCGTAAAAGATACTCCGAGGCGCTCTTGCGCCCCGCTAAGCGCAAGAAACTCCTTCTTCTTGAGCTTCATCAGCCATCGGGAATGTGGGCCCGACGGAAAGTAGATCGAAACTCATCCCACGAGACAACGTGGCCTGCGGGCTGCATGGCGAGAAAGTTCTCCCACCAAGAGAGTGCTGCACCCTCAAGCTGATGGGATGCAAAGAGTGCCCGCTCCGCTCCCGCATCGGCGATATTGAGCTTTCGCTCAACAAGACGCACCAATCATCCGCGTCAGTGGATCCTCGGATCGAGAAAGTGGCGGTGCGCAGACGGAGAAACTCCGCAAGCCCACCACGAGACTAGTGGCCACCACCTCCGTGATCTCGGCAACAGGCGGAGCGGAGGTGTTCCTCGCAATGACCTCCAAGATCCGGTCCGGTCCATGCGATTCCGCTCGATCTGAGCCGTAACCTCGACCATGGTCGGAGGAGGGGAAGCTCCTCATCGTAACCACCGGTCGATCGTTATGGTGGTTCTTGTCATCCTGCTCCACAAAAATAGGTTAAACACAACTCCGAACAGAGACAAAGAAAACTACTAACCACTAACAAACCATCCTTAAAAGCTCAAGTAACCACATAGAATCACAGCAAGATCACAAAGATAATATCCATCTTCCCATTATGACTAACTCGTATTAAAGAACAAGTAGCCAATTGTCGTGAAGACAAATTTGAAAAATAACTCGGTTCGAGAACAAAGAAGGAAACAGGTGGGAAATTTGCTAAAGAAGGGTTAAATACTTAGCTATCTCATATCACTTCTTACCCTTTTATCCCCACAAGTTTTAGTGGAATTAACCTCTCATTTCAGCACCTCCTACTAATTAAATGCGAGCTGTCCAGAAATTTATTGCTTGCTGTCCAGATTTTCTTCTCCAAGCTCCTGGCCGAAATTTGTAGCTTCCAAATGCTTCAAATATTCCCAAGACCGCCAACACTTTCATTTTATAACTCTCATGATGTACCCAAAACCAATCTACTCGATAAACAACTATCTTTTGAAAGAAGATGAGAGGAAAACTCAGCTTTCAAATTCAGTTTAGAATGAGGTGAGATGAGCAAACTAAGATAGGTGAGGAGTAAAATCTGAGAACTTACTTAAGATTTTCAGGAAAGCACTTGGTATAAGGAAAGTAAGTTTTTCAAAAATATCCTAGGGACGACCAAGCTAGGGGTTTCTACGGTCAGTATGGCTCTGATACCAAGCTCTGTGAGACCCCGGTTTATTAAACTTGTAATACTTAACCTTCCACTGGTTCTAGTATCACAAATAGAATAATCCGCGTCTCGATGGACATGTGCCTCCCAGAACAAGCAGCACACATACATCAATTCCAAGCATGCATCATTTCCATACAACAGAATATAACAAGTCTACTAAAAGACATACATAATATAAGTTATTACAACACAAAATGACCGCCAAATGACATAAGTACCAAATAAGTAATAATGAAGCAAAGTTGCCATAAGATGGCTTAAACCAAAAGACGAACGGTTAGCCACATAACACCACAGGGCAACCGACCGGCCGCCAAGCTAATCGCCCGTGAATCGCCACGGCACAACTCACAAAAGTGAGGTCCATCTGACTCACTATCATCCTCTGCACAACACAAGCAATGCGGTGAGTACAAAATGTACTTGCAAGACTTACGAGTAGCAAGCCTATACATAGCTACATGAAAGTCAGATTCAAAGGAATGTGGTTATATGGTTCTTTGGACGCATAAAGCAAGTTTCATTTGCAATATTGTAATAAGTTGAACAGCAGTTTGTAAAATCTGTTTTTAAGCATTTAAATAACAGCGAGTAGGCATAAGTAACAAGTATCCACCTAGAAGTGACTTTCCCCAAAGCCACCACAACATAGCATGAATCCCTGATTCATACCACCATCAAGTTTTAATTTTAAAATGTTGTAGTCTAACTCTTGAAAAGCTTATCCAAGCGTGTCCATAACCTAGGGCGAGGCTATTCGAATAGTTTTAATCCTCGCAGGGTGTACCAATGTACCCACACTTGGACCGCCTTTTGCCAAGCTATTAAGCACACTTCCTTTGGTATGCTTAAGACGGCTAAGTCCTACGAACCCTTTCCAATGGAACATGCTAATCAAGAGACGCACGATGGGGTTAATCCTTAGTGATCTGCCGACTAAATATGGATCACAAGGACCCATACGTGGAGCAAGATACACCGCCCTCGGCGGGTGTTCCTCCTCACAACGTGTCCATGTTGCATATAATCAAATATGCAACCCACCACGCGACTCATTAATTAACACACCCAAAGTACTCGGCTAAGAGAGGTCCCATATCCTCTAGTGTGGTTAGCACGCACGTAATGCTCGGATAATGAGATACTCACAAGTAGTTCGGTCCTTAATTGACCGGGCACCATTCCAAGCACACTCAAAAGATCACACCATCTTACCATTGTGCCCAAGTCTAAATTGTTTTCATTTTCAGTTTTAGTTTTGCAATTTAGACATAGCACAAGGCTGAAATATACTGATTATAACAATTTGTGTGATCAAGGTTATCGACAAGTCGATAACCGCCATTTCTACCGATAGCTAAGCATGGCTAAGCATTATGACACGTAAACTACTAAGTGACAAGGGTCCATCCAGTAACCCAAAATCACAAAGTAACCTAGGCTTCAGTGGTAGAGGAATGAACATTTCCTACTGATAATGCATCTAGTAGGCCAACTACCGACAATAGTTTAAAACAACATAGCAATGCATACATAGAATTTGCAAACAATATATTAGAATTTGAAAATAGTAGGAACAATATGATCAAATGAATGCTACATCTGCTTGCCTGGCTGAAGTGCAGGATCTGATGGCTGCTGTGGCTCAATATCAAGATTAATAATATTGTCTTCGGAACCTAACGCGAAAAGGCGATAAGCAAATAAGAACGAAGAACACCAAATAAATCTCAACAGCAAAACACACCAAAACTAATAAAATTTACACTACAGCTAGGGAATGATCTAAGACAAAGACCAGAACAAGAATCATGCAATTAGGACTAAGCATACAAAAGATATGAGCAAAATGCTCCTTCTCAGCATATAACAACCTAATTAATAATTAGCACTGTTCAAGGCGAAATTTTCTAGAATGACCTAGGGTCTGAGATTTTTATAGTAGGTAGATTATGGCATCCTAATAACAGCAAAGTTGGATTTACTAAGTTTGGAGTTATACACATTTACTTATGATTTTTCTAAGTTGTAAATCTAATACAAATCATTTTACAGAATTATGAACATGCTCAAATCCTATTTTATATGAAAGTATACTAACAGACGAATTTAACAAAATTGGTTTTGTACAAATTGGATTTATACAGAAAAAGATATGCATTTTTCAAGGTTAAAATTATTTCTGGAATATTCAAAATGACAGAAATCAAGTTATTTCTAGCTACACAATTTTCTGCTACTGCAACAAGCTTAAATCCATTTTTATAATAAACTAAAGTGATAACATAATTTATTACAGTTGGAATTATCTAAAAAGCAGTTAAAATGAATTAGTTATGAGTTTCTAAAGTTTTTATATCATTTTCAGTTGTTAAACAAATACTTACCAAAATACAGAACAACCCAAATAAAAGAAAACGACGTGGACAACTCCCAACCCTTGATCTAAAATCCTACGGCTCACGCGCGCCGAAAACAGCGCACGCGCGCCAAACCTAATCGGAGCCCACCGTTGGATCACGATCCAACGGCGCTGCAGTGTATGCAACGGACGGCGGTTGCTTGGGCCAATCCCACCGCAGATCTGCAGATGGACGGTCCAGAGCGCACCAACGGTCGGAAGGTCCGATTGCACACACGATCTCAGCCGTTGATCGCAAGATCGACGGTCGAGAATGATCAAGGCATCCGGAGGGTCCGAATGCACTCACGATCAGGGCCGCAGATCTAAAAATGAACGGTAGATAATGATCGCGGTTCAAAGGGAGATGCTGACATGTGGGACCGCATGTCAGTGACTTCGAGTCACCCACGCGCTGGTTTAACCCACGTGCACAGTGCACTGGGCCCACTTGTCAGCGACTGAGAGTGGCGGTTAGGACAGGATTAAAGATTCTAATGATTAACATTAACTAGGCACTAATGACTCCTGAGATTTGATTTTAACCCCTCGGGCCCACAAGTCAGCGACCGAGAGGAGATTTCCGACAGGGATTAAATGCCGACATAATAATTACGCAATGATTAATCTTAATGATGTCGGAACAGCGCGGGGCTGAGCCAGCGGCGATTAAAGGATGTTGGGCCCACTGGTCAGTGGCTCAACGACAATGATTAAGACACAATTAATTAACTAATGATTGGCAATTAATGTGTCCTAATTAAGTGACGAAAACGGGAGCTGCTGTGCCGGCAAAACCCGAGTGACTTGCACGGCAAATCGCCGGCGACACTGGCCGCGACGGCGCCCACCAAGAACCAAAATGGATTCACAATAGCACAACGAATCTAATGGTAGCATCCTTGCCGGCGGTGAGGGACTAGAACGCCGGCTAGCCGGAAAATGAAAATGGGAGCTTACGGCTAAACACGAAAACAGCAAAGGGCTCCGCTGCAGACCTAGCACTACAGCATGAACACCCCTTTAACAACGCATATATGCGTTGGTAGAAGTCTAAATAAATGTTGTTAGGGTCTATACCAACGTATTTAGTATGCGTTGTCATTGAGGCCGTTGCGAGAGTCTATTACAACAGATAAACAAACGTTGGTAATAGATATGAATAGACGTTGCGAAATAGCAACGGATATAGTCAGGTTGTAACTACACTTGTATGCGTTGGTACTTACCATGCATGGATGACTTTTACTATTTTGACAATGTATATAATTATATTATTACAACGCATAGAAGCGTTGGTATTTACCATACAAATGACTTTTGTTATTTTGGCAACGGATATAATTAGGTTGCTGCAACGATTATAAATGTAGAAATCAAAGTAAAAAAATCATTATCGATCGTAGCATGGTAAAAGAACACTCATATGTTAAAAAGAAATTGTTGCATTACATAGAGAATCATCCACATAAGACATGATATAAATATTTTACTTGAACATCATTTTCTAACATAATGAAAATCGTCTGCCTATGTCACCATTCTCTACCTTCATTCAACATATCATCCATTTATCTTATCGACCTACAATGAAAAATTGGAGTCCATTAATGTACCATTATGAAGAAACAAAATCACAATATTAAAGTAACAAAACTAAAAGGAGCAGTGTGTTATATTATTTTGATGCTCGAACATGTTCATGAGTTCCAAACAGTAGAGAAGTGAACTAACCTTGTGAAAAGCACATTTCTTGGTTCCAAACTCTCCTGTGAAAAAGCACATTTGACAACTTCATAAGTAGCTTCCGTATCCATCCATAGTAGATAGAATATGTTTAGGCATTTTTCACAAGAAGAATGGAAATCCTTAAATACTTTAGAACTGAGCATCTTAGACACACACACACACAATCAATATGATTTCTAAATTATTCGTGTAAATTAGAATGATAGCCAGGTTATTAATGCTAAGAAAATTATCATACTCTGATTAATTCAATTTACTAGAACAGACATTCCATCAGGAACTTCAGAATAATGAAATTATGCTAAAGTCACATATACACAACTTCAAAAACAACATGTCACTCTTAGAACATACATTTTATAAGGAAACTTCAGAATAATGAAACTATGCTCAACTCACCTATCCACAACTTAAGAACAAAATAATATATAGTATTATATCTATAAGCAAGGTGTTTAGAGGCAAGTTTTATACAACTCTTACTGGCCAGAATATAACATACCAAGTAGAAGTAGCATCTTTTCTAGTAGTGTTCTGGATGACAAATAGAAGATTCTCTAGTGGTGTACGGAAATCATTCAAGCCTTGGTTAAATAAATAAATTAGTGCACCGTATAACCCGTGTTCACGATAAATCGATTACTGCATACAACACAAGCATAGAGAAATCATGTCTGCATGCATGATTGTCCAAACTACAAAAATGGAACCAGAAGAAACTGAAATGTAGGCAATGAAACATGTATGAGAAGGCAATACAGATGCATTTCTTACACCACTTAGATGCAAATTATTATGTATACCTGATTAAAATCCAGTGGAGCATCTGTGAACAAACAACAAATGTGCAATTTTTGAACTAATATTTGAAAATATGAAAAAGTGAAAAGTGGGATACTATACTCTATACTTCAAACTGACCACAACTTGTTTCACGTGGACACGCCCAAGCTGTAGTGTTAATAATGGAGCCATTTACTTATCATTTTGACATGCAGATTAGATGGTTCCTTCCCAACCTTTGCTGCTGAACATGTCCAGATTGGACACTGCTAAAAAGCCTCGAAGAACTGCCAGCAAACTAGCCAACATTGTTAGATTAGCGACTTCTATAGCAACAGGAACCCAACTATTGTCCGTAGAAGTGACCTAAAGAGATTTCCAAAATAGATTCACCGCTATTAAAATCAAATAGCACATAATGGTTGGACAATAGTTATCCCAACCCCCCATCCCATTCCAACCCATTTTCCACATACCAATAGCCCATGATAGAAATGGGCAATATCTTATGAGCCCAAATGGGGGATATCCCAACCTAGTACATACAATACCCAAATGGAGCAATGTAGAATAGCCCAGAGGGAAATCAATGGTAAGTAAAACTTGTACAAGCTATTAGCTATCTAATGAAGTTCAACAAAAGCCACCAACAGATAATTCCTAAGAACAATAGCTGCTAGCAACGTCAGTGACCGTTCAATTCACATTGACCTAATAGTTTGATTCCAACAAACAATACCGCGAGCTCTTCACTTGCGACTTGAACTTGGAGATATTGAGTCCTGCAACATCTCACTCTGCACATGGCAAAGCAAAACTACCAAATCAATAATTAACTGCCGCCCCCGACCCCAACGAAACCCCGAGTGGGCCAGGCACACAATGGCGGCGTTCCTTCTCGCATCTCGGCCTTGGAGATGAAGGACTCGAGATGCTCTCGAGGTCGCCGTTGAGGACCTCCGTGATCGCGAGGTGATCGCCTCGCCGCTTCATCAGGACGCCTGTGACTCCAGCTTCCTCACTGCGATCACCAATGCGCACACATCTCAAAGATTCCACACACGCATTTCGTCGAACACCTCTCGAGCGCAAACTCCTAGATAGAGTGGGCATTTGCAGGCAAATACAAGTAGTAGTAGTGGTAGTAGGGTACTAGGGCGAGGGTGTCGACAAGGAAGGCACGGCGGTTGTTGGTCTTGACGAGTCGCGAGCGAGCGCCCACCGCAGCGGGCCACCGCTAGTGCCGGCATCGGTGCGTAAGCAAGCCATGCCTGCACATGGTGGCCACTGCGACCATCTCCTCCCCCACACGAGGCGGCCGCCACGGGGACACGAGCAGCACAGTTCCGCCGCAAAGACTCGCGGAGGTCCTTTGTGGTGTCGCGCCATGGAGCGCGCGACACGGGAGGGGAGGCCTAGCGACTCGAGGAACTCGATCCGCAGGAGCAGCTTGTCCTCCACGGAGAAGGAGAGCAGGTCGGCGTGGTAGGACAGGTCG
Source organism: Ampelocalamus luodianensis (assembly GCA_036346255.1). Lineage (NCBI taxonomy): Eukaryota > Viridiplantae > Streptophyta > Magnoliopsida > Poales > Poaceae > Ampelocalamus > Ampelocalamus luodianensis. Next base: position 12,771,159 of record CM070640.1, read on the forward strand.
GGCACACCGAGCACCCGGAGGAAGTAGAGTGCCGACCACGAGCAGGACCGCCACTCGAATCTGCGCTTTGCTGTCGCACCTATGCGAAGGAAGGGGTGAGATCGAGATCGAGACCGAGATCGAGTAGACTGAGGATGGAGGAGGAAAAGGAGGAAAGATCGAGAGACCACGGGAAGTAGAGAAGGCGTCGACGGTAATTTTGGTGAGCGCGTGATGAGGGAAGGAAAATGGCGGTGATAATAACATGATCAACTTTCCCTAACAAAACTGCCCACTACTATGATACTCCAGCATATAACTGATATGTTACCAACGTATGCAATTCTGTTGTGAAGTAAGCATTGCCAAATGTATGTTCCTATTGTAGTGTAGGATGCGGCTGCCAGAGCCACTAAGGACTAATAAGAAGCTACCTTAGTGACAAGAAGCTTCAAAGATGGCCGGAGATGCTTGATCACGGTGAAAGCCCGCCGGACTTGGAGAAGAAAACCCGAGATAGATACCCTGAGCCAAATGAGTGATTCCAAAGCATCCAAATAGCTTCATAATGATTCACAGAAGCTACATGAGCAAGTAATTAGAAAATGGAGCACTCACCTGAGCTGAGGAAGAAGATGACCAATTTCGGCCGAATTTGAACAAACCCCAAATTGGACAATTCCTGAGAATCAAATCCAAAATTAAGTGAGGGGTAATGCTCAAGATGATAAAGAGATAAGGTTAGGGCAAAGAAACATGAAGGAGGACCACTGGAACACCAAGAACACCAATGGAGCTCCACGGATCAACAATGGCGATTTGCCATTTTTGAGGTGTTAAGCTCCAATATTGAGAATGAAGCTTGATGGTGGTCTAAAGAAATACCAGGAGGCATTGAGAGTGCTTATAAAGCCATGAAAGCATTAGGGTTTGAACCACACATCTTTCGGGCGATAAAACACAGAGCACAAGGTGCGGCCGACAAGGAAAAAGGGGTGAAGACGTGCATTAGGGCATGGCCTGGCTCAGTGTACCTCCCATACCCCTAAACGTCGGCTAGGGTGGCTTTAGGGAGCAAGAAATGACACTGCCATTACTCCCCCTACTGTTCATGCACGGCTAGAGGTTGAAGACGACCCGCGAAAAGGCTCGGTGACTCACAGCCGTTAGATGAGACACGGACGGCTAAGATAGCGCCACGCCTCCGGGCTTTAAAACACAACGGAGGGGTTCCGAGCCCTAGGATTAGAAACGAACGGCTCAGATAGCCCCACGTCGCAAACACGGTTTACAACGAAGGGACACGCGGGCGTTGGATCTTAATCCAATGGCCCTGATTCAGAAATGCAACCGGAGGGTCCGAAGGGTTCGGGAAATCTCAACGGTTGGATGGGAATCTAACGGTCGACAATCAAACTTGCAACCGGAAGGTCCGAAGGGTTACACGCGCGCGGACCGTGCGATTTAGATCCAACGGTTGAGATCCAACGCGCGTTTTAAAGGGAGGCTCGGTGCAGTTAGTTGACTGGACCGAGTCAATTGGCTCGAGCCCGAGTCTGACTCGAACCCAAGTAACAGTAAAACCACGTTTGACTTTGAAATAAGAACAGAGACTTTGAATTATTTATTTGAGGTAGCAAATTAACTCCAAAAATTATGAAATTTTTACAGGAGCTTGCTAACTTAGATATTAACCTTGTGTAAAATTTTCAGAGGTTTTTATACCGTGAATAAATCTCCAAAAATTCTGCAAGGCTCTGTTTTAATGTTTGACTGAGAGTCAAACAGGTTTGACTGCCTCTAAAAATATTCAAACAATTTCTAAAAATTGTGAAATTTTTCAGAGGGTCACATACCATCACGAGACTTAGGAAAATATTTCCAGGATGATCACAAAATTTGACAAGATTGTTTTTGGAATGTCAAGATTTGGATCAACTAGATTTGTGACAATGTATTTCCATAATCCCTTGTACAAGAATTGTTTGGCACAACAGGAAATACATGATGTAAGAAAAAGTTTTAATTTCTACTGATTTTCTTACATTTGAAACACAAGCCTAAAGTTGGGATGTTACAGTAAGTTAGTTTCATAAACCAAAACAGGATCAGGAGAGAAAAGATACTAAGATCGATAAGGAATAAAAGATATTCTTAACTTAAACTTTCTGAAAGTAATTTGATAATTTCAAAATATTTTGACTCGTAAGGCTTACTAACTCTAATGCTAGTGCTACTTCTAACCTACACAAGATGGCTCGATACTAACGTGGGACCACGTAATTATCTCCATAAGACCGAGATTAGACAAGGTCTTAGGGACATAATTACGGGTCTCCGGTAAATGAATTCCAATTTAACTCTATCCAAGTGAGTGGCTTAGCCGAATACTAGAGCCTCAACGATCATGCGCGCTGCTCCCTTGCGAGCGCTACATGATTGTCGATTCTCCTCGATTCAAGCACTACCCTTGGTGAGTTAAATGGGAATTATCAACAACGAGTATGACATATATTGGCTCCCAAGATCAGCGACCAATATACTCATACCCTCATCCAACGTTGATTACATCCATACAACGCATACAAAGAAGAGATAAAAGACATACTACATAATAGTTAAGGTCTACAGTTTATTACAAACGGCCGACCGCCAAATTTAAAGTAGAGTATCAAGTAGCAGCGAATTAAATAGATAAAGCAAAGACCAGCAGTGGTATGCCCATCACCCATAGGCAACCGATCAAGGGTTAAATGGCACACACTACTCATTAGTGTCACCCAAGTCAACACTAGCGAGATCATCATAATCATAACCTTCCTCACCAAAAGGCCAAGAAACATCCGGTGAGTACAAGTGTACTGCAAGTCTTACACAAATAAAAAAATAGTTATGCATAAGGGTCATTCAAAGGATGGCTCATATTGGTTTAGTTTTTATGAAGAGACGCAACAATTAACATCCTACACATACTAGTTTTTAATGTGCCCATTTAAAATCAGATTTGAAGTAGAAGTAAAACATGTAGTAAAGCATTTCAGTAATAAACAATTGAATCATACAAAGACCAAAGTGGCAGCCCACTTTGATGTACTAAACACATGAACATCCCGTCCATGACGAATACCAAGTTCAACCACAATTTTAATTAAAAGTCTAACAATAAGCACCACAAATTTCAAGCGGTCGTCCATAACCGTGGACACGGCTATTCGAATAGATTAATACCTCGCAGGTGTACTACTTTACCCACACGACTTGATTAGCCCGTAAGCCTCCAGAGGCCCTGAAATAGCACACTTCCTATGGTATGCCGTACTGTAAATCAAGATACAGTCATTTTCAACAAGAAAGCCCTATTGAGCTAAATCCCCCTTGTGAGATGGTTCCTTGCCTAGTACAAGCGTCTGATAGCCCTTGCTAGGGGGCTCACAAGTTATATTGGAAATACCGATGAAATCAAAACAAAAGAATTGGTGCTCCCTTGCACACTATAAAGGACTACATCGGCTCCTCAAAGAACATAGGATTTCACGGTCGCTATGCCCCTTACACCACCAAGGACTTAACACAATAAAACCCTCCCCCTACTTAACCATACAGCACCCATACACCGCGTGTGGCAGCACAAGTGTTGCTTGAACAGTAGGTACCCAAAGTTCGGTCCTCAATTGTCCAGACAAGTCCTTCCACTTACCCAATGCTCGTGCACAAAGCACCATCACTAACCAACACTTGTCCGGACCAAATCTCATTTAAAAATGACAAAGTTTTACTCATAAAACAGCTACAAAGATCTGAAGTAAAAACATAAAGTAAGAGTTGTGTGTATCCCAAAACCGTCGGGTTATTCCCGACGATCGAATCATCAGTATCTAGACTTGCATGGCTAAGCAATTCTATAACCCATAATTCACACATCCTATCTTAAGCATATAGGGGTTGGCATAATTCAAGATTAAACTCAAGCATAGGACATAACTAAACTACACATCACAAAAATATTGACATAATCAAAATAGCATGCAAGCAATTATCATTGCACTATCTTAACCAAAACTGGGATCAAATATGATGCAAAAGAAAGTTCAAATGATGCTTGCCTTGCTGGTACAGTAGCTGCTCGCTCTCAGTAGCGTAAGTGTCGATATCAATATGCTCGGGATCTATATAATTATAACATCCAATAAATACCGAGAAAAACAACTCAAAAACCAAAATGTTAAAAAATGCATGATTTTTCTACAGTAGTTAGGTCATTATTTTAAATGATTTTTGGTGAAAGAATTATTTCATTTTGATTTAGCATGTGAAAGTTATAATGGTTTGAATTTCAGATTTCAATAAGCCGTCATTATGTAATTTAATTATGAAGTGAATTTTTGTAGAACAGTGGCGAGTACGTGGATCACATAGATAAATAGGCAATATTGTTATAAGTTAAAAACAGTTGAGTTTGTCCTTTTTGGAGTTTTTATGATTTAGTTATTGATTTTCAAAGTTATCAGCCTTTTATAGTATAAAAATAATGGAGTTAAGGAGTATATTCTCCCAAAATAGTTCCTGTGATGAGGTAACATGGAGACCATTTTAGAATTAAGTTCACTGAAAATGAAAATTACCAAAAGTGGTCTCACTGTTTTTGGAGCTTCCAATAATTACTTGTGCATTCTTGAAGTTATCAACCCTTTTTCTATTGTTCAAATAAGAGGATTAATGGCTCATTTTCCAAAATAAAGCTCTCTGTTACAGGGACAGAGTTGGAATCAATTTTAATATAAAGTTCATTAAATATGAGAATTATCAGAAGTGGTTTCACTCATTTTGGAGTTAAAATGAATTAGTTATGTATTTTCAAAGTTATACATATTTTTCAGTGTGCAATTAACTCATTTCGAATTTCATAAAGTATTTACTACTTTTCTTACCGGGCGCTAGCCTAACCGCAGAGAATGACGAGTGGGACCGAGGTCAAGGTTTTGACCCAGTCAGCATTGACTCGGTCCCGGCCGCAACAGTTTGAAGGTGTATTCCTCAGAATACGTCTCTTCAAAACCCTAAACGTAAAACCATTCTAAGTATGCTAGGGATACATTTTCTATTTAACGAAAACGTACTCTATAATTTACGCATCCACTTAACAACCCTTAGGCCCACAAGTCATAGACTCATAACTATCTAACCACAATCATTAGCGTTAATTAATCCGACAAAATCACCGTCTTACGGCTGTAAGCGTCCGACAACAGGAAACGGCGCGGCCGGAGCCTCGCCGGCGATCCCGTCCACGGCGGCTCAAGCCAAGGGCACAGATGTGATCACATTAAGCCTGCGCACCTAACGGAAGTGTTCTCGGCGGCGGAAGTGACCTAGACCGCCGGCTAGCCGGAGTGGAGCGGCGGTGAGCTACACGGCAAAAGCAGCCACACGGATTTGAAAATGCTTGCATAAACGGCGCATGTTTAAGCTCCTAGGGGCAAGAGGAAACTACTGCGTTGACAAGAGGACCGGAGAGGCATCGGAACTCGCCGCGGCGTGCGATCGAAGCGGCAAGGAGAGACCCACGGTGACACAAAGAACTGAGCAAAGAAGCCAACGGTGGGTGGTCTGAATAGGTTACTTAGGCACATAAGATGCTAACAAAGGCATGAATCGAGAAATGGCTCACCAAGGTGACAATTTGACGAGAAATAGTCTTTGGCCGAAAGGAACAACTCCGAGGTCTAAGAACTCTGGGAACAATCCGACAATTAAAGTGAGGGGTTTTACTCCTTAAGGTCTAGAACAAGAAATGACGCGCAAAGAAAGGTAGGGGCTCACCAGAACAATAATCGCACTGAGGAGGCCTCGGTGCGCTGCCTGAGTCGGGCGAGAGCGACGAGGGTGGCCCGCAACTACAAGCAAAAGCAAGAGCCGGATGAGTAAAAATGGAGAAGGTATGCAAGGAGAAGGCTAGGGACTTCATGGCTTGAGCTTACTCGAGAGGAGGTGAAGAGCTCGCCTCCTTTCCCTCGGCCACCGAGAGGGAAAGTGAGGAACCGAGAGAGGGAGAGGGCGAGTTAAAGGGCGGCAACGGTCGGACAAGCAACGGCGTGAGAAGGAGGCGCTCAGGGATAGGTTGGGAGGTGCGGTGGCTCACGGCGTGACTGGAGCGGGGCAGCATGCGACGAGCGCGTGGCGCTCAACGCCTGCGCGCGAGTCAGCGAGAGGAAGAAGATGGCCCTGACGTGCGGGCCCGGCGGCGCGGCGTACAAGAGAGAGGAGATGCGGTGTGGCTCGGCCGTTTGATTAAAACGGACGGCTAAGATAGAAAGGGGGGTTCGGACAGGTCGACCGGGTGATGAGATCTGGGCCGCTGATCTCCGATCCAAGGGTTGCATGACTCGGTGCATTTAGGGGGTTGGGTTGAGTCCAATCGCCGGGTCGGACTCGAGTCCAATGAACAGTGTCTAGGGTTTGACTGCAATTTAATTTATTTCTCTCTACTTTGACCGAGGCTTAGAAATAGAAATAAATTTCCAAAAATTATGAAATAATTTGTGGGGGTTCCTGGGATGATATAGTTCCCATAAAAATTATAAAACCCTACTGTTCATAATATAGTTTGTGATATTTAATTTCAAATATGTTGTATGTCTATGATTGTTGCTTGAATTTTAAACAGGTTCAAACTAGTCTAAAAAATTTTGGAAAAATTATATTAATTCATGATAATTAATTTAGTATTTGAATAAATTGTTTCCAGACGATGATCAAAACTTTTTATTACTGATTTGAATTGAAATTCAAACTTTGAAGGGTATGTTCATGTTTTTAACAGATTTTCCAAGTGCAATATATTATGAAATGGTTTGAATTCAATAATGCATGCTAATGAAATACATATTAATCCATTTTAATTGTTGGGGCTGTGACACAAGTACTCTGCTAACTGTCCTATCAGAACAAAGAACTCTGCTCTTATTTTTCTTGGGAGAACAGTGCTCACTTATGGAGAATTCTTTTCTCGAGGCTACTTATGGAGAAATTTAATATAATCAGTACACCATGAAAAGCGCATTTGCATTGCCTAAAAATCTCAATGGATATGATTTGCTTTTGTAGGGTTGTAGCTGTAGCTGTGCAACATGCATCATTGCTTTTGCACTGGGAGCGAGTCCAGCTTCACATGGACTTCGATGGAATCTGTGGACTGTGTGTTGTGTGTGTGATGCAATGCAACGCAGTGTAGTGCAGTGCATCAAGTAGGTAGGCTAGGGGTGTAGTGGTGGGGCAAAGAAAACTTAGCACCAAACCGGCGTTCTGCTTGTGGAAGCCTTATGGCGCAGGATCAGGTGCTGCCGACCTAAACTCGGCAAGTCGACAATGACCACCCATTGCCCATTGCAATCTCTCTCTGAACGATTTTCATTGGGCAAGAAAAAAGCAATCAGGCTGGCTGGCTTTGTCCAAAAATCAGATGATAATTAAGTATCTCTCGCTGTCCCTGACAAGAAGTGACTGAATCGATCTCTGACTAGTCATGCAACTACATAAAAGTTTATTGTAGCAAATTAAGTATACATAACAAAAATACAGCTGTTTCAACACTAGCTAGGTTTTCAAAGAACCTGAGTTTGTATGGTACTAATAATGTTGTAGACATGCAACCTTTGCTTCATGTCACATCTCTTTAACCCACTTTTAAGAGGGAAAGGAAAATGATGAGAGACGGGATAACAAAGACAGCAAAGAAGAAAGCTACCTGCAGCTATTAGACTATTACCATCAAAGTGCAAGACGACTGCAAATTGCCAGGTTAAACTCCAAGTTTTTGACACCATGCCTTTTGAAAGCTTGAAACAAGCATGGATGGGAAAATTTTCTCCTCCTGCTAACCTAACAGGAACAAGCATGGCAAGCAGCTACCAGTCAATGCAGTGCATCAGAAGCTAGGGACAGAGAAAATTCCAAGTGGTTGCAATTGCATTGAGTAATGGCTATGGGATAGGAGTTGGAATTGCATTGCATGCATGACAACGGCTCAGAGCTAGCCATGTATTTCTTGCTGCATGCATGTGAAATGCCAGGCAATTGGAAGTTTGGAACAAGCCATTTCGCTGCATTTCACACATAAGAATGAGTTGCCATATGCGTACAGCAGGTAGAAGATGCATGGGTGCATGTAACAAAGTATGAGCTGATGCGTGAGTTGAATACCAGTTGTACTCATATATAAGCTATACTGTGTTAAAGAAACAGTGTGATGCAGAGTAGTATGTTTTTCTGTGCATGCATCTCTTCGTGCAACTCTTTTCATCCATCACAAGAAATGAAAAACAAGAGGAAAACAGAAGAGTACGTACTGATAAGTTCCACTCATGTCAAATTTGAATCAACAGTCAATAATGTCAGAGTTTGTGCTTCTTTGGGAGTAAGTATAAACTAACATGTGATAATGGGACTAATTCGTCTGTAGTAAGGGCCTAATTAATTTGCATGTTAACCGAGTACTGGAATTAGCATCTATATATAACTATACTTTCCAAGATTGAACACACAATTTTTGCAAGAAAGATGACGAGTTGAATTTTGTAGGACTACATATATACAAGCTAGGAATGGGTTGCTTAATTAGTTCATGGTTTGCTTGCTTCCACTACTGCTGCACATCCACCAATCCTTGCACATGTATACTTTGGCAATGCTTAGAAGTAATTATCCTGTGCAAGTGACACAGAAAAAATGTGTAGAGGAAAGGAGAGGCCATAAATAAATGCTTTAAGAATATATAAAAGATGTCTAAATAGCTATAAATGGGTAAGCAAGATAGTAAAGGCCTCAGCAAAGAAGGCCGCACTTGTGGGCAGTAGTGGTCTTTGAGCCCTTCTCTCCTTTCCTGCATTCCTTCCCTTGGCTCCTATTAATCCACTTAGTCTCAAAGGAAAGCAAAGTGGAGCTCCTTTCCTAGCTAGTCCAAGAAACAAAGGGAGAGATCAGCTTCATATCAACCTGTTCTGAAGAGCCTTTTAGCTAGGTTATCTCCTTACATGCTAATGTTCAGTTTCTTCTGCATGCGTAGCCTTGTTGTTCAGCTAGCTGCAGTTTAGATCTCGTTTGTATGTTCTCTCTTTGAGGAAAATTAACCCTTTTCTGTGCTTCAAGTTTCTTGCAAGAAAACTATGGTGACTTCTAGTTTGATGCTTCTTTGTTGAGATTGGAAATAATCCTCTTTCTTTCTATATCTATGTATCTGGATGATTCTTTCCCATTGATCATGTTTTGTTTTGGAAGGTTTCAGTTTCTTTGCTTCTTGGAATTTTCTCTTCCTATCTAGCTAGATCTTTGATCTTGTGGGGAGGAAAGGGACGACTGTAGTACTACATATGTTGAGAGTTAGTTAAGCACATTTATATAGATTTTTCTTGCTTTGTTAGGGCCTTAGGGGATAAACATGATTCTTCAGATTTTGTTAGTTATTTTTCCCTTCGAGGAAACTGTGTTTTTACATATGATCGTTTGCTTACTTTTGCAAATGGTTGTAGTGAAGGAGCAAGCTTTTTCTTGAACACACAAGGAAGAAGAGGCTCCTTGATTCATCTTCCCAGCTAGTGCTGTCTTTTTCTGCTTCTTCCCTTCAATTATTTCGAGAGGAACACCTGAAACTTCTGTTCTTGATATTACTTTTGGTAGATCTTATGTTTACGTAATTCATTTCTAAATAAAAGCGAAAATCAAGCCTTGCATCTGTCAAATCATGGGATCGATCGCCCTTTTCATATCTCCGAATTTGATCCATCTGTCAAATCATGGAAATTTTGTCATCTTTTTCTTTGAAAGGCTCAGTTCTCTTTTCTTTGTCCCATAGTTGAGCTGTTTTCTTTTTCACTTTTAGTAGACATGCACCGACGAACTGGTTAATTAGATCGATCGATTGATCGATCATAGTATACTGTAAATCACGACCAGATCTTCCTTACTATCTTGTTTATCAAACCTCTCATGTAAAATTTTGCTCACTTTTTGATCTTCCATCTTTGGTTCAGTTGAGACCAAAAGAGATGGGGAGGAAGGATTGAAATCAAGAGGATCGAGAACACGACAAGCCGCCAGGTCACCTTCTGCAAGCGCCGCAACGGGCTTCTCAAGAAGGCGTATGAGCTCTCCGTCCTCTGTGACGCTGAGGTGGCGCTCATCGTCTTCTCAAGCCGTGGCCGCCTCTATGAATACTCCAACAACAGGTGTGTAGTACGTCTAGAACCTAGCTAGCATGTGATTTTATGCTCAACTCACCTGCTGTTGCTTTGTTCATGGCTACTGGTCATCGAGTAAAAGTTTACTGGTACTTTTGAGATTGATGCTTTAAAATATTTCAGAACAAGCACTTCATTTTTAGGTGATGGTTTGCTTGCTTTTAGGTGAAAGAATTTAGTACTTGGAAGAGTTGGATAAGATTGAAATGAAGTATTTTGTTTGATATATATCCATCAACATGTTTCATGTGTGTGGTCATGTATGTTGAGAATCCCTCCCGTTTATTCTGTCATGGTCAAAAGGCTATCTTACCTAAGATCATTTATACTGCAATTAATAGATCATTCATTTTGCTAGACCAAAAACCATAATTTGGACAATCGTTGTTACAGTTGTCCAAAGCTCAATTTCATTGGACTTTTCATATGTGCGAGCTAATAAAATTTGCTTGTACTTCTTTTGAGTTATCATCCATTGAAGTACGTACTAATGTAAGCATTTAATTAAGCTATAGTATTCTTGCCATCATGTACCATTTACAAATATATGGAAAATTAATAAGCAAAACGAGAAAGGAAAAGAAAATGAAGATAATCTTTTACAAATAGTTTGACGTTTTTTTATTGAAGCACCAAGTTTCTTATATATTCATCTCTAATTTTGTCGAGTCGCCCTGGTCTTTATATCAACTAGATGATTGAAGCACCAAGTTTCCTATTTATTTATCTCTAATTTTGTCAAGTCGCCCAGGTCTTTATCAATTAGATGAATTGCCAATGTATGCACAATGTACTCATGATTTGATTTTACCGTAAAATTAATCAATATTTTACAAATAATACCTATTTTTATTTCCTAATTGGAAGTTAGCTCGCTCTCTCGAGAATCTCTTAACATACTGTTGTAAATATAGAGATGTGAATTAAATATTCAGAGGTAACTCATCCTTCAATAGGCCCTTCTAAAACCGAGTCTTCAACTTATCATGCATTCCATCAAATCTTACGAAATTTGCTAAATTTTGTCATGGTTTATATATGTCAATGCAAATGCATTTGCAATTTCTCTCTCTTATATGGATACATATGCCTATAAGCTTATGTCTGTTTTGTCATATTTTATTCTCCACACATCATATATATCACCAACAGCTAGCTCTAATGTTTTAGGCCCTCACATTGGCTGAAAGGACCTTGCAACGATACCTCATCCTAAACTAGCTGTCTAGAGTTTCCTTTTCCTTGCTTCCCTCCCCAAGTCCCAACTATACATACATGCATGCAGTGATGCAGGCCTCATGCATGGTCACCATGGGCATGCATGCACCCGCTGCAAAAACTTGCACCAACTTAGAAACTGTAGCATATCCCATATATATTCGTTGTGTTTGCTCTTCTCCCATGCAAAGTTTGCATCAATTACCAATGCCCATCCATATGCATGTTTGATCCTGTGCAGCTCTCTCTCTCTGTGTGTGTCCATTTCATTCCTTTCTTGTGTTTACTTTTACACAACCTACAGCTAGCGAAAGCAGTAGTATATATAGCTCCTTTGCACAATTTTATGCTGAATTAACAAGAACACTTAGATCTTCACATGCATTTCTGTACTGATTACGCATAGTCATGTGGATTTCTCTATCCAACTCTCCTTTTTTTGCTGCTATGGTCTTTTGTCTAGTTATAAAGACTAGCTACCGTGCATGTTTACCAGTGTGTGTATACATCAAGGTTATAACTCCACTGATCAGTCCTGCCTTGCTTTTCCTTTCGTTTATTTCAACTGCAGTGTCAAGGCTACAATTGACAGGTACAAGAAGGCACATGCTTGTGGCTCAACATCTGGGGCGCCACTCATAGAGATCAATGCTCAGGTTAGGCATATGTGCATAATTATACCTTAATTCAATTATTCTTGTAGTCAAATTTGGTGATTCTATGTTTTGCATGCTGAAACCAACCCATATAAACGCAACTTAGGGTATAGATGTTTGCATACTATATTCTTCAGTATGTGTGTAGCTATGACATCAGTCGACACTTGACAGTAGCACATGACAATACAAAGATCAAAGCTTGTTCTGATCAATGAGAATCTTTAGGACCAAATAAATTCTTGCTTTGATTAATAATTAATATGTGAACCACATGGGGATTAGCTATTCCTCTCTAGTGTTTATCCAAATGTTTCTCTGTCGCTGAATTAATGTGTGGGTCTTGCTAAGCCTAGTGGCTTGCATTCACAGTTAGTGATGATTGAGGAGAACACCTAAAGCGAAAACAACTAATCAAACTGCACTGAAAAAGCATCCATTCTGTTGCACCATTTGGTTACTGGAAGTCTGGAACTTATTCTTACTCAGTTGGAATTGGATTATGCAAAATTATGAGATCCATCTGATCGTTTTCCCTCTAATTCTTTGTTTTGTCTAAAGCAATACTACCAGCAAGAATCTGCGAAACTGAGCCACCAGATCCAGATGCTGCAAAACACCAACAAGTAAGAGACTATCAATTGAACAGTATTTAGAAGCCTGCATATATGTCCCTGCCAAACTATATTATATATCTTGGCTATTGATGACACTTGAGAGCAATGTAAATGACTGAAGGTACTGATTGTTCCTTTGACTTGTTTCTCCATTTCGAATTGAAGGCACTTGGCTGGTGATTCTGTGAGCAACCTGTCACTGAAGGAGCTGAAGCAACTCGAAAACCGGCTCGAGAAAGGCATTGCAAAGATCAGAGCCAGGAAGGTAACTAAGATTCTGATCAACCATACAGAATTCGCAAAAGCATGAACCTACTATCTCATAAGAAAAGGGGAAATATAATACCATCTGTAGGTAGTATGTATCATTGCCATTAATTGTGTTTTCCAAGATTATATATAATTTGGTTTGAATTTTTCTTCAGTTTCTTATATAACGCTGATCCCTAAATTGATGTTGATCTTTATTTGTGGATTCTTGTTTCAGAACGAGCTGCTGACTGCAGAGATCAATTTCATGGCCAAAAGGGTAATACTGCATGTTATATAACTGATCAGTCACCCCAATCAATCACTCCCTCACAATTTCTTTAGTTTATCCTCTTTGGCTCCATTCATTCATTTGCATTGTTCTTGCCATGATTGCAGGAGATGGAGCTTCAGAATGACAACATGAGCCTCAGAATCAAGGTACACAGGACGACTGTCAGAATCAGAATCAACTTCATTGCATATAATTCAGAAGCATATATTCTGATCATGTCTCTGTTGATCATGTTAATTCAGATTGCAGAGGAGGAAGAGGAGCTGCAGCAGGTGACCATCGCCCGGTCCGCTGGCGTGGAGCTGAACCCATTCGCGGCGCTGGACATGAAGTGCTTCTTCCCCGCCAGCCTGATCGAGGCGGCAGCCGCGCAGGCTCAGGCTCAGGCATCCTCGCAGCGCCTGCAGATCAACCCCACCGAGCTGAACCTCGGCTACCAGCTCGCGCCGCCGGGCGCCGACGCTGCTCATAATTTCTAACGACCTGCATGAGCTGTCACTCAACTACAGACTGTGACTGCTGATATATCTAGCCAGAAGCTGGGCAGTGTTACCTCTGAATGTTCTTACCATCCATCTAGCTTATAATTAATATGTGTGCGCTGTTTTTTGTTAATTATCCAAGCTACCAAAATTTTTCAGAAGTACTGATGAATGCTACATATCACTTTGATAAAATTAAGTAAAAACCTATTGATTAATTAGCTGCATGCATTCTGACAATGCTAATTAATTCCCGATGTTTGATTTATTTTCTTCATGCATGCATGTTTGTGGCACTTATTGGAAGTCTACAGTGTGGTTGTGTAGCCATGCAGGTATGTAGCGGCCTCCCTTCTGTTTTGACAAGTTTACGTGTAAATAGGAAGCAAAATGTTTATGCTACGTATTGCGGTAAAAGTCAATTAGTTTATACCTCAAAATTAGAGTATTGTGCTTAAAAGTTGATATTTTCTGGTCAAGCTCCATTATGCGCGGGAACACCGTAATTGTGTTGGATCGAAATAGTGACTAGAAAGGTGAATAGGGACTTACTTTTTTTCATATCCAATATTTAACTTAATTTTTACTCAAATAGCTATGACAACTATGAAGATCAAAGTCTCAATATCGCAGCGAAAGACTTGAGTTGACACCGAGAGAACCAAAGCTCAACACCCTCAGCCGGTCTGACCGCCGAGTCTAAGTCGATCGGACTCTAATCACTCGTGAGGCCGGTTTGACCGCTGACTGAAAATCAGCATGACGATAGATCCACAAATCAACCTAACTTTTGACCTAATGATCTAAATCGCCTGAGATTTTAAACATAGTTAACAAGAAGGTCAGAAACCTATTCTAATCGAAGATCGAGACGATCTTAGCCAAGGTTCCACAAATTTCTTGATTGAAAGCAAGAAGGCACAAAACCGGAGAGAAACCCAAACTTGATCCAAAAGCATACTCGTGGATGAAAGATGGGTCAACATGACCTTAGATTTGTGTAGAATTCCAAGTCCTCCTTGACTTTTTGGTCTGCATACTGTCTCCCAATTGATTTTGCAGTTGTCTCCCGAGACCATCGCACCCCTGTCCAAGGAAACCTCCTTATTTTGTCGATGGACTTGAGGGAGCCCTTAGGCGCTCTCAGTGCTGTTAGGAAGTACGTAGTTTGACCTGTCAAGATGGATCATACAAGAAATTGTCATGGACGCTTCGCTCTTTGATGAAGGCACTTGGGGCGGCTGAGGCGAGGGAGGTCATGAATGGCCTGAGTCGGTTGGCCAATGTCTTGGAGATGATCTTAATAACCCCGTGTGTCAAACTAATTGGCCGGAAGGTCATAGAAAGATTGGATCACTGCCATGACGTCTGTCTGTACAATCTGCCAACAAGACTGGTAGAAGCCTTCGCCTGCCATTTCGACGCTCACTGTTTCGATGCTCACCTGCCCCCGTCACCTCCGCCTGCCGTTGCCCATGCTAGCTGCCCGGTCGACGTGCGTTATCCTGCGATCGACGACGATACCGAAGCTCGTGCGAGAAACCCGTACGTCGTGCCGTTTTCTCGTCGCTTCTCTCGCGCCATTCTCAGCCACATTTAAGACACTCACAGATGGTTGACCAAAACCGTCTGTATTAAATACAATCGCAGACGATTTTGGTTTTACGACCGTCTATGTTACTCGTTGCGCTTAAAACGTCGTGATGACCATAATATCACAGACAGTTCATGTTGAAAACCGTTTATGATATTATGGTCATCACAGACGGTTTTTGTTTGAAACCGTCTGTGATTCACAGCGCGGGAGGCGAAATGTTTTGGTGTCCTTATATATTATAGCCACCCCCGCCTTGTCTTTCATCAGTCTCTCCCTCTCCCCTCCCCACGGTGAGCTCCAGCGACCGCTCTCTATTCCCCGGCACGGTTCGGTGAGGAGACACAGCAGACGACGAGGAGGAGGAGGAGGGGCGCGCAAGACCCATGCTAGTAAGTGATCAATCGCTTGTCGCCTCCCCCTACCATGTTGCTTTTGGTGGCTCTTAGTGGTGACTGTGGTTTTCTTGTGAATAAATAGATCAAGATAAGATTGCGGATTTTGAGATGAAGCTCATGGACATCGATAGCGAGCACCTCAGCATCCCTGACTCTAAGTACCAGGCCATCATTTGCCTCTTCGTCTCGGACTCATTTTCCTCCCCAGCCATAAATCTGAACCCAAACAGATTTTGGTTTCGCGCACTGTTCGGTAAAACAACCATAACTTTTGCATACGAACTCGGATTACGATGTTTTTTTGGCTCGTTGGAAAGCTAACAAAAAGTTGCATCCAAAAATCATAAGTTCATGTTAAATACATTTTACAAGGGCCTCTACATAATTTCAAAAGTTACAAATCTGGAAAGTAAAAAACCAAAAAAAGGTCATTTATGGCCTCAAAACGACCTCCGAAGTTTCAGCACCCGTTTTCGCCATTCGTTCGCCGTCTAGTTTGAGTTTTCTTTCATTCTAGATTGTGTAATCAACCATATCTAGATACTCGGGTCCAACTGTCCAACAATTGATTGGTTTGGCTCAGAATTCGATTTTTTTCAATAGAAAAAACTATTACAAAAACCGTTTACAAAAACTGTCCAACAAGAACCATCTGTGATAGTCTATTTTCATAGACGGTTCTACATAAGAACAGTCTGTGACAATTGATTATCATAGATGGTTATTGTTTAGAACCGTCTATGATAGTTTTTTTTACAGACGGTTCAAAAACCATTTTGTGATGACCTCATGTCATTACTAACCCATAAAGTCAGACGGTTCAGAAAATCATCTATGATGATTATTATGAACTATCTGTGATGACCTTTTCTGTAGTAGTGACCTCTGCAGAGTGTAAACCTATTTAAATAGCCGTGCTTGCGGTCATGAGCATGCTTAGTGTAGTCATATCGGGTATAGTCTTGGTTTTTGTAAAAACGGTTCTTGATGGAAAATGAGGGAAGGGTTTTATTGTTGATATTTGAGTTGAGAGCCATGTCTATGGCTAAAAATAAGAAGTTGATCGCAGCTGAGGAGAGTTGTGATTTGTTATTTATCAAGTACTTATTTGTTGATTCTTTACTTACTTAACTACTCTTTAAACTCCCGTTGGAAAATACTGCATGTGGATATTGCAAATAAAACTTGTTTAATGCTAAAAACAACTTGTAGCATAGAGCCTCATTCCTTGTTAGCCATGCATATATATAAATTTTTGTGACACACTACAAGTCTTGCTGAGTACACAATATACTTAATCTTGCTTAAATTGTTATTCAAAAATAGAGGATGAGCCTACATCGGACGACACGTTCTTTGCACCTGGTACCAGAGGGTTCGGTGATGTGACCATGCCACAAATGCATACGACTATAGTTCCCAAGATTGAACAAAAGGTGAATCCGTTCCTTTAGGTTCAATTTGTTTTAAATGAGAATATGAAGCTACCTAATAATTAAAATATATATTTGTGCAGCTATACAAGGAGGAATGCATCAACACATAAAGGGTTCAAGTTGGATACGTTATGGAATCCAATTCGGCCTTTGGAGATAGCATTGACTTCAAACATACATAACTTTCACATACGGAGT
The DNA here is from genome assembly GCA_036346255.1 of Ampelocalamus luodianensis. Lineage (NCBI taxonomy): Eukaryota > Viridiplantae > Streptophyta > Magnoliopsida > Poales > Poaceae > Ampelocalamus > Ampelocalamus luodianensis. The sequence goes on from CM070640.1 coordinate 12,788,513, forward strand.
CCGTTGGAGGTCCACGAGTACTTGATGGAAAGCTTATCTTGTCCTCTTTCCAACGGATCTATCCCCATCTCTAAATTCCTTCTAAGCGCGCCACAATCACCAAAACAGTCAGACACTATTTCTGAGTCCACTTGGGCCCATGGGCCTTGCAACCTTAGGCAGCCTGTATTGTTCACATGTGAACAGTACCACCGTCCCTCCCTTCGCCTCTTCCTCCTATACATAGTGGCCGCCACCCTTAGGGTTTGGTGGATTTCGTTTGCTCAGTTTCGCCATTGTGAAAAGTCTTGTTCTTCGTGTGTCGACTAGACCAACCGTAAAGGACTACTTTAGAATCCTACATTATCGATTACGTCAATCCTATTTGCAATTTCAGATTGCTTATTATCTTGTTCTTGCTTATTCTTTGATTGTATGTAGGAATAGACCTTCGTGATCAGGTCGATCATGCTTCTAACAAGGTTGATAGCAATCACAGAGTTGGTTCAGCGATTGCTGGGCATATTGGTCGTATACGATTGGTAGCCGAATCGTGAGTCATCTCAACCAAATTGAAATTATCCTTCTCATCGAAAGATGGGGACATCCATTGTCACATCAGGTGGTATCAGAGCTTTCGTTCATCGGTGAGAATTTTTTTCCTCTACCTATAGTCCATGAAAAAATAAAAAAATAGGGTTAATTCATCCTGTTGAAACCAATCTGTGCTTTGCAATTTTCTTTTCAGCAATTTGCATTGTTGAATTCTTGGTTGCATGGTTATGTCTAGTTGCTGAATTCTAGTTCTAGTTGGAGTCTAGTTGGTCTTTGTCGAGTTGCATCTCATGTTTCCTTCGCATCGCTTGATCGTTCTTTTAGGGTTCTTAATTTTTGCATCTAAAATAGAAACTTCATAGGTTAGAACTCCTCTAATCCCAACCAAAAAAAGTGAACACTTTTCTGTTATTTGCGACCATATTCCAGGGGCCCCAAAATCGGCTATATTCAGCCTTGAATTTGCGTTGCAAGTTTTCGGTTTCTATTTTTGCCATTTCTTTCTGTCTTCCCTTCGGAATTTGGATTTTGCCTCAACTGCAAAGTTGTAGATCTCATCAAAACCTTTCAAATGAGCATATATAAGCCATATAAAACTTTGATATTTTATCTCTTGAGACTGGTTGTTGATTACTGCTTAAACTAGATGGCAGTTTACATTGCATGTTATTATGTTTTTTGAGCTCTACATCGTGTGAACAATCTTGTGCCCTACATATAAGTTTGATTAGTTTGCTAGCATCTCTCCTAGCACTTGGTGTGTGATTTTCCTTTACTTATATCAAGTCACATTGATCTTTGTGTGTGCGTTCATACACTTCTCTTGATAAGCTTTGATTAGGTAATTTTTTCTAGACTAGGATCAGCAACATTGAATAGTACTTTGAACAATTTTTCAACTTTGTAATTACTAATTTGATTGTTGCTAATCCTTGCTACCATATTAAGCCTATCCTAGCTCCACCTTCTACCATTGTACAGGTACCAGTTGCTTGCAATTGCCTTGTCAATCTTCAGAGAGTGTTTGACACCGACACTAGTTGTTGATCACCATCTGTTTTGCTTGGTAAGAACTTAGTATAAGCTTGAGTGTGAGCGACTTTAAGCCTCCAGATCCTAGTAGTTGATAGGAACATATACTTGTAATTTGTTTCCTTGTTTTCTACTAACTATGGTAGGTTCACAGGGTGATTATAAGATAGATCCACGTCTTCTTCGATCCATTGCACAGGAGTGCAAGAAAGTCTGCGAGAAAGATTCAAGCTTGAGACAAGATTGCCCGTCATGGGAGATACCTGATCGTGATAGTACGTCTGGTAAAACTAAACTCATTGTGCATTCCTTTGTTGGCAAATTTGATCCTGATGCCTATGTTGACTGGGAGATAACATTAGACAAAGAATTTGAATATTATGATTGGTCTGATAGGTAAAAGATTAGAGCTGCCACTAGTGTTTTTGTTGAAGAGGCAATACTTTGGTGGAAGTATCTTTGTAGACATAGAAGAGTGCCTCAAACTTGGAATGCATTAAAGAAACTTTTGAGAGATGAGTTCGTTCCTAAATTTCATGTCGACTATTTGCTAGGAATATTGCAACGATTAAAACAAGGTAGTAGAACTGTAAGAGAATACTATCATGAATTGAATTAACCTCTCATTTCCTACCTTATTCACTAACCACTAGCTAGCTGTCTAGATTTCTTTCTCCAAGCTCTCATGGTTCTTCCAAAACTAATTTAATCGATAGTGGCTAATTTTTGAAAGGAAGAGAGGAACAACTTTTTTCAAAACTTAAGTGAGAGTAAGGGGAGATGAGCAAGCTAAGATAGGTAAGGAGTAAAATCTGAGAACTTACTTAAATTTTCATGAACTGTTTAAAAGTAAGTTTTCAAAATATCCTAAAGGCGACCAAGTTAGGGTTTCTACGGTCAAGATGGCTCGATACCAACTTTGTGAGGACCGGTATTTAACTAGTAATACTTAACCTCCATATGGTTCTAGCATTACTAATCAAATATCCAAAGCCTCGATGGACATGTGCTTCCTGACTGCAGACACGCTCATCATCACAAAATCATACATCACTTCCATACAACAATTAATACTAAGTTCAACAACGACATACATAAAGTAAAGTTATTACAAAAGAGCCGACCGCCAAATAGCACAATATACAAGAATGACAATAAAGCAAAGCGCCATAAGATGGCTAGAACAAAAGTCGACCGGTTAGCCACACAACCCACAAGGCAACCGACCGGGCCGCCAAGCTAGACGCCTCTAAGGCTACCACAGCACAACTCACAGAAGTGAGGCCCCTCCAGCTCACCTTCTTCCTCTGCAACAAATACATTTAAGCAAGATAACTGAGTACACAAAGGTACTCGCAAGACTGACGTGTGGAATAGCAGACCTATTCATAAACTACATGCAAGCTTGTTTAGGTGGAGGTTGTATGTTTTATTTTGCACAAAGTCAACTTTATTTGCAATAATGTAATACATTTAAGAGCAAGTTTGCAAATCTGTTTTGTTGTCAAAATAACAGCGAAATTAAGATACATACAAGTAACCACCTGGAAGTGACTATCCCAATAGTCACCACAACATAGCATGAATCCCCGATTCGTACCACCCATCAAGTTTTAATTAAAAGGTTGTAGTCTAGTTCTCACGGGGCGTATCCAAGCGTGTCCATAACCTAGGACGAGGCTATTCGAATAGTTTTAACCCTGCAGGGGTGTACCAATGTACCCACACTTCGCATCGCCTTTATGCCACAAAGCACACTTCCAAGGTATGCCGCACGGCTAAGTCCTACGAGACGTTTTCCAATATTGTGTATTAACCACGAGCCGCTCGTATGGATAGAAACCCATACGCTTACATTGCCAGCCGAAAGACAACCACCCGTTACGGGGGGGAGCCTTTCGGACTCTACAATGCTCCCACCTCCATCCCTCCTGCGACTCCCTGCAACCCGAAGCCAATACACGCCAAAGTACTAAGTCAAGAGAGATCCCATACCCTCTAGTGTGGTTAGCACGCACAAATTGCTCGGATAACAGGTACTCACAAGATGTTCGGTCCTTAATTGACTTGGGCACCATTCCAGTCACACCCAAAAATCACACCGTCTTACCATTGTGCCCAAGTCTAAATTATTTTGTTTTCATTTTTAGTTTTCATAAGTAGACATGGCACAAGGCTGAAATCATAGATCATAATAAGTTTTATGTGATCAAGGTTATCGACAAGTCGATAACCGCCCATTTCTACCGGAAGCTAAGCATGGCTAAGCAATTACTTCGCAACTACTAAGTGACAAGAGCTCATCCACGAGCCCTAATCACAGCAATAACCTAGGCTCACGGTAGTAGAGAATAATCATTTGCTAAGGAAATGCATCTACTAGGTCAACTAACGACAATAATTTAACACAAAGTAGCAATGCATACATAGAATTTGTAATCAACATAAATACTTAAAATACTGGGATTAACATGATCAAACTGCTTGCCTTGCTGGGATTGGTCTTGCTGCAGAGGGGAGTGCTCAGGTTCAATAAACTCTTCGGAACCTAACGCGAAAAGGCGATTAAACCAATAAGAACGAAAAACACCAAAAGGAACTCAACAGCAAAGAACATCCAAAACCCATGAAGTTTCTACAGCAGCTAGAGGTTGATTTTATACAATTTTAGAAACAAGAATCACTCCCTTTGGACTTAGCATGAAAAAGTTATGGCCTAAACAATTTCTCTCAGCCTGAAAAATCCTAATTAAATTAATTTCGGTTACTGTTCATGGCAAAAAATTCTAGAATGATCTGGAATCTGAAATTTTTATGGTAGGTAGCTAAGGTCATCCTAAGAACAGCAAAGTTGAGTTTACTTCATTTGGAGTTATAATGAATTAGTTATGAATTTCCTAAGTTCTAAAACTAGCATATATCACTTTTCAGGAACATGAATAAAGACAAGGCCCAGTTCATATTAAAGTATGTCTACAGATAAATTTTACCAAGTTGAGTTTGCTCAGTTTGGATTTACAGAGAAAAAGTTATGTATTTTACAAATTTGAGATAATTTCTAAACAACCATTTCATATTAAACAAGTTCATGCAGTTTATATCATTTTCTCTACATAACAAAGCTCTAATTCATTCTCAGATTAAAGTTCATTCTATAACAGAGCTAAAGCAACTGGTATCATTCAAAAAGGAGCTAAAATGACAAAGTTATGCACTTTTGAAATTTGAAACATTAAAAGACTTAGAAAAATTTGAACTCTCGGGAGGTCCAAACGAACTGAAGGAAACGGGGAGGTCGTGGGCCGTTGATCTTGCATCGCAAGGCCACGGACCTCGAAGCACAGTGCACAAAAGACCTCCTCCCACTCTGGGGAGGTCTGGACCGTTGAGATTGGATCCAACGGCCACGACCAGTGTATGCACAGCGCACGCAAAGGAGGTCCTCGCGCCTAACGGATGTCGTGACCGTCAGATCAAGATCTGGCGGTCTCGAGCACTAGGGGAGGTCCTAAGGCTTTAAATCCAAGGAAGGAGGTTGGGACGGTCAGGATCTCTCGGGGGAGGTCCCAACGGTCTAGATCCCCAGAGGGAGGTCCTACGGCTAAATCTATGGAGGAAGGTCCAGCCCGTTAGACCTAAATCTAACGGTTGAGACCAGAGGGGAGGTCTTAAAGCTACGGATCTAAAAGATGAGGTCCTAGACTGTCAAGATCTCCAGAGGGAGGTCTTGATCGGCTGGGATTTACACGAGGAGGTCTTGGATGGCCAACATCTACTCGGGGAGGTCTTATGCGACAGGGTTTTAACGGGAGGAGATCTGGGCGGCTCAGATTAGACCTAGGGAGGTCCTGAACGGGGTTTTCTTTATAAACGACCAGGGGTGGCTTTTTACAAAGAGGACCCCGAGGATAGCCTAGGGGTGGTCTTTGCAAAATGACCAAGGGGAGGTCTTTTGCGCTCGGGGAAAGATCTAAACGGCTAGGATTTAACCAGGGTGGCCCTAGACGGCTAGGATCGACTCTAGGGGAGGTCCTAGCGCATAAGATTTGTCCAAGAGCCAGATCCAATGGCTAAAAGCTAAACCATGGAGGTCTTTAATGGCGGAAATTACTCTAAGAGGTCTTGGGACTTAGAATTTACACGGAAAACCCTCTACGGTACAGATCTGACTTGGAGGTGATCTTAACGGCTAAGATTATACTAGGGGGAGGTACTGAGGAGGGAGGTCTTTGCGGACGTGTGAGAAGAGGTCCGACGGCCAAGATAAACCACAGAGAGGTCTTTAACGGTGTGGATCACTCTAGGAGGTCGAGCGGGGAGGTCTGGGCGGGGTTTTGCCGTACGACAACAGGAGGAGGAGGCCCACTCGCAGCGAGATGTCTCACCGATTCCGACAGCCAATCATTGGCTACAGGAGCTGTCCGAACCTTACGCGACAAAAGCCCGAGCATCTAAACGAGCTCACCGCCGGCGATGGGGACCTCGCCGGCGCCGACCAAGGGCACCGATATGCTCACAATAGTGCCGCGGACCTACCGGAGACACTCTCGACGGCGGCGACGGCCTTGAACGCCGGCGAGCCGGAGATGGATGAAGGAGTGCAATACGGCACACCTACGAAAACTAAACGAGCTCTACGATGACTAGAAAATGCAAAGAACAAGCTAAGAAAAGGGCACCTGAGGGCAGAGAGGGGACCAAGGTGGTCGGAGGAGCTTGGAGAAGGTCGACGAAGTCCGGCGGTGGAGTGCTTGCCGGCGACGAAGAAGAAGATGATCATGACCACGAAAAGCCACCTCCCAACTTGTTCACCTCTGCATTGTGAACCAAGCTAAGTCAGATCAAGCTTGAGGTGATCAAGATGACAGTGGAGAAGGCAAGAATGTCGAAGGGACAACTGGAGCTCGAGCTTCGGCAGGGAGCTCCAAGGGTGACAATGGTGGTAGGGGGGTGGTGATCTCGGGTGCTCAAGCTTGGGGCTCACACTCACAACCGAGGGAGTTCAAGTAGCAACCAAGAGTGGGAAGGAAGAGGAGAAAGGGGGTCTCAGGCTACTCATAGCCTGGGAGTTTGGTAAAGGTGTGGGCAAAAGTCTACTGTGGACAAAGTCCATGCTCAAGGACCTGCTAGATTTGACAAGGCAGGAAGGGAATGACTTCTTTTAGTGGCAAAGCCCTGACACAATTAATGCATGGCAGAAAGAGACGTTGGGAAGGACCAAAAGGTGACAGGCCATTGCTCCTAACTGCTCTGACCCTGACACACGCACGGGCGCGTGAAAATCATGACGACCGGACCTCAGGGAGGTCGGGTGGAAGAGAAACAGAGCCGAGGGAGGTCCTGGACGTCCCTGATGCAATCGGGGTGGTCCTGGATGTCCCAGATCACCCGAGCAGAGGAGGTCCGAGCGCGCGGGGAGGTCCAGGGGAGGTCGTGACCGCAGGATGGAGATCCAGTGGCCTGGACCACCCCGAGGCGCTGAGATCAGAGGGGAGGTCTGGGCGGCTGGATGGAGATCCAACGGCCCAAGGCGCGCGCACGAGATCGAGCCCGAGGAGGTCTGGGCGGCTGGCCCGACCGAGTCCAGTGGCTGGGTCTGACTCGAGTCCGAGTCAGACTCAGACCAGAACCTTGAGTTTTAACTGACCTTAAGTTTTGGGATTTAATTGAGGTAGCAAACTAACTCCAAAAATTATGAAATTTTTACAGGAGCTTGCTAGCTGAGTTATTGACCTTGTGTAAATTTCTCAGAGGTTTTTGTGCTATACATTTTCCTCCAAAAATTCCACAAGGTGCTGGTCCACAGTTTGACCAGAATTAATTGGGTTTGACCTACCTCCAAAAATATTCAAACAATTTCTAAAAATTGTGAAATTTTTCAGAGGGGTCACATACCATCCCAAGAACTTAGGATAAATATTTCCAGGAGATGATCCAGATATTTGACAAGATTGTTTTTGAAAGCTCAAGATTTGGATCAAAAGACTTGTGACTTTGTATTTCCATAACTTCTTGTACAATAATTGTTCAGTACAAATAGGAAATACATGATGTAAGAAAAAGTTTTAATTTCTACTCATTTTCTTACATTTGAAACACAAACCCAAAATTGGGATGTTACATTCCCGGTACTACCGTATCACGGTAGTACCGCTCTCAGCATTGCGGTCGTACCGCTCTCGGAGATTTTCCAAAATTCCCAAAAACAAGCTCTCTGGAAATAAGCAACCGCCAAGTAACTTTCGGTATTACCGCACTGCGGTACTACCTCCCTTTCAAAGCCGGTACAACCGCACAGCGATCGTACCGCGACTTACATGCCGGAATGACCGATTGTCCTGACACTTGCTGAAACATTCTGAAAAATAAGAATTCCAACAAACCTTCAACCAAATTGCCAATTGTAGCATCACCTAGGATTATGAGCAAATCCTCATGGTGTTCACAATCTCCCCCTTGATGAACACATTGGCAATTTCCCAAAAATGAATGTTTTGAGGTTTGAAAGAAAAGAAACGTAGTTTTTCGCACAAAGGCACAACTTGGTCCTAAAAGCAAGAAAATGCAAGGAACTGACCAAGTTGGCTTCAGAATAGCTTCAGCAAGTGAGATAAGGTAGAAGAAGCAAAGAGAGCTTCAAAATCAGAAATTCTCACTTAAGGTCCATAGTAAAGAGCAAGTTTTCAATATGACTTAAAAGAAAACAGCATTTTTATCAATCTTTCTCCCCCTTTGACAATGGATTCATCAAGATACATGGAGGAAGATAGAGCATGAATGGAATGGAATGGCTCCAAGACTCAGCAAGTACATTGAATAAATGAACAGACAACCAATTTGAACAAGACAACCTCTTCACAGTTTCTGAACATACAACGAATGAATACTTATGAATGTATGAGATGAATGTAAATAATCAAAGGAATGGACTGCACACGTGCTTATACTGCAGATAGCTAGTGACACACCCGTCGGTGTTCACTTAAGCCCGCATCTTAACAAAAATGCGGGATCCAAATCCCGTATGAAGAACGTTTCATACGGTGTCCAAAATCGCCCACATTGGAATGGTGGGACTTCACATGCCCATACCGAATTGATGGGACTTTAGACTCCACTCGTGGAGCTCCACTCCCGTGGACGGAACATGAACATGGATGCATGAATGATCTTATGTATTATGACTACCATCATATCCACACATATGAAAAGAATATATCATTGAAGCTTGACACATATCAAATGAAGATACAATACGAACAATAGGCATCCAAAATTCACAAAATATATGCTTGTCGATGTACTTATGAATAAGGACTAGCATCACCTCCAACAGTATTAGACTCCACTCCCGTGGAGCTCCACTCCCGTGGATGAAACATGAACATGATCATCGGAACTTCTCACGTATCAAATGAAAACACAGCATGAACCTCAAGCATCCAACATACACAATTCATACAAACGTCATTGTACTTGCCTTTAGCGTTGCGATGCGTTGGATGCAACAATGATGCTGCTAACCTCGGCGCCTCACCCCCTACACTAAAGTTACTCAATAAGAACCAAGACATCATGACACTACTCGCTTCGCTCCTAACACATACCCCAACCCCGTCAATTAATTGTGCATATTTGTTCGAATTAAACCACATTCTAACAGGGAACCTTGGTAGATGGCAACAGTAAAAGTAACATAACTTTTGCTATAAAACTCAAAAAGGGGTGTTCTCAGGCTTGTTTGAAAGGTAACAAGATTATCTACAATAACCTAGTTGAGCGAAAGTATTGAATCTGCCATTAACTTGATCATATATCAAAAGGAAAATTAATATTTTATTCTCGTCAGGATTCTGGATAGTCAACTTAAAACATGCATAACTTTTGTTCTAAAAATCTAAATGGGGTGTTCTTTATCAATCCTGAAAGCTAATGAGGTCAAGTACAAAAGTAGTTATGGGCAAGTCTTCTGAATCATTAACTAACTAGGTCATATTTTATCAATTATAGAGACTGCTATTTCTCATCAGAGTTCTGGACAGCAGAAACTAAAATGATCATAACTTTTGATCCGTACGTTGGAATCAGGTGTTCTTGGCGGCCTCCGAAAGCTAAGAATATTATCTAAATAACTCTAGGAGATCAAAACTTCTGATTCGGCCTCTAAGATGTCGAAACAGCCCGCGCAACATACTGGACAGATTCAAATCTACTGCAGACTGACTTTGATCCAAACTATTCTAATCGGTTTCGCATCTAAACAACATCAAAACAGCGGGGAAACGAATTGATACCCTTGGAGACGCATGAAACGCTGAACCAAAACCCACGAAGAGGATCTTCTTCTTCTCCTCCTTTCTTCTTCTCCCTTCTTCTCCTTCCACCATGGCCAGCGGCACCTCTGAGCGCCTTCCTCATCTTGGTAGAGCAAAGACGGAGGGGGCTGCTACAGATATCATGTGCTACAGAGCATGTGCGGCATCAGAGTAGCAGGGTAGGGTTTTGGGGAAGGGGACCCCTTCTTGACTCCACTACAAGGCCGCCCACTTGGTTAGGACGCCTGGGCTAAAAGCCCAAGGTCCAATCCTCCCTCAAATCCTGAATTTTCTTTTAATTTTTCTCTAAACTTTAGTGCATTCAAATTTGAATAAATTTCACTTCCGAATAATATGTTCTCTCTATTTGATATTCGAGGTATTACACAACCATTGCTCCATTTATGTTGGAAAAGAATTTACCTCTCATTGATATCATCAATATTAGGGAAGACTTCTCTAAAGTTTCTTTTGATTTAGTTATCTACTTAGATAGATTTGCTACACCTGTGAATTTATCTACTATCCAGCAAAGTATTATTGATGAAGATCCTTTCAAATTGTTGTTTAAAGGAAAGCATGACGAATACAAAGTCAATTTGCTAGGAGAATATGATAAGAATGAATTTTATGTGTCTCATGTTTGCATTGAAAGTTCTGTAGTGCTCTCCTACACTTGTTTTCATGTGAATAGGTCACAATCAAATACCCTATTTTCTAAAGAAAGGGAGCCGGATGAGACACATACATACATAGTTCCAACACCATCCAATGAGAATACTTCTTATCAGGTACACTCATTTCAAAGAGGTTTTACTTTGTTTGATAAAGAACTTATGATATTACATAATGAGAGTTCGTTGTGTCCTTTGTCTTGCACCAAGATTTATGATCAAGATCATGCAATATGTGAGGCTACACATCCACTAAAACTGAGGATGGTTTTTTGTCAAGAAAGGGAGGATGATGTGACCATGCCACAAACGCATACGACTATAGTTCCCAAGATTGAACAAAAGGTGAATTCGTTCCTTTAGCTTCAATTTGTTTTAAATGAGAATATGAAGCTACCTAATAATAAATATGTATATTTGTGCAGCTATACAAGGAGGAATGCATTAACGCATAAAGGGTTCAAGATGGATACATTTTAGAATCCAATTTGGCCTTCGGAGACAGCACCGACTTCAAACATGCATAACTTTCACATACGGAGTCCGTTGGAGGTCCACGAGTACTTGATGGAAAGCTTATCTCGTTGTTTTTCCAACAGATCAGGATTCATCTCTAAATTCCTTCTATGCGCGCCGCAATTGCCAAAAACAGTTAGGTGTTGTTTTTGAGTCCACTTGGCCCCATGGGCCTTGTAACCCTAGGCAGCCCGTACTATTCACGTGACCCCTTCCTTTGCCTCTTCCTCCTATACATAGTGGCTGCCATCCTTAGGGTTTAGTGGATTTCGTTTGCTTAGTTTATTCATTGTGAAAACTCTTGTTCTTCGCTTGTGTCGACTAGACCAACTGTAAAGGACTACTTCAGAATCCCACATTATCGAGTACCTCAATCCTATTTGCAATTTCAGATTGCTTATTATCTTGTTCTTGCTTGTTCTTTGATTGCATGCAAAAATAGACCTTCGTGGTCAGGTCGATCGTGCTTCTAGCAAGGTTGATAACAATCATGGAGTTGGTTCAGCGATTGCCAGGCATATTCGTCGTGTACGATTGGTAGCCGAATCGTGAGTCATCTCGACCAAATCGAAATTATCCTTCTCATCGAAAGATTGGGACACCCATTGTCGCATCATTCGGTGATGGGTCTTTCTAGGTATTATTCCTTGTCGATTGCCTGAGGTTTTGGATGGGAATACCTCTAGACTTTTGGTTTATATACATGCTATGCTTCCGCTGTTTAATTCTCTACTTCTGATACTTGAACTTTTACTTACCCAGTCGACCCTTTTGATGTAAATTTTGTAATTGGTTAAGTTATGTATCATATTTATTTTATGCTATATGTATGTATGTATGTGTATACCAATGTTGTGGATGTGTGTACTAGCCACTGATCATGGGACAACTATGGTACAGACATGAGGATTTTGGGTATTCAATGCCCCGGGGTCCGACAATCATCAATCAACTGATCGAAGATCGTAACGTAGTCCGGGTAGGATGAGTGCATAGTGATTGGAGTGAATATGACCAGTGGAATAGAACAACAAAAACTTAGCACATGCAATTAAATTAAATTACGACAAGGACTAAAGGTTCAAAAAACTTACTTGTCGGTGACACCACACTGTACCCATGGTTGGCCGGTCCATAGGGTCATCGACGGCGTACATCTCATCGATGTAGGCTCCTAGGTCTAACTATGGTCGTCCGATCCAAAACACTCAAGAACGACATTTGAAGAAGCAATGGCGCGCTAGAGAGGATGGAGCTCTCCGAACCTAGGGCACGCAATGCACAGTCGAGTACATCGTGGCACAAGACCGCGGGCCCTGTGCATACAATGGGATCTTGTCCACCTCCACATCCACTAGTTCCAGTGCGTAGCGAATCATGTGCTTTTCCACACTGCCGCTGTGGGACCCTAGGAACATGATCCACCCGAAGAGCCACAGCAAGTACACCTTAAAGTACCTTCTCACTATGTACTTGGGTGCGTCCGGTCCTAGGGCAGCCAGCCGCAAGAAGACAAAGACACATCAATAAGTTGAACAAATGAATTGAATAAAAAACACAAGTTATAAATACTTACATCGAACTGATTGATCCACTTCAGCATTGGCCCCTACATATTGGAGAACTCTCTGTAGCCGGCATTGGCCGACAGCAACCCATGGAACCTTGCGAGGATCTTCGTGTGCCACATGTCTGAGACGTCGTATGCTACCATAGGGACGCTCGTGTAGGGCAACCCTGTCAGGTATCCCATGTCTTGAAGAGTTGGCATCATCTCCTTGCATAGAAGGTGGAACGTGTGCGTCTCCAGTCTCCACAGGTCAACCAGCGCCGTCAGGAGGCACCGGTCATACGAAAACCGTCTCGACGTAGACACCTAGGCGGCGACATCCTCCTCATCCTCCCATGTCGCCTCCACCATCCTAGCTAGTGGAAGTAGGCCTGCCATGTAACATCCCAAAATTTGGTCTGTTTTTGAAGTTTCAAAAATAAAAATAAAACCATTTGAATTTTTCTGTTAAAGTTGAAGCTTAATCTGAATTTTCACAAATCAAAAATAATTTAATGTGATTAATGTCAACATCAACTATTATCAAAATTATTTTATTTGGACTCTATGTGCTTGGATATATTTTCTAGATTTTTTTAGAATTTTTCCGAGTTCATTTTCTATATTCTAATTGCTATTTGATTTTATGTATTTTCTAAAAGAAAAACCTATTTTTAAAATCTCGAAAAGTCCTTGGGTTGATTTCCTTGCCTCACCTCAATCCTATTCCAATCTCACCGCTTACTGTGCGCCGCTTTGCTCCCTTTGCTAGGTGGGCCTATGTATGTTGTCGTCCTCCTCTATTTTTCTTCCCCGCTCTGCACTTCGCCGCGTTCGCCATTGCTACTTCTAGAAGCCCCATCCAACAAAATCGTTTCCAATGGAAAGAAACCTGTAGCGATACAACTTCCAAATCCTTATCTCTTCCCGCGTCCAAATCTAGCAAAATCAAATCCAGTATCGGTTTCTATCCCCAAGTTCGTCGTGTGGTTGTCTCGGACTCGTTTTGAACTCCACCGCCGATACGCCACCCTAGCCTCGCCCGACCCCTATAAATAGCACCCCTAGGATTGCCCTTTGTCCCGCATCTCGAAACCTCAAACCCCCTCGCCTTCGGAGCCCTAGCGTCGCCGTAGTCGGATAATTAGGGATTCGGGCGAGGTTTAGAGTTTTGTGAATTCCACTACCACTGTGGGCGCATTGTTGTTGTCGACCACACCATCGCCATCACCATCGCAAGACCTACCTCTAGCAACCATCCACATCACTAGAGCATCATCGGAGCAAGTTTTCGACAATAGCCGAAGCCCTTCGGCACCAAAAGCTCACCGCCGGCGACGTCGACTACAACCACCAGTAAGCACCTCATTAGATTCGCAATAGCGTCAACTACTCATTTTTACCACTCACCGCTGGTGAGATGCCATCAATCGCTGATGACCCTAGAAGCCCGAGCACTCGTCGACGTGGCTGTCCACATTGCACGCCAGCTCAGCTCCAGCCCAGATCCAATGCTTGCATGTCTCTGTTGGTTTCACGGGTAGTTGGAACTTCTTCGACAAGGCTGTCGAAATTTCTTCGACCAGGCAGTCAAAACTTCTTTGACTAGGCAGTCGAAACTTCTTCAATCGGGTAGTCGAAACTTCTACGACCACGTGCAGTCGAAACCTTCCGATCAGGTGGTCGAAACTCCTTCCGAGTATGCGTAGTCGAAAATGATGAACAGTACTCTATAAACAGTACTCGCCTCGTGGCCCCACATGTCAGCTGATGTCATAATCCAGATTTTTTTAATAGAAAAATAATTCAGAAAATTCCAGAAAATCCAATTTAGGGTATTTCTTAGGGTTTTGATCTTCTAGAGGTCATATCTTCTTCATACGAACTCCGTTTGAGCCCATTCAAATTTATAAATTCATCTAAATTCAAGATCTATTTAAATAAGATTTTTATTTAATTTTTGGAGTTTGTTTTATCTTTGTTTTGTATTTATTTAGTTTATTTGCTTCGTTTTTAGTAGACGTTGATAGTTCGGAAGTTTTGAGCAAGGAGGAGTTCACCAAGATCAAGATCAATCTCAAGATTTATTCCAAGGCAAGTCATGGTCCTTTGATCATATTGATCCTATGATTTCAAAAGTATATTATTTTGTACAACTGCATGTTATCTTTATATCAATTGTTTTGGAATTACCTATCACCTGTTGTCATTATTCATCCATTGATTATTTGAATGCCATGAATCTTTTGTCACCCTAGCATGGATAATTTTCGTTGGACATATTCATATCACCAACATGGGTATCGTTCATATGCTTAGTTCAGCTTAGTATGATGGGTTCATCATCACATGTGTCATAATGATTAATCTTGACTTAATGAAATATGGAATCATGGTGATTAGCTACTGTTGATAAAATTTGTGTACCATGACAGGGTATGTCATTGGTCTTGGTTAAACAAAATGATTTTCCCTCAGGCGAGCGGTTGTGAATTGAGGGTGTGGTTAACACATTGTGGGTTTGTGGTAGAGTCGCTTGAGTAACTTGTCAAGGACTTAATCTTGTACGCCATTGAACTAGGCCTTAACCATACAACTACATGTTTGATGGGACGGACCTGGCTAATTAATTAGCGATGTTTTGATTTGGTTCTGTTTGGGTTGTGTTTGGCGCAAGAGGAGGCCCTGTTTGGTCGGAAAGACATTCAGTATTGAAACCTTAGCGAGTAGAACTGGGTCAAAATAGAACTTTGTAAAGGCCTTGACGCGTACTCTAGACTACTTACCTAAGGTAGTGAGCAGTGGTATCGACTGATGCCAAACAAACTAGAGAAACCGTGTTATGTGGGTAAAGCTGTACAACCTCTACAGAGTGTAAAACTATTCGAATAGCTATATCCGCGGTTATGGATGTGCTCGGGGATTTCACACGAGAGATAGAGTTTCTTTATAAAATGAGTCGGAGTGTGAATGGGAAGTTCACTTGGTGAATATAATGTTCGTTGGTGAAAGGTTAATTCACTTGGTGGTTTGTCTTGAGAAGTGAATGAGTAGTTCACTGGTTGTTTCAAAGAAATTATTTATTTCAATTATGCATTTTAATCTATTTATTGTATTTATCGTCAATGCTGCTTTATGCAAAATAGCCATACAACTAACCTTTGTTCAAGCCTTGCATGAATACTATTTGCATACATTTTCTCATGACTTGCTGAGTGCTTTATGTACTCACGGTTTTATGTTATTGTTGATTAGTTGAAGAATATCAAGCTGCTCAAGAGTTCTTCGCCTACATGAGTCCACCCACACAAGTCAAACCAAAATTTATTACGAGAAGACCAAGACTATACGTACCACGGAACCCAACGTGGGTCCACCTTCCATGGCCTCATGGGCATGCGTAGCCGCAACATGCCAAGCTCAATGGGTTGCTCTCCCAACTGCGGTGGCTACGGTGAGTCGCATAAATGGCTTGGTCAACCAGCTCGTATGGCCATTGCGCAGTGTCGCCTAGGGCAACCATACGAGAAATTTAAGATGGGACATATTTCAAAGATTATCTCGGCACATACAGAATATTTACCGTGCAAAAATGAGAATAGAATTGAAGCTGGGGATATTTTAATAAGGTCTACACCCCTATTTAGCTACTCTAGAATCCTAACGGAGTTTTTAGAGCCATCTTGCTATTTTTCTAGTTTAGAATGTATTCTCAGCATTTACATAATATTTACCGTGCAAAATTGAGAATAGAATTGAAGGTGGGAATATTTTAATTAGGCTCTACACACCCTAATTAGCGACTCTAGAATTTTTACAGAATTTTTAGAGCCATCTTGCTATTTTCCTAGTTTAAAATATATTATCGATATTTACAGAATATTTACCATTCAAAAATAAGAATGGAATTAAAGCTAGGAATATTTTAATCAGGCTCTATGCACTCTATTTTGCTACTCTGGATTTTTACATAATTTTTAGAGTCATCTTGCTATTTTCCTAGCTTAAAATGTATTCTCGGCATATACAGAATATTTAGCGTGCAAAAATAAGAATAGAATTGAAGCTGGGTACATTTTATTCGGGCTTTACACACCCTATTTAGCTACTCTGGAATTTTAACGGAATTTTTCGAGCCATCTTCCTATTTTTCCTAGTTTAAAATCTATTCTCAGTATTTACAGAATATTTACCGTGCAAAAATGAGAATAGAAGTGAAGCTAGGCATATTTTAATCAGGCTTTACACACCCTATTTAGCTACTCTGGAATTTTAACGGAATTTTTCGAGCCATCTTCCTATTTTTCCTAGTTTAAAATGTATTCTCAGTATTTACAGAATATTTACTGTGCAAAAATTAGATTAGAATTGAAGTTAGGGATATTTTAATCTGGCTCTACACACCCTATTTAACTACTCTGGAATTTTAACGGAGTTTTTAGAGCTATCTTGCTATTTTTCTAGTTTAAAATGTATTCTCAGCATTTATAGAATATTTACTATGCAAAATGGAAACAAATTGAAGCTGGGAATATTTTAATTAGGCTCTACACACCCTATTTAGCTACTCTGAAATTTTTAGAGCTACCTTGCTATTTTTTGCGTTTCTAAATTATTTGTCATGTAAAAATTATCTAAACTAAAAAGACTACGCTACAGCTAAATTGATCTAATAAAATCAATTCTACGTCACTAGTTTTATTTGCTAACCTGCTAAGGTTTTGAATTAAATTACAAAGTTTCAAAAAAAAACCTGCAAAGTAGACGGTAGGATCTGCTTCTCGTTCTCTCTCTCTCTCTTCCGCTATGTACCAGTAGGGCTTCGCTAAGCAATGTTCCTCCTCTCCTTTCCCTCCCTCTTCTCTTTCTCTCCTCTACTTCTCTCGGCTGGAATGAGGTTGGGGGCAGAAAACCAGGGTTTTTATACCAAGGAGTAGTTCACCCTCCTATCGCCAGAAGAAATGACGACAGGGGGTTGTCGCCATCCACATGGCTCCTGTCTCTAGATGAAAAGGCGATATGATACTATCTTTGCAAAAAAAAAAATCACTATTTAATTTTATAATTATTAATTAAAATAATATTATTTTAAAAAAATCCAATTTAGTGGGCCCGATTGAAATTTAGACAGGCTGTTGAAAATTTCGTGGGAGTACGAAACTAAAATTGGTGGGCCCAGGCTGAAAAAAAGAAAGCAAGAGCACCTTATCCCCCCACAATCCCAATCCCACTCTCATACTCAACCCCCTCGTACTACTATTCTTGAAAAAAAATCTTCTTCTTTCCCAAATCTTCTTCTTCTTCTTCTTCTTCAGTTCTCTCCATGGAGAAATGGTCGTGTCCAAGAAACCAAATTTGGTCAGGGCTACAGATGCACTGATGCTCCACACTAGGATCTGTGATCAAAAGTAAAACATGTTAGGTGAACTGTGACAATGTCATGTCCTGCTATTTTGGTTTCTGCATACTTATGGGTGTTTTTGGAATTGGTAGAAGATCATCTCACCCTTCTCCAAGAAGCCCATGGTGGCGAGGAGTTTGCCGAGATGCCAAGTGGAAAGGTGAGAGAATATGCCGAAATATTTATTGCAAAGTGTTTCTATGCTTCTTCCTTTGAGAATGGTACAAATTTAAAAGCACGGTTGAAGGGTGGATTCTAACTACTTACCCCTCAAGCACTTCAAGATTTGTGCAACTACAAGTGGAGGGGTTATGCACCCTTTGCGACGTATCGGATGTCTTCAAAGAGACACCCTTTGTATGCACCACATACAACATTTGGCCAGCTCATAGAATTTTGTCCTGAAAATTTAGCAACCCCACCGTTGAGTGACCAAGGAGAGGTTGTGACTCGATAACATGCGGAACCCATAGAGAGACGATAGAGAACACGAGAGGGAGTGGAGGTTATTGCCTGCTGACATGTGGGACCCACGGGTATGATGTGGCCGTCCTTAATCATGTTAGCTAGCTAATGTGTGGGTTCCTTGTCCATTTTGCGTCATGCTTGATGTAACACCCTAGTTTAACAAAGCTCAAGATACCACCTACAACTACTATCGCTATCAGTTTTTAACCATTACACAATTATTACTAACATCCAGTCGTCAAAAATGAATATTCATCAAGGTAATAATCATTAATTTTAGCAAGTAGATAAAACGAAAAGCGAATGTAATATGAACTAAATAGTTACCCAAGGCAGCCTAAATAAGTTTCAATTGGGAAAACTATAACCAACAATTATATGAACCATAAGAAACTACAAGATACCATAATATATCCACTTATTACAATAGCAATTGCTAACTAGTTCATGATAAAAGAAATGATTTATTAGGAGATGTGAAGTGCAACATCAAATAAAATCTCAATCATCTCATGTGCTACTCCCACCCCGAAGCATGTTGTCATCAACATTCACCTAAAATATAAAATAAACAAGAGTGAGTCTAAGACTCAGCAAGCACAAGTAAACAACACATGAGGTATCATATCTGTAACATCCCAAATTCTTGACTTGTGTTTCAAATGTAAGAAAATATGAAGAAATTAAAACTTTTCTTATATTTTGTTGTTGTTTGAATGTTCTGAGAATTCTTGTAAAGGAATTATGGGAATTCAAAATCATAAGTCTCTTTTGACCTAAGACTTGACCTCTAAATTTTTTTTGGCTAATCTTGTGATCATCCCTTAGAAATATTTTTCCTAAATTCTAGGGATGCTGGGTGACTACTCTGAAAACTTTCACAATTTTTAGAAATTGTTTGAATATTTTAAGAGGTCAGTCAAAACAGTTTGACTTTGAGTCAAACCCTAGTTCAGAACCATAGGAAATTTTTGGAGAAAAATTATCTGCATAAAAATCTCTAAAAATTTAATACAAGGTCAATCCTTGGGTTAGAAAGTTACTGTAAAAATTTTAGAATTTTTGGAGTTAGTTTGCTACCTTGAAAAATTCCCCAAAGTTTCTATGCTCGTTTCAAAACCCTAGTCAAGGCACTGTTGGGCTCGAATCAAACCCGAGCCCAACCACTTGACTTGGTCGAACCAAGTCATCTATCTGCACCTTGCATCAGCCGTTGGATCTTGATCCAACGCTCCAGACCTTCGATGCCAATTTGGACCACCCGAGTCGGGGATTCAATCTCAGTCAGCCCATTTTCAATCCAACCGTCACGACCACCCCACTCAATTTTGTGTCTGAACCAACCTTTTTCCTTTTGAACTCGAGCCACCCTAGCCTCTTTCACTGACTTGTGGGCCCTTGACCAGTCCTGGTCATCTTCTTCTTCGCGCGCGCTGGCCATGGCAGAGAGCAGTTGCGCTTTGTCTTTTCCCTGTGCGTCCTCTTCAACAACTCTTTGACCCTAGCATTTATTGCTGTCGACCTTTCGCCCTCAGGGTCATCTTTTTCAGCTGCCCCCATCTTCTCTGTCCTTTCATGGCAAAGGGTGAGCTAAGCTCACTGTAGAGCTCCATTCTCGCTAGTGACCGTTGCTCGTCGGCTATAGATAGCCCTTGAGCTCTCATTTTCTTCTTTTTTCTGGCACCATCGTTGTTTCCTTAGCCTCCTCTCCACTTGTTGAGCTCCAAAACTCTAGAATCCCCAAATCATCATTGGAGACCGCGAAGCTCTGTTGGTGACTTCGGAGCTCCAGTGGTTGCATTCCAAATCTTTTGCACCGCTTCGTTCCTCTCATCACCTGGAGCAAATCCCCTAACTCGATTTAAGTTTGCCCTTACAGGAGCAGCTTGATTTTGAGTTTGCGCGGTTGTGGCCAAAGGTGGTCTCCTTCATCCCCAACTCCAGTAAGGACCTCCTCCCTTCGATTCTTTTCTCATGGACCACCTTTGAGACCTGCTGAAGTCGTCCTTACCATCCTTTTCTTCCATTTTGCTCAGGACCTCTTGTCCTCGCTGTCGTCCTCAGCGCCAATGGTGGTCCTCATCGCCAGAGCTCCTCCGACCTCCTCTGGACCTCCTCTGTGCTCAGGTACATGCATGGTAGTCCCTAGATGCTCAGGCACATGCTATTCTGGGCTGTTGTGGAGCTTTTCGCTATTTTTGTATTTGGCCGTGCCTTGCGCCGCCGCCCCTTTCCGGCTCGCCGGCGTTTTAGGCCAGCTCCGCCGTTGAAAGTGCTCCCATCATGTGCACAAAGATATTGCGAACGTTTTGCCACTTTTGGTTTGCGTCGTCGTGACCGAAGTCGCCGACGAGTGAATGAGCAAAGTCAAAGTCAAGTCGTATCTTAGTCCCTGTCGTAAGACCACCTCTTAGACAAAATTCAGGACCTCTTAGGCTAGATCTTAGCCGTTAAAGACCTTTTTGGATTAAATCTTGGCCGTTAGGATCACCCTCTGTGTTTCCACAAAAGACCTCCCATAGTTATTTTGCGAAACCACCCTCTGGTCCTCTTTGCAAAAGACCACCCTTGGTCTTTTGTAAAGAAAACCTCAAGACCTCCCTCTCGGCGCTTCGAGTTCTAACATTTCGATCCTCTTTGTCGCTCATTTCTAGATCTGTGCTCGGATCTCGTGAACTTTCGGACCTCCGAATGTGACCTTGATCTAAGCCGTTCCTTTTTAGATCCATGGCCTAGATTTGGTGAGGCATTCGAGAAGTCCGAATGTTTCTCTTGTGGAATGTTGGATCTAAATCCAACGGTGTGCACTATTGGGCCTTGTGAGCTAATTCGAAAAGTTTTATTGTGCTTTCATAGCGTTTCAGCTATGTCTTCTTGTCCTTGCCTTTGGGTATAATCTGTTCCCCTAATTAGGCTGTTTCCATCTACTCTATCTTGTCTATCTCATCTATTGTGCTATTCCCTCTCATCTACATTGTTTTTCTATCTTATCTACTAAACCCGTGGAGGATTATCGCAGATGGTTGATACTGCAATACTCGAGCCGCACTACACGAGGATGCCAATGCCAATGCCAATGTCAATGCAAGTGACCACCACTGACCGGAGCCGCAGAGCCAAACATGGCACAACTTCTAGCAGCTCGTGACGCAATTCATGAGTGCAATGATGCAAAACATGAACGCCATGATGACGCAAGAAAGTCGCATCAACGCAATAGTCAACTTGTTGAACCAAAACAATCAGAATAGTCGGAATAATCAAGCAGCAGCTGTTCCGTCGCCAGTTCATCATCATTCCAAGATATCAGAGTTTATGAGGACTCGTCCGCCTACGTTTTCTCATTCATCAGAACCTTTGGACGCAGATGATTGGCTTCGTTCAGTGGAGAAAAATCTCGCCATTGCTCAATGCAATGATCGTGAGAAAGTTCTTTATGCTTCACATCAGTTAGAAGGTACAACCGCAGAATGGTGGGAGAACTACACCGCAGCTCATGGGAATTCGCACGCTATCACTTGGGAGGAATTTTCGACAGCTTTTTGTCAAGCTCATGTCCCTGATGGTATAATAGAAATGAAGAAGAATGAATTTCGCGAACTATAGCAAGGAAACATGTCTTTGGGTGAATATCTCAACAAATTCACTCAACTTTCTCGCTATGCTCCAAAAGATGTTGCTACAGATAATACACGCCGAAGCGATTCTGCGTGACTCAACCCGCTTGAAAGTGCAAGTGGTTGGAAATGATTATGTGGATTTTCAAAGATATGGTTGATAAAGTCGCACTCATAGAAGATTCTCATCGTGAATTGGACGAATCTCGCAAAGGAAGATGATACAACATGGAGTTCATCGAGATCACTCTAGAGAGCAAGAGCCAATGCTCAAGACCTTTTCTGCTCCAATAATTCATATGCCAAATTGTAACCCCAAGACAGTGTTTCATGCAGAAACACAAGGATTTCCAATGTCAACAACAAAGAACCATAATCAACCTCAAGTGAACCCCAACCATAGCACGAAGTTACTTGTTTCAATTGCTGCAGACGTCATTATGCAAACAAGTGTCCCCGTAAGCGAGGACGCACCAATTCCTTTCAATTTGGGACCTACACCGCCAGACTTCTTTGCCAGAGTAGGAAGAGGAGGCCTCGCACCCTCAAATCAAGCTACCAGACCCCATCAATCGCCTCAAGAGGAAGATCGAACCACGCCATCGCAGGAAGGAGCACAAGCGCCTGAACATCGCCTCGTAAGTCTTCGTGTTAGACTGCGTAGAACCTATTCTTTAGTCAGCCCGAATCTCGGGGACGAGATTCCCTTTTAAGGGGGTTAGGTTTGTAACATCCCAAAAATTAGGTCTGTTTTTAAAAGTTTTAAAAAGAAAAATAACCATTTGGATTTTTCTGCTAAAGTTAGAAGCTTAATATGAATTTTCAGAGTTCAAAAACAATTTAACATGAATAATGTCAACATCAACTATTACCAAAATTATTTTACTTGGGTTCTATGTGCTTGATATATTTTCTAGAAGTTTCTAGAATTTTTCCGAGTGCATTTGCTATTTTCTAAGTGTTATTTGCCTTTTTTGCTATTTTCTAAAAAGAAAAACTATTAAAATCTCAGATTTGCTTTCGGGCCTAATCTGTGAGGAACCCAGTTTATTTGGCTTGTAATGCTTAACCTTCCAACTGGTCCTAGTATCACAAATCAAATAAACTAAGCCTCGAGATATGTATACTTCCCAGAAATGCAGTATACACACCTCTTTTCACAAAATCATGCATCAATCCCATACAAGACATAGAATCCAAAACAACTCATTACTAAACAGTAGGCATACAATAAGAGTTATTACAAAAGAGGCAGATCACCAAATGACATAAAAAGACTAAGTAAATAGCTGGTTTATAGTGCCATAAGATGGCGATAAACAAAAGCCAATCGGTGTGCTCTTTACCCACAAGGCAACCGATCGGCCATGAAAACTAGTCGTCCCAAACCCGCCACAAAGATGTCTCACAAAGGTGAGGCCCTGGGGCTCACCTTCTTCCTCTACAACAAATAACATTAAGCAAAGCAAATGAGTACAAAGATGTACTCGCAAGATCGGACGTGTGACTAGCGCACTCCATACATATGCTACATGCAAGCTTATTTGAGTGGAGGTCAGATGGCTTATTTTAGCACAAAGCAAATTTTATTTGCAATAATGTAATACATTTAAAAGCAAGTTTGCAATTCATTTTATTGTTCAAAAGCAACAAAATATCATAGTAACAAAAGATAGATGATTGACATTCGAAGTGACTATCCCATAGTCACTACAACAATAGCATGAATTACCCATTCATACCACCCATGTCAAGTTTAAGTTTTTAAAAGGTTGTAGTCTAGTTCTTGCACGACTTTACCAAGCATGTCCATAACCTAGGACAAGGCTATTCGAATAGTTTTAAACCCCGCAGGGGTGTACCAATGTACCCACACGATAGACCGCTCTTTCCACTGCCCACTGTTAGCACACTTCCTTGGGTATGCGTGCATGGCTAAGTCTAACGAGACATTTCCAATGAATGATGCTAATAAAGAGTCGCGACAACCGGATAGGGTAGGTGCACTGCCCACCACAAAGAATCGCAGTGCTCTTCCCTTATAAAAACAGTTTAACCACCCACGACCCGAATTAACAACTCCCAAAGTACTTAGTCAAGAGAGGTCCCATGTCCCTCCAGTGTGGTCAAGACGCAATAAGCACTTGGATTAGTGACACAAGTAACTCGGTCCTTGGGGACTTAGGCACCATTTCGATTACACCCATCGATCACACCAACATACCATTGTGCCCAAGTCAAGATATAACTTTATTTTCAGTTTTGATTTGCAAAGGTAGTAAACCACAAGGCTGGACATAATGGAATAATAATTACAATTGTGATCACAATCATCGACTAAGTCGATGATCGCTATTTCTACCTAAAGCTAAGCATGGCTAAGCAATTTAGACTTGAAACCTACTAAGTGACAAGAGCTCATCCAACGAACTCTAATCACAGCAAATAACCTAGGCTCAGGTAGTAGAGGAATATCATTTACCTACAGGTTATGCATCTAAAGGAATAACTAACCAATTTAACACAAAATAGCAATGCATACATACAAGCTGAAAACAATATATTAGACTTTAAAATAAAAGGGATTAACATGATCAAATTGCTTGCCTTGCTGGTTTTGCTCAGTTTGCTGCAGAGGGGTACTCTCAAGATCAATACACTCGTCGGCACCTAACTAAAAGCGAATAGGAACCGATAAGAACGAGAAATACCAAAAGACTCAAAATCAACTTTCTCCAAATGCTCTGAAAATTTTACAGCAGTAAGAGCATGATTTATAACGAATTTATAAACAGGAATCACTTCATTTGGACATTCTGAGCAAAAGTTATAAGCAAAACAATTCTGCTTAGCTAGAAAAATGAAATTTGTTACTATTCAATGTAATTAAATTGTTTGGCAAAAATTTCTGGGAATGTGGTGCATCTGAAATTTTTACAGTAAATCAAGCACCTCGTAAGACGAAAAACCCAATTGGATTCACCTCATTTGGAGCTATAATGCACTTTCTATGAATTTTCAAAGACATGAAAAAGAGCACAATTCAATTATATTTGCAATTCCTCTATCAACAGAAACATGCCTAAAACCAATTTTAACAGCAATTTCATTATTAGAGTAAGCCAACAAAATTGGATTCACTCAATTTGAAGTTACAGAGAAATACTTATGCATTTTTGAAGTTTAAATGATTTTCAGTGCAAAAATAAATCTATCCTAGAGTCATTTTATTAATAAATATTTTCTGGGACAGAAACATGGTTCAACCTATTTTTGTATTAAAGTAAATTTAAAATGGAAACCAACAAAATTTGAATCATCAATTTTGGAGCTAGAATGAATTAGTTATGCAATTTTGAAGTTAATAGATTTCTATTGAGTAAATAAAGCATTCTCAGATTTTATATAAACATTAATACTTTTTGTACCGAACCCAACCTAGCCATAGTCACTGACAAGTGGGGTCCAGAGCATAGTGCTATTTTCTATTTAAATCTCATATTTTAAATGCGCACCACAAAGCGGGTCCATGTCATCGACTTCGCCTCGTGCACATTGCATGGACCGAAGCCAAGAACTCGGTCCACGGGCTCACCAAGGCTCGATCGGCACTTAACGCTCGGCCCACATGTAAGCGACACACTTAACCGCAGCTAATCACGTGCTTTCCGGCAAAGATTCTACACTTAAATGCTAATCATTGCGATTTAATCCTAATGACGGAGCTGCTGCGAATGCGCTTCGCTCAAACGGCCACGGAGCTTCACGCGCCACAAGCTTACCCGCGTCGCCGGCGGCGAGGGCTTCGCGCGCGCCTACACCAAAATAGATCCACAGACCACGCGCACTGGCAGGGCGGAGCTCACGGAGCCGGACGCAGAGGCGCGCAACACGGCGGAGCGGAGTGACAGTGCGGGAAAACGGCGATACGACAATGCATCGCCCAAACTAGTGTGAGCATGAGCAACGAGCAGGGTTAGGGAAGCTACTGAATGACCCGAGGTGGGAGAGGTTGCGGGAGTTGAGTCACGACAAAGAACAAATAAGCGCATGGCGACGATGGTGCTACAATGAGGAGAGGATAACTCGAGGATGGAGGAGGAAACGGTGATGGGAAAAACATCGATGTGCCTTGAGATGGTGTAAGAGAGGGAATTAGAGAATGGCTAACCGTGCTTGCCGACGGAAGAAAGGGGTCCTGCGCGTAAAAGGGGAAAAGTTTGATTCCAAGATCCTCGATGGAAAGCTAAAATTGATTGAGGGAAAATGTTCCTCGCATCCCATGGCGCACCGTGACGCACAAGAAATGGGTAGAAACTCATCGGAGACTAAGATGACACGGGGCGGTCTCGGTGCGTGCCTCTAGAGTACCGGTGGCGCCCTCGTGCTCTGGTCCCACACGAAGCACAAGGGCTCACCGTGAGCACAAAGGAGAGCGAAGGAGAGAAACGGGAAACCACGCGAGGAGACTCACCCAAGAGGGGTCGAGTTTTGCCTCCTTTCCCCGGTCGCCGAGAGGGAAAGTGAGAGCTGAGGACGAAGGAGGCAGGTTATAGGGCTCCAACGTTCGGAATGGAAGCGGCGTTGTAGGCAACAGAGCCCGTGACGTGTTGGGAGGCGGCGCGTCACGAGGTGACGGAGTGCTCAGAGCGGCGCGGCGCCGCGGGCACAGGAGCTCGCACGGGCGTTAGCGTGAGGTTGACGACGAATCGACGCGGTGGGTCCGCGGTGTCACGACTCACGCAGCATGCGATCGCCGCGAAAGAAATCGAGGCACCGCTGGATCAAGATCCAACGGCCGAACGCGGTGAGCGCTTTATAACGTGGCAAAAGCGGTATCGCGATCGAAGCGCGATGCGCGATCGAGCGCTGCATGCGCGTGTGAGGTGGTTGGGCCGAGTCAGGTCGCTTGGGTCGGTCCGAGTTAGGTCCGAGCCCGAGGAACAGTGCTTTAGGTTTTTGATTTAAAAGGCTGAGAGATTAGGAATTTTAGAGATAACCTGAAGCTCTAAAAATTCTGAAATTTTTATGGGGACTTCAGGACTGAGAACAACCTTGTGTAATTTTTTCCAGAAATTTTCATGCATTGAATTGTTCCTCAAAATTCACAAGCTGCTGCCCTAGAGGTTTGACCAGAATTTAAATTGGTTTGACTTGCTCTTTGAAATAGCAATAAAATCTAAAAATCATGAGATTTTTCAGAGAGTTTGCCAAGATGGTAAAGATGATAGAAAAATATTTCAGAGAGGATGATCACAAGATTAGGTTTGAAAGTTTTTAATGATAATCTTTTCTTTCAAAGAAACATGGTTCTTTGAAAATAGGAATTATTGGGGACCATTCTAGAAAATTTCTAATGACCTCATGAGGCAACAAAAGTTTTAATTTATCCTCATAAATTACATTTAAAACATAAATCATTGTTTGGGATGTTACAAATCTCCCCCTTACAAGAATGTCGTCCGAGATTTGGTTCACTCTGAAAGGAAAGAAGGGTAATCGCACACGAAGCGATCTTCTCGCTTCCCAAGTCGCTTCATCCTCGAATGATTTGTCCACCGAACTTTAAGAAATTTGATGGAACGGTTTCTTGTTCTCCGCTCACTTCATCAAGGATGCGATATGGCGCCGCAGTAGGTCAAGTCTTCTTGAACATCAAGACCTTCCAAAGGAGCTTCTCAATTGGGACGCGAGACACTTCTTCGCTTGGGATACGTGAAAGACATCATCGTACACCCTCAAGTGTAGCCGCAATTTAGCTCAGTAGCAACAGCCCCACTCTCTCGATGATGCGATAAGGCCCAACATATCGAGGAGCCAACTTGCCCTTGATGCGAAACGCTGTGGCCCTTCAAAGGCGTAGACTTTGAGGTACACAAAGTCATTGGGATGAAAACTCAACTCACTTCGCGACGACGACCGCATAGCTTTTTGCCCGACTGGCAGCGTATAGGTGCTTGCGAATCAATCCAACCTGATTTCGCCTCATTGATCAAATGCCGTCAAGAATCGCTTCTCACCGCCCTCTCACTGGTTCAATGGGGTCCTCCACTTTCTCCCATACAAGGCCTCGAAAGGTGTCATGCCAAGACTGGCTTGGAAACTGTTGTTGTAGGAGAATTCGGCAAACGGTAGGCACTTCTCTCAATTCTTCCCATAGGAAAGAACACAATCACGGAGCATGTCTTCCAACACTTGGTTGACCTGCCTTCTCCACCATCGCCTGGGATGATAAAGTCGAGCCGAAGAGAGACGAGTTCCCATAGCCTCTTGCAAGCTATGCCAAAATCGAGAAGTGAACAATGAACCACGATCCGACACATCGCCCTGGCACACCATGCAAACTCACGATGCGGCTATGTAGAGATCCGCCAGAGACCTACCCGAAGGTCGACTGACCAAGGAAATGAACCACTTTAGTCAATCGATCGATAACAACCCAAATGGCATCATTCTTCTTGGGAGACCGGGGTAGACCAGTGATGAAGTCCATCCCAATCGAATCCCATTTCCATTCGAATTGGTAAAGGTTGAAGAAGTCCGCCGGGACGCTGATGTTCGGCCTTGACACGACGACACACGTCGCACTCCGCAACGAATTTTGCAATCTCCCTCTTCATTCGAGTCCACCAAAATCTCGCTCGAGATCTTGATACATCTTTTGTGGCCCCGGATGGATGGACAAGGGGGAATCATGGCCTCATGAGGATCAAATCCCGCAATTCCAAGTCCTTGGAACCACAAGGCGTTGCCCAAACCACACAACACCATGCTCATCTTCGAGAAACACCGTTGCCCCATCCTTGATGTTTTGCTTGATTTGACTTACACCCACATCTGATTGTTGCGCGCCTAACATCGATCTACCAAGGTTGGTTGCACGACTACGGTGGCGAGAGAACCGTGCTCAACCAAACCCAAATTGAGCCGCTAAATTCTTCAAGGAGGGCTGATTTGCTTCTGAGCATCAAAGCATTGCAAGACACCTTCCGACTAAGTGCATCTCAACGACATTGGCCTTGCCTGATGGTACCAATACCCATATCATAATCCTTGATCAATTCCAACCATCTTCTTTGCCCGAGGTTCAGATCTGTCGGGTGAACAAGTACTTCAAGCTCTTGTGGTCGTAATACCCTTCACAATGATTGCCAATCGATAATGACGCCAAATCTTGAGTGCATGTACCACAAAAGAAGCTTAACTCCAAGTCATGGGTAGGATAGTTGAGTTCATGAGGCCTCACTTGCCTTGATGCATAGGCCACAACCTTTCCTTCCCCATAGATAGCACACAACCGAGTCCCCGACGCAGAGGCATCGCAAAGATATCAAGCTCTTGTGGACATTTGGAAGAACAAGCACTGGGTCAAGTCAAATGCTTCTTGAGTTCTGAAAACTCTCATCACAAACTGAGGACCAAACAAATTTTTGTCCTTCTTGAGCAATTCGCCATCGGCTTGGCAATCTTGGAGAAGTTCTCGATAAAGCGACGGTAGTAGCCTGCCAAACCAAGAAAACTCCGCACATCGGTGACTGACTTGGGCTGACCCCAAGATAGCACATCACTGGCCTTGCTAGGATCCACAACTAAGCCTCATGTTGAAAGAACATGACCCAAGAATGCCACTTCTTCAACCGTAACTCGCACTTGCTGAACTGCTCGATAACCCGATGCTCTCGCAGCTTTCCTAAAACAAGCTTCAAATGTTCAAGATGCTCTTCTTCACTCTTGAGTAGATAAGTATATCATCAATGAATACCACAACAAACTTATCCGGATACTCCATGAATAATCGAGTTCATAAGATTAATGAATAAAGTCGAGCATTGGTCAAGCCAAAAGACATGATATGTGTACTCAGATAGGCCATAACGAATAGTGAAAGCCGTTTCGAATATTCTCAAACCGATCCTAACTTGATGATACCCAACCTCAAGTCAATTTTGGAAAATACCCAGCTCTAGTCAACCTGGTCAAAGAGATCATCAATGCGGGCAAAGGATACTTGTTCTTCACCAGCCACCTCATTAAGCGGACGTGAATCAACACACATGCGCAAAGTCTTGTCCTTCTTCTTCACAAAGATCACCGGCAACCCTGTGGAGATGAACTAGACTGATAAAACCCTTCGCTGAAGCTCACCTAGTTGCTTCTTCAACTCCTCCAACTCATTAGGAGGCATCCGATACGGCGCCTTTGAAATCGGAGCGGTACCGGGCAGCAACTCGATGACGAACTCCAGGTCACGAACCGGAGGCATCCCAGGCAAATCTTCAGGAAAGACATCCGCAAAGTCGCATACTGTAGGAACATCCTGAATCTCCAAGACTGGGCTTTCTTCAAGAGCACAAAGATGTGGCCTCGTAGTCGCGCGAAAACCCAACCTCGCGCGCAGTTTGGTGAGTAGACCATCTTCTTGGCACAATCGATTTGCCCCAAGTGTTGGGACAACCAATCCATGCCAAGAATTACATCCAGGCTTGCTGAGTTGAGAAGGATAAGATTCGCCAAGAATCCTACCCCCTTCGACTTCAATAGGAACATCCCGGCATTCTTGATCAGCTCTCATCTCCGAACCCGGAGAGCGAATAAGCAACGGAACCCCCAAAGGAACAAGGTGAAGATTACTAGTAGCAGCAAATGATCTCGAAATAAAAGAATGCGAAGCTCCCGAATCAAATAATACTGCGGCAAAGCGAGAATTGACAAGAAGCGCATCCAACACAACATCGGTGCCTCCGTGCCTCTCACCGATATGTGGTTGACTCGACCGCTTCCACGCCTTGGGCGTGAGGACAATCTTTCGATCAAGGAAGATCCACCTCCATGCCCGTCCTCCATTAGGACGAGGGTCGCCTCGATTGTGAGGACCCGGTTTATTCGGCTTGTCTTGTTTAACCATCCACTTGGTCCTAACGGTACAAATCAAATAAACTAAGCCTCGAGATATGTATACTTCCAGTGCGAGTATACACCCTGTTACAAAATCATGCATCAATTCCATTCATACACATAGAGCCAAGCAAAAGCAACAACTAAAAGATATAGATAATATAAAGAGAGTTATTACAAAAAGAGAGGCCGACTGCCAAAAGTCATACAAATAAGTAAATACACTGTGGAAGCAAAGGGCCATAAGATGGCGATAAACAAAAGTCAATTGTGTGCCTTTACCCACAAGGCAACCAACCGGACCGCCAAGCTAATCGTCCCCAAACAGCGCAAGAAACACACGACTCACAAAAGTGAGGCCCTTGGGGCTCACCTTCTTCCTTCTGCAACAATTAATATTAAGTAAAGCGGATGAGTACAAAACTTATTTTGTACTGCAAGAGTGACGATGTGAGATAACGAACTATAATTAACTACATGCAAGCTTTATTTAAGTGGATGAGGCTCTAGACTTATTTTCAGCATAAAGCAAGTTTTCATTTGCAATAAGGTAATAGATTTAAAGCAAGTTTGCAATTAACTTTTATTGTTCAAATAAAAGAGAGACAAATATAACAATAGATAGATGACAACGAAGAACCTAGAAGTGACTAACCCATAGTCACCACAATAATAGCATGAAGTACCCCTTCATACCACCTGAAAGTCAAGTTTAGGTTTTTAAAAGGTTGTAGTCTAGTTCTTGCACGACCTTACCAAGCATGTCCATAACCTAGGGCGAGGCTATTCAATAGTTTTAACCTGCAGGGTGTACCAATGTACCCACACGATAGACCGCCTTTCCACCGACCACGGTTAGCACACTTCCTTTGGTATGCAGGCATGGCTAAGTCTAACAAGACGCTTTCCAATGGGCGATGCTAATTAAGAGCCGCAACCCACAGAGAAAGACACATTAGACAAATTCTAACCTATGCGCTAATGCTCCTCCAAACACCACACACAAGGACACACCCACCAACCAGCTCATAATTAACACCTTCCAAAGTACTTAGTCAAGAGAGGTTCCATATCCCCTCGTGTGGTTAGCACGCAATAAGCGCTTGGCTTAGTGGGACACAAGTAACTTCGGTCCTTGGGGACTTAGGCACCATACCAACACACCCAATAGATCACATCAACATACCATTGTGCCCAAGTCAAGATATAGTTTTGTTTTCAGCTTTGATTTGTAAATCAATAAAACACAAGGGTTGGACATAATGGAGTAGTATAAGTATTTGTGTGATCAAGATCATCGACTAAGTCGATGATGCGCTCAATACCGACACTAGGCATGGCTAAGCAATTTTTATTCGAAATCTACTAAGTGACAAGAGCTCATCCAACGAACTCTAATCACAGCAAATAACCTAGGCTCAGGTAGTAGAGGATAATCATTTACCTACAGATTATGCAACTAGAGGTCTAACTGATCCATTTAACAACAAAATAGCAATGCATACATAGAAGTTAAACAAAATATTAGACTTTAAAAGTAATGGGATCAAATGGGAAATGATCAAACTGCTTGCACAGGAGCTGTTGTTGCTCAATAGGCTGCTGAGGGTCGTTCTCTGGTTACCGCAAATGTCAAAGCCTAGCTGAAAAGCAAAAAAGCGAGAACAACCAATAAGACGAGCAACACTTAAACAAAAGAGCAAGCAAAAATTTATCCAATTGCGATGAAATTTATACACAAGGTAGTCTAAGGTCCTATCTAACCTTAGGAACAAGAACTAACTAAAAAGGATTAGTGAAGAAAAAGATATGATCTAAATACTCATTTTCGGCCAAAAGGCTACCCATAATTAGTACTGTTCATAAAATATTTTCTAGAGTGATTTTGAAGCTGAAATTTTTATGGTAGTTAGCTACTGGTATTATAAGGTTACATGTAAATTTTTGGGTCATTTGGAGTTATACTGAAAGAGTTATGATTTGTCTAAATTGTTTAGGGTATTAAACTAAAATATGATCCTTATGATTTTTAAAAACAGTAAAATTTGTGAAATCAATTTTTCCTAGCAAGTACACTAGCAGTGGAAGCTAACCCAATTGGATTCATACAAAAATAAGCTATAGATAAAAAGATATGCATTTTACAAGTTTGCTAAAAGTTCTGAAAAACAGTATTAAGTTCACTTGTTTACTATTTTTGAAAACGGTTTTCCAGGGTTGATCGTGGTCTACAATTATTTTTATATTTAATTTCAAGGTATAAGGAAGCTAACAAAATTGGAATAATCTAATTTGGATCTATAGTTACAGAGATACAAAAATGACAAGACCCTAAAGTTCTTCAGTTTTTGGACTTAGCATTTTCGGGGATTTTCCTAACAACCGGAGACGTGGACGATTGAGAGCCGTTGATCTCAGATCCAACGGACGACATTGAACCAGACCAAAATACTCCTCACGCTGCTGCGAACAAAGGGCGACGTGGAGGCTCCAGGTCGTTGATCTCTCGATCCAACGGCGAAAGACCGCCCACGCCGCTCCGCGGCGTTGTCGTCGACAATGCGGAAAACTTCGCGGAAAACGCCGACGACCAAAGGCACGGCGGCGCGAGTGAATGCCAGGAATGGGTGCACAATAGCATTGCGCACCCTCTGGTACCACCCACACCGACGGTGGTGGACGAGCGGCGGCGCGGTAAAAGCGGCAACGACGATAGCGACAAGGCTCCGCGGCGGTTCAACCAAGCGGTGCCCGAGCATCTAGGGACTACGGCGATGCTACCCGAGTGGACGCAGTGCGAGAGGATGGCGAGCGCTCGGCGACAAAGCTCGCGCGGCAACAATGGCGGCAACGAGGAAGATCACGAGCCAAAATAATGAGCCCGCGGATCAAGATAGGTTACATACCACCCACCGATGCTACGAGAGAGGAATTGAAGAGAGAAGGCCTCACGGCTGCGGAGCGAAGAAGGGTGCTCGCGGCGAATTGGGGAAATCCAAAATCCGGTGCTCCGTTGAAGCAACTGAAATGGAGCGGTTGTTAAGCACCACCAAGGCGAGAGGAGGTGCGAGGAGCAAGGAGGAGCCGAGGAACCAGGAGCACGGCCTTCACCGAAGCTCGTGGCAACAATGGCGGCGAGGAGATTTGGCGCTCGGGAGCTCCACAAGGGCGTGGGTGCACGGAGAGCTCAAGGGGTGTGTAAAGAAGGATAAAGGAGGACAATGGGGCTTAAGTAGGCACGAGGAGCGAGGATGGCACCGTTGGCGCCTCGGGTCATCACTGCCGCTACGGCCGCGTGGCGGCGGGAGCGATTGAGACGACAACTAATCGGGCGGTGGAGTAGCGGGCATTTAATGCGCTGCGAGGCGTTGCGAGCGGAGGCGACGCAGGCGCATCGGCGCCTCCTCTCTGCGCTGCGCCATGGCGCAGCACCATGCGCAGCGGGAGCGAGAAGGAGATGACGGAACGGCGTCGATTTTGATCCAACGGCCGACAATCGAGAGGGCAATCGGAGGGGTCGGGATGCCTACGAATGCGAAGTCGTTCGATGGAGATCCAACGATGCGACAATCGAGAGGGCGTCGGAGAGTGCGAATGCCTACACGAATCGCGAGCCGTTCGATGGAGATCAACGGTCCAGAGCCTTGGCGCCTAGCCGCGCGGTTGGGTTAGTTGACTCGGCGAAGTCGGTTGGCTCGAGCCCGAGTCGACTTCGCGCCGAGGAACAGTGAAAACCGCTTAGGGTTTGATTTTGAACTGAAATTTTGGGATTTAATTGAGGCATCAAATCAACTCAGAAATTTATGAAATTTTAACTGGAGCTTCCTGACCTTAGGGTTTACCTCCCATAAAATTTTCAGAGATTTTTGTGCACTGGGATTTTCTCAAGAAATTCCAGAAGGCTAATTCAAAGGTTTGACCAAGGTTTGACTTGCCTCTAAAATATTTCAAATAATTTCCAAAAATTATGAAATAATTCAGAGGTGTTACCAAGCAACCTTAGAACCAAGGAAAATTATTTCCAAGGGTTTGACACAAGATTTGACCAAGGAGGTTGTTGACTTTAGATAATTGAGGGTTTTGATTTTGAATTTTTCCAAAATTCTTTTACAAGAATTTTCAGAGAAGTGCAAAAGCACAAGGATGTAAGAAAAGTTTTAATTTACCCTCAATTTCTTACATTTGAAACACAAGCCAAAATGGGGATGTTACACCAGTCTTCTTAGGGCAATTGTTTGCATAATGGCCCTTCTGGTTGCAAGAAAAACAAGTGACCCCGGCAGCCGGATTGCGGGGGCCACTCTGCTGGTTCACAGGCGCACGTGACTGGGTCACGACCTGCGGAGGACGGGTAACTGGCGCCGACGGCCTTGGCGGTGGTGAAGCCAAGGAACGGGCCCCTGGTGTAGGCCCGGCACAGAGACGGAAGAGGCTAGCTGCGCAGTCGCCTGGGCCTCCCACTTGCGCTGCGGGACTCGCCAGCGCTCGCCTTATGCTCGGCGGCGATGGCCTTGTCCACCAGGTGCGGAAGTCGAGGAAGTCCACAATAGAGAGCTTGTCTGCAGCTCCTCGGACAAGCCCTCCATAAACTTCTCTGCTTGGCCTCATGCGTGGCCACCTCGGCGGGCGTGCCTCGCCAAGTGGTTGAACTCATGGAGTACTCGATCACGGAGTTGTGCCTGTTTGGCGCAAGGAACTCCTTCTTCTTGGGCTTCATCGGTAGGCGAGAGCGTGGGCCCGACGGAAAGTCGATCGCACTCCTCCCACGACCACGTGTCCGCGCGGCGCATGGCGAGGAAGTTCTCCCACCATGAGAGTGCCGCACCTCCAGCCGATGGGATGCGAAAAGTGCCGCTCCCGCTCCTAGCACTAAGCAACGTTGAGCTTTACGCTCAACAGTGCGCAGCATGTGGCCGTTCGCGCATCAAGAGGTCCTCGCAGCGGGAGAAGGTAGGAGGCGATGCGGAGAAACTCCGAAGCCCCCACGAGTCGATGTCCACCACCTCGATCCGAAGCACCGGAGGAGCGGAGGTGTTCCTTGTGATGACCTCTAACACCCTCCGTCCTCCGAACGGTTGCGTTCGATCACGCATAAGGACTTGACCATGGTCGGAGAAGGTGGTAGCTCCTCACGAGGACCATCCTACCTGATTCCGACTACTACGGGTTCCTCCGACCATCTGTTTACTAAGATAGGTTAGCAACGATTCAGAAAGACAAAGCCTAATGAAAGTGAACATCCAACGACTAGGAAATGAGATATCACCCTAGCGAAACCGAACAACAGGAAATGTATTTTAAAGCTTCCAAAAGGCTCCAAAACAGTGAGGAATCACAAGAATAAGATCAACTTCCCAACATAACTATCCTGTATTGAATGAGCGAGTAATTGGTTGAGAAGATAAAATTTCAGCACACTACATCAAGTCTAACACTACTCAAGAGCAAAGGGAAGCGACAAAACAGTATTAGATACTTAGCTAACTAGTATCGCATCTTACCCTTTTATTCCCACAAGTTTTAGTTGAATAAACCTCTCATTTTCAGTCCTATTTGCAAATAACACCAGCTGCCCACATTTTCTCCTTCAATCTCTAGCGAAACTTCCCCGTCGAAGCTCCCAATTTCATTATTGGACAGCCAACCCTTCAAATTACAACACTCATGGTTTTCCCAAAACCAAATTTAATCGATAAGTGGCTAGTTTTTGAAATGAAGAGAGGAACAACTTTTTCAAAACTTAATTAAGAGTAAGGTGAGATGAGCAAACTAAGATAGGTAAGGAGTAAAATCGGAGAATCTACTTAAGTTTTTATAAACCATTTGATATTTTGAAAATAATCTTTTCCAAAATATCCTAAGGACGACCATGCTTGGGTTACTACGGTCAGGATGGCTCTGATACCAACTTTGTGAGGACCCCAGTTTATTTGGCTTGTAATGTAACCTTCCAACTAGTCCTAGCATCACAAATCAAATAAACTAAGCCTCGAGATATGTATACTTCCAAAATGCAAGTATACACACATCTTTTCACAAAATCATGCATCAATCCCATACAAGACATAGAATCCAAAACAACTCATTACTAAGCAGAGGCATACAATAAGAGTTATTACAAAGAGGGCCGTAGGCCAAATGACATAAAAGACTAAGTAAATAGCGAGGCGATAGTGCCATAAGATGGCGATAAACAAAAGCCAATCGGTGTGCCTTTACCCACAAGGCAACCGAGAGGGCGCCAAACTAGTCGTCCCAAACCCGCCCACTGACATGTCTCACAAAGGTGAGGCCTTGGGGCTCACCTTCTTCCTCTGCAACAACTAACATTAAGCAAAGCAAATGAGTACAAAGATGTACTACATAAGGCGGCGTGTGGACTAACAGGACCTATACATATGCTACATGCAAGCTTATTTGAGTGGAGGTGTATGGCTTATTTTAGCACAAAGCAAATTTTATTTGCAATAATGTAATACATTTAAAAGCAAGTTTGCAATTCATTTTATTGTTCAAAAAGCAACAAGAATATCATAGTAACAAAAGATAGATGTGACATCTGGAAGTGACTATCCATAGTCACCACAACAATAGCATGAATTACACATTCATACCACCCATGTCAAGTTTAAGTTTTTAAAGGTTGTAGTCTAGTTCTTGCGACCTTACCAAGCATGTCCATAACCTAGGACAAGGCTATTCGAATAGTTTTAAACCTGCGAGGTGTACCAATGTACCCACAATGAGACCGCCTTTCCACCGGCCACGGTTAGCACACTTCCTTGGGTATGCGAGGCATGGCTATGTCTAACGAGACATTTCAATGAATGATGCTAATTAAAGTCGCGACAATAGGATAGGGTAGGGTGCACAAACCGGCCATGACACAGCTGCAGTGCTCTTCCTTATAAAACGAGTTTAACCACTGCGACCCCAAATTAACAACTCCCAAAGTACTTAGTCAAGAGGTCCCATATCCCTCCCGTGTGGTCGACACGCAATAAGCACTTGGCTTAGTGACACAAGTAACTTTCGGTCCTTGGGGACTTAGGCACCATTAGATTACACCCAACGAGATCACACCAACATACCATTGTGCCCAAGTCAAGATATAACTTTTATTTTCAGTTTTTGATTTGCAAGGTAGTAAACCACAAGGCTGGACATAATGGAATAATAATTACAATTGTGTGATCACAATCATCGACTAAGTCGATGATCGCCCATTTCTCAGAAAGCTAAGCATGGCTAAGCAATTTAGACTGAAACCTACTAAGTGACAGAGCTCATCCAACGAACTCTAATCACGACCAAATAACCTAGGCTCAGGTAGTAGAGAATATCATTTACCTACAGGTTATGCATCTAAAGGAATAACTAACAATTTAACACAAAATAGCAATGCATACATACAAAGTGAAAACAATATATTAGACTTTAAAATAAAGGATTAACATGATCAAATTGCTTGCCTTGCTGGTTTGCTCAGTTTGCTGCAGAGGGTACTCTCAAGATCGATACACAAATGGCACCTAACGCGCGAATAGGAGCCGATAAGAGCGTGAAATACAGAAAAGACTCAAAAATTAACTTTCTCCAAATGCTCTGAAAATTTTACAGCAGTAAGAGCATGATTTATACCGAATTTATAAACAGGAATCACTTCATTTGGACATTCTGAGCAAAAGTTATAAGCAAAACAATTCTGCTCAGCTAGAAAAATGCAATTTGTTACTATTCAATGTAATTAAATTGTTTGGCAAAAATTTCTGGGAATGTGGTGCATCTGAAATTTTTACAGTAAATCAAGCACCTCGTAAGATGAACAACCCAATTGGATTCACCTCATTTGGAGCTATAATGCACTTTCTATGAATTTTCAAAGACATGAAAAAGAGCACAATTCAATTATATTTGCAATTCCTCTATCAATAGAAACATGCCAAAAACCAATTTTAACAGCAATTTCATTATTAGAGTAAGCCAACAAAATTGGATTCACTCAATTTGAAGTTACAGAGAAATACTTATGCATTTTTGAAGTTTAAACGATTTTCAGTGCAAAAATAAATCTATCCTAGAGTCATTTTATTAATAAATATTTTCTGGGACAGAAACATGGTTCAACCTATTTTTGTATTAAAGTAAATTTAAAATGGAAACCAACAAAATTTGAATCATCAATTTTGGAGCTAGAATGAATTAGTTATGCAATTTTGAAGTTAATAGATTTCTCAGTTCAGAAATAAAGCATTCTCAGATTTTATATAAACATTAATACTTTTTGTACCGAACCCAACCTAGCCATAGTCACTGACAAGTGGGGTCCAGAGCATAGTGCTATTTTCTATTTAAATATCAGATTTTAAATGCGCACTGACAGGTGGGGTCCGCCTGTCATTGACTCCGTCTACGTGCACATTGCATGGACCAGAAGCCAAGAACTCGGTCCACGGGCTCACCGAAGGCTGACTGTGCATAACGGCCTCGGGCCCACATGTAGCGACACACTTAACCGCAGCTAATCCGTGCTTCGAGCAAAGATTCTACACTTAAATGCTAATCATTGCGATTTAATCCTAATGGCGACTCTGATCTTGGTCGGGCAGCCACGGGAGCTTCGGCGTGGCGCTGAAGCTTTGCGTCGCGTCGAAGGAAAGCTTCGGCGGCGGCGACCAAGCACCAAAATAGATCCAGCGCGCTAATGCGCTTTTGGAAGATGGTGGAGCCAGTGGGTGGACGAGCGCGACCGCGGCGGGCGAGTGGCGAGTGCAGGAGAAAAGCAGCGGCGATCACGACAACGCATCACCCAAACTAGTGTGAGCATGAGCAGCGATAGGGTTAGGGAAACTACGAGAATGACCCGTGGGTGGAGAGGTTGTCGGTCGAGCCGGCAAACGAAGAAACGGCGGCGATGGTGATACTGAGAGAGGATAACTTTGAGGATGGAGGAGGAAATGGGTGATGGGAAAAACATCGGATGTGCCTTGAGATGGTGTAAGAGGGGAATTAGAGAATGGCTCACCGTGTGCGACGGGAAAGAAAGGGTCCTGCGGCGAGAAAAGGGAAAAGTTTGATTAGAAGATCCCTGCGATGGAAGCTAAAATTGATTGAGGGAAAATGTTCCTCGCATCCCATGGCGCACCGTGGCGCACAAGAAATGGGTAGAAACTCATGGAGACTAAGATGACACGGCGCATGGTCTGGTGCGTGCTCTGGAGCGTTGGTGGCACTCCTCGTGCTCTTGGTCCTACACCGCGAAGACAAGGGCTGGCTCGAGCACAAAGGAGAGTGAAGGGGAGAAACGCGAGAAATCACGCGGAGAGACTCACCCAAGAGGGGTCGAGTTATTGCCTCCTTTCCTCGATCGCCAGAGAAAGTTAGAGCGAGGCGAAGGAAGGCGAGGTTATAGGGCTCCAACGTTCGGAATGGAAGCGGCGTTAGGCAGCGGAGCTCGGGAGCGATGTTTGGAGGCGGTGCGGTCCGCGGAGGTGACGGAGTGCTCGAGCGGCGGCCGCGTGGCCGAGAGCTCTGCGGGCGTTAGCGCGAGGTTGAGGGCGCAACTAACGGGTGGGTCAGCGGCGTCGGCGACTTCAGCCTGTGGCGTGCGTCGCGTGGAAAGAAAGCGAGCGGACTGTTGGATCAAGATCCAACGATCGAAACGTCGCGAGCGTTTTATAACGAGGCTAAGCGGTATCGCGATCGCGGCGTTGATGCGCGATCGAGCGACTGCATGCGATCTTGCGGGTGAGGTGGTTGGGCGAGTCGGTCGCAGGCTCGGTCGGAGTTTGGTCAGAGCAGAGCGATCTTTTAGGTTTTTGATTTAAAGGTGAGAGATTAGGAATTTTACAGATAGCCCTGAGCTCTAAAAATTCTAAAATTTTATGGGGACTTCAGGGACTGAGAAAAACCTTGTGTAATTTGTCCAGAAATTTTCATGCACTGCATTGTTCCTAGAAAATTCACAAGCTGCTGCCCTAGAGGTTTGACCAGAATTTAAATTGGTTTGACTTGCTCTTTTGAAATAGCAAATAAAATCTAAAAATCATGAGATTTTCAGAGAGGTTGCCAAGATGGTAAAGATGATAGGAAAAATATTTCAGAGGATGATCACAAGATTAGGTTTGAAAGTTTTTAATGACAACTCTTTTCTTTCAAAGAAACATGGTTCTTTGAAAAATAGGAATTATTGGGGACCATTCTAGAAAATTTCTAATGACCTCATGAGGCAACAAAAGTTTTAATTTATCCTCATAAATTACATTTAAAACATAAATCATTGTTTGGGATGTTACATAATCTCCAAATCCCGACCCATCTCCTTCGCTCCCCACGCCCAGTAGCTCGGCCTTTCTTCTGTCGACCCACTCATTTTCTTGGCCTACTTCTTTTCTTTCTATCCACCCGAGTCGGCCCACCGTTTTCTTTCTTCACTCATGCGTGAAGCCCGGCGGCGTGCCAGCCTTCCTTTTCCCGTTTGTTTCTCTGGGTGGACCCGTAAACTTGCCATCTCGACATCTTCTTCCTTTGGACTCTAGAGTCCGAGTCAAGCACGCGAGAGCCACAGTACTCCTCTGGGACTCCTCCCATCGGGCAATATTTAAGGAGCCGTCGTCAAAAGCTTCACTTGAGTCTCCTCCTCAAAACCCAAAGCGCGCCTCGGATTCGACACAATCTTACCATTGTGCCCAAGTCTAAATCATTTTGCTTTTCGGTTTTAGTTTTCATAAGTAGACATGGCACAAGGTGGAAATCATAAATCATAATAAGTTTTATATGATCAAGGTTATCGACAAGTCGATAACCGCCCATTTCTACCAGAAGCTAAGCATGGCTAAGCAATTAATTCGCAACTACTAAGTGACAAGAGCTCATCCACAAACCCTAAATCACAGCAATAACCTAGGCTCACGGTAGTAGAGGATAATCATTTGTCTTAAGGAAATGCATCTACTAGGTCAACTAGCGACAATAGTTTAACACAAACTAGCAATGCATACATAGAATTTGTAAACAACATAAATACTTAAAATATTGGGATTAACATGATCAAACTGCTTGCCTTGCTGGTCTGGCTCTTGCTGCAGAGGAGGATTCTCAGGTTCAATATATTCTTCGGAACCTAACGCGAAAATGCGATAAAACCAAATAAGAACGAAAAACACCAACAAAACTCAACAGCAAAAGACATCCAAATCCCATGAAATTTACACAGCAGTTAGAGGTTGATTTTAGACAATTTTAGAAACAAGAATCACTTCATTTGGACTAAGCATGAAAAAGTTATGGCTAAAACTAGTTCTCTCAGCCTATAAATTCCCTAAATTAATTATTGGTACTGTTCATGGCGAAAATTTCTACAATGATCTAAGCTCTGAAATTTTAATAGCAAGTAGATTATGACATCCTAATGATAGCAAAGTTGAGTTTACTAAATTTGGATTTATGATGATTTACTTATGATTTTTCTAAGTTGTAAACCTAGCACATTATATTTTCCAGAATCATAAACATGCTCAAAACCTATTTCATATTAACGTACACTAACAGAGGAATTTAACAAAGTTGATTTTGCACATTTTGGAGTTGTACAGAAAGAGATATGCACTTTACAAGTTTAATTCTATTTTTGGGATATTCAAAATTGGCAGAAAACAAGCTATTCGAGTTACACAATTTTACTGTGAGGAACATGGCCAATTGCATTTTATATTAAACTACTGAGGCATAGAAATTTATTACAGTTGAAAACATCCAAAAGGATTTAAAATGAATTAGTTATGAATTTCTAAAGTTTTAATACAATTTTGATTGGTAAGTAAATACTTACAGTAAATAAACAACACTTATCGGAAAAGAAGCGAGCGTGGACAATCATGGGCCCTTGATTTGGAATCTAACGAGCGCGTGCGAGGTGGTCGAGAGCGACGAGCGCCCAAACCATCGCGACCGTCGATCGAAGATCGATGGTCAAGAGCGAGAAGGTTCGGACTTCGCGATCGGCGCAAGAATCGGGACCGCGGATCAACGAATGAACGGCCCAGTGACGAATGGGAGGATCGGGTGACCGTCGACCCAATTGATCTGGGCCACGATCACAAAATGGACGGTGGCCAAGAACGAAGTTCAAAATGAAGCGCCGACATGTGGGTGCATGTCGATGGCCGGAGTCACACATGCAAGCTTTAACCCACGTGCACAGGGCTCGGGGCCCACATGGCAGCGATTTAAGGAGGATTTTTAGGACAGCTAATTAATTACTAATGACCAATGATTAATGATGATTAGCAATCAATGAGTCCTAGCGATTTTGAACAGAGGTGATTTAAGTGATTGGGGGCCCACCTGGCAGTGAGACATTTAGGTCAGATTAAGACACCATTAATACTCCTAATGATGGGGTATTAACTGTGTCCTAATTAGATGACGAAAACGGAAGTTTACGCCCGGCAAAAACCGAGTGACTTTCACGGCTTGTCGCCGGCGACTCCGGTCGCGGCGGCGCCAACCAAATACCAAAATGGGTTTGCAATAGCGACGCGGACCCAATGGTGATGACCTCGCCGGCGGTGGGGGTCTAGAACGCCGGCGAGCCGGAAAACACAGAAGGAAGCCATTACGGCAAAACATGAAAATAGCAAAATGCTCATTGCGGTCCACAAAAGCGAGTGTCAACACTTCTAGGGACTAAATAGAAGCTACCTTAGCAGAGATGAGCTTCAAAAGATGGCCGGAGAAGCTTGAACACGATGGAGTTCACCGGAGCCGAGGAAGATGAAGAAGAAAATGGCAACCTGAGCAAGATGAACACCAATGGGTGATCAAAATAGCTTCATAAAGGTTCCCATAAGCTCCACAAGTAAGTAATTGCAAAAGAACCACTTAGGAGTTGGAGAAGAAAGGGGTGAAATCACTGAAAATCTCCAAACTTAAAATTGAATGATTCTGTGAATGCAACCCAAAATTAAGTTAGGGAATATAAAGGAAGTTGAGGAGCTCAAAAGGGTGCAAGAAATATTGAAGTTGAACCACTGGACACCTGGACTCCACATTGGAGCTCCTCGGGTCAACAATGGTGCCAAGTTGATTTGAAGTGGTCTTGAGCTCAAACACGAGAAGAGCTAGGGTGGTGTAAAGGAACACCGAGGATGAACCAAGGGTTATTTATAGAGGAAGGATTAGGGTTTTGAGCGGAACAAGAGCTCACGGTGAGCTCGGTTCATGCTGCGATCATGGACCAAGAAATGATGGGAGCAAGTGAGACTCGGGATGGAGGAGCGAAAGCCTAGGGTGCATTAAATGCCCCACAGAGTGATGTTGGCGAGGCACGCTCGAGTGACACAACAAGCCGCCTCTCTCTCTCTTTCTTCTGCCATGGGCCTTGCATGCGCCGCGGAGAGCAGAGGAGGAAGAAGAATGAGAAAGAAATCATGGCCGTTGGATTGAAAATGGGCGGTCACGATTGAAGGAGTCCAAAGAGGTTTTTAACACTCCTAGCGATCGAGAGGTGCGATCAAGAACCAACTGCGATTACATCGGGGATGTTGGGTGACGAATGGCCCATTCAATAAGGACGGCGGATCTAAATCTAATGGCTCAAAAGGATGGGTTCGATCGCGGTGGCCCGAATAAAGACAAGCGGCGGCCGGCGATTTAAATCAACGGCCGAGAACAATCGCGCGTTTGAAAAGGCTCGGTGCGATTAGTTGGTGAGTCGAGTCAAGTGGCTCGAGCAGTCCGACTCAAACCCAAGGAACGATGAATCAGCTTTAGGTTTTGAATTAAGTTGAGACTTTAGAGTATTTATTAGAGGTAGCAAAATAACTCCAAAATTTCTGAAATTTTTGCAGGAGCTTACTGACTTAGATATTGACCCTGTGTAAAATTTTTAGAGTTTTTATGCTATGCATTTTCTCCAAAAATTCTGCAAGTCTTGGTTTTAGTTGACTGAAGTCAAGCAGGTTTG
This sequence comes from Ampelocalamus luodianensis, assembly GCA_036346255.1. Taxonomy (NCBI): domain Eukaryota; kingdom Viridiplantae; phylum Streptophyta; class Magnoliopsida; order Poales; family Poaceae; genus Ampelocalamus; species Ampelocalamus luodianensis. Next base: position 12,833,480 of record CM070640.1, read on the forward strand.
ATTGCCCTCTAAAAGTATTCAAACAATATCCAAAAATTGTGAAATTTTTCAGAGGGGCCACATACCATCCCCAGAACTTAGGAAAAATATTTCCGGAGGATGATCAAAACATTTGACAAGAATGTTTTTGAGGGATCAAGATTTGAATAAACAGACTTGTGACTATGTATTTCCATATTTCTTGTACTAGGATCGTTGAGTACATGCAGGGAATACATAATGTAAGAAAAAGTTTTAATTTCTACACATTTTCTTACATTTGAAGTACAAGCCCAAAGTTGGGATGTTACAACTCTCCCCCCCTTACAAGAATCTCGACCCGAGATTCCGTTTACTCGGAGAAGAAAGAAGGAAAATCTGCACGAAGGCGATCTTCTCGCTCCCAAGTTGCCTCATCTTCGGAATGGTTTGACCACTGAACCTTAAGGAACTTGATGGCACGGTTCCTTGTTCTCCGTTCATTCCTCAAGAATACGAACAGGATGCTCGCGATAGGTCAAATTTTCCTGCACATCGAGAACCTCCAACGGAGTTTCCTCGATTGGGACACGGAGGCACTTCTTCGGTGTGACACATGGAACACATCATGCACACCCTCAAGCGTGGTGGCGGCTCCAACACATGCCACGCCCCAACTCTCGGCGATGCGATACGGCCCAACATAGCGAGGAGCCAACTTGCCCTTGATGCCAAAACGCGATGGCCCTTCAATGGTGAGACTTTGAGATACACAAAGTCATTGGGCTCAAAGCTCAACTCACGGCGGCGATCTGCGCATAGCTCTTACTGCTCGGTGGGCGTGCGCAGATGCTCGCGGATCAACTGGACTCGGCTTCGGCCTCATTAATCGACTCGGGCCAAAAAGCGCGCGCCGATTCGACCAGTTCAAAGGGGTTCTGCACCTTCTCCCATACAAGGCCTCAAATGGTGCCATGCCAAGACTGGCCTGATAGCTATTGTTGTAGGAGAACTCAACAAATGGTAGACACTTCTCCCACTTCTTCCCGTAGGAAAGAACACCAGCACGGAGCATATCTTCCAACACTTGGTTGACTCGCTCGTCGGCCATCGATCTGAGGATGGTAAGCGAATCGAAAGTAAGGCGGTGCCATAGCCTCTTGCAATTTATGCGAAGCGAGAGGTGAAAAGAGAACCACGATCGACACAATCGTTCGTGGCACACCATGCGAGCACACAATGCGAGATACATAGACATCCGCCAACCGGTGACAGCGAGGTTGGTGCGCACCGGCGAAATGCGCCGCCTTTGTCAACCGATCAATGACAACCCATATGGCATCCTTCCCGGAAGAAATGCACGGGCAACCCGGTGATGAAGTCCATGCCAGCGGAATCCCACTTCCATTCGGCGGCAAAGGCGAAGAAGGCCTGCGGGCGATGCTCGGCCTTTACGACGACGACACGTCGCACTCGCGAACGAACTTGGCAATCTCGCGCTTCATTCGGGTCCACCAAAATCTCTGACGAAGGTCCTGATACATCTTGGTTGCCCCAGGATGGATAGACAAAGGAGAGTCATGGGCTTCACGGAGAATCAAATCCCGCAATTCCACGACCTTAGGAACCACAAGATGCTGCCCAAACCACACAACACCATGCTCATCCTCTGAAAAGCACTTGGCTATCCCATCCTTGATGTTCGCTGATTTGACTCACACCAACATCGATTCTTTGTGCGCCTTGATTTGGTTCACCAAGGTTGGCTGCACAACCAAGGTAGCAAGAGAACCGTGCTCGATCAAACCCAAATTGAGGCGCTGAAATTCTGAAATAAGGGTAGGCTGCTGCTCTTGGAGCATCAACATGTTGCAATACACCTTTCGACTAAGCGCATCTGCAACAACATTGGCCTTGCCCGGGTGATACTGAATACCCATATCATAGTCCTTGATCAATTCCAACCATCTCCTTTGCCTGAGGTTCAGATCTGGCTGAGTGAACAAGTACTTCAAGCTCTTGTGGTCAGAATACACCTCACAACGGTTACCAATCGATAATGCCGCCAAATCTTGAGTGCATGAACCACAGCAGGCTAACTCCAAGTCGTGAGTAGGATAGTTGAGTTCATGAGGCCTCAACTGCCTCGATGCATAGGCCACTACCTTGCCTTCCGCATAAGAACACAACCAAGACCACGGCGAGAAGCATCACAATAGATATCAAAACTCTTGTGAATATCGGGAGAACAAGCATCGGGCCTGAGGTCAACCGCTTCTTGAGTTCTGAAAACTCACATCACAAGCGATGAGACCACTCAAACTTCTTGTCTTTCTTGAGCAATTCGGTCATAGGCCGCAATCTTGGAGAAATTCTCGATAAAGCGGCGATAGTAGCCAGCCAAACCAAGAAAATCCGCACATCGGTGACCGACTTGGGCTGACCCCAAGATAGCACATCACTGACCTTGCTAGGATCCACAGCCACACCTCCTGCTGAAAGAACATGGCCCAAGAATGCCACTTCCTTCAACGAACTCACACTTGCTTGAACTTTGCATACGGTGGTGCTCACGCAGCTTGCCCAACACAAGCTTAAGATGCTCAGCATGCTCTTCTTCACTCTGGGAGTAGATAAGGATATCATCGATGAATACCACCACGAACCTATCCAAATACTCCATGAATACCGAGTTCATAAGGTTCATGAATAAAGCAGGAGCATTAGTCAAACCAAAAGACATGACGGTGTACTCGTAAAGACCATAACGAGTAGCAAAAGTCGTCTTCGGAATATCCTCGGCCCTGATTCTGACTTGATGATAGCCCAATCTCAAGTCAATCTTGGAGAACACTTGTGCTCCAATTAACTGATCAAACAGATCATCAATACGGGGCAAAGGATACTTGTTCTTCACCGTCACCTCATTAAGCGGACGGTAATCGACACACATGCGCAAGGTCTTGTCGTTCTTCTTCACAAAAATAACTGGACAACCCCAAGGAGATGAGCTAGGACGAATGAAACCCTTCTCTTGCAGCTCACCTAGTTGCTTCTTCAGCTCCTCCAACTCATTAGGAGGCATACAATACGGCCTCTTTGAAATAGGGGCGGTACCGGGCAGCAACTCTATCACGAACTCCAGGTCTCGAACAGGAGGCATCCCAGGCAAATCTTCGGGAAAGACATCCACAAAGTCACATACGGTGGGAACATCACGAATCTCCAATCTTGGCTTTGCTTCAAGGGCATAAAGGTGGGTTCTATGGCTGCGGTGAAAACCCAACTGTTCACTGAAGAAGTGGTGAGGTAGACAACCTTCTGGCACAATCGATTTGCCCCAAGTGTTGGGACAACCAATCCATACCAAGAATCACATCCAAGCGCGGCCGAGTAGGATAAGACTGCCAAGAATCCCACTCCTTCGATGTGAATAGGAACGTCCCGCACACTCAGGTCGACTCTCATTTCGAACTCGGAGAGCGAATAAGCAGTGGAACCCCCAAAGGAACACAGTGGAGACCACTATCAACAGCAAACGACCTCAAAATAAAAGAATGCGAAGCTCCAGAGTCAAATAAAACTGCTGCAGGGCGCAAATTAACAAGAAGCGTACCCAACACCACGTCGGGCGCCTCCTGTGCCTCCTCAGCCGAGATGTGGTTGACTCGGCCGCTCCCCAAGCCCGGGGTCTTCTAGTCAGGTGGGTGACCACTCCCTTGCCCGCGTCCTCCATTAGGACGAGGGCGCTCCAGTCTTCTTAGGACAACTACTCGCGTAGTGGCCCTTGTTGTGGCGATAAGCGGTGGCGTCGGGCGCGGGGTTGCGGTGAGCAACTTCTTCTTGGATCGCGGCGCCGTGGCGAGTCACGGCTGCGGAGGACGTGGAGGCGGTGCCGACGGCCTCGGCGGTGGTGAAGTCAAGGAACGGTCACCGTGCGAGGCCCAACTCGGGATTTAACGAGGCCGGCTGCGAGATCACCGGGCCTCCCACTTGCGCTTGGGACTCGCCAGGCGCTCGCCTTGTGCTCGGCGACGATGGCCTTGTCCACCAAGGTCCGGAAGTCGAAGTCCACAATAGAGAGCTTGTCACAAGCTCCTCGAACAAGCCCTCCATGAACTTCTCTGCTTGGCCTCATCGGTGGCCACCTCGGCGGGCGTACCTCGCGAGATGGTTGAACTCGTGGAGGTACTCGATCCGAACTTGCGCCTGTTTGGCGCAAGGAACTCCTTTTCAGCTTCATCGGGCCGGCGGGAACATGGGCCCGACGGAAAGCGCGACTGAACTCCTCCCACGAGACCACGTGTCCCGCGGCCGCATGGCGAGGAAATTCTCCCACCATGAGAGTGCCGCACCCTCCAAGTGATGGGATGCGAAAGTGCCCGCTCTGCTCTCGGCATCGAGCAATGTTGAGCTTCCGCTCAACTAGAGCGCGACCGATCGTCTGCGTCCAAGGATCCTCGGACCGGGAGAAGGTGGGAGGCTGCGTGCGAAGGAACTCCGCAAGTCCCCACGAGGCCGGTGACCACCTCGGACCGAGGCACGAGAGGAGTGGAGGTGTTCCTGGCGATAACCTCCAACACCCGGCGGTCCTCCGAGCGATTGCGTTCGATTTGCATGAGGACTTCCGCCATGGTCGGAGGAGGGGAAGCTCCTCATCGGGACTACGGTGATTCCGACCGCTCGTGTCCCTCCCGCCATCTGTTTCACTAAGACAAGTTAGCTACAAGCCCAAGATCAAAAGGCAAAGAAATCCAAACTCAATTAAAAAGGGCTCAAGAATAACCACCAAGGAGCACACGACCATAAGTCACCAAATCAACTCTCCGAAACGACTAACCCGTATGGAAGAACGAGTAATCGTTTGAGAAGACCCAAAATTTCAGAACTAAAATCTAGCTCAAAACAGCCCAAAATCAAGGTGTAACCATCTAATAGAGTATAGGTATTTAGCTAATTTCATGTCACTTCTTACCCTTTTATTCCCACAAGTTTTAATTGAATTGACCTCTCATTTCCTACCTCCTATACTAATTACTAGCTAGCTGTCCAAATTTCCTTTCTCCAAGCTCTCATGGTTCTCCCAAAACCAACTTAACCGATAAATAGCTAGCTTTTGAAAGGAAGAGAGGAACAACCTTTTCAAAACTTAATCAAGAGTAAGGTGAGATAAGCAAGCTAAGATAGGTAAGAAGTAAAATCTGAGAACTTACTTAAATTTTCATGAACTGTTTGAAAGTAAGTTTTCAAAATACCCTATAGGCAACCAAGCTAGGGGTTTCTACGGTCAGTATGGCTCTGATACCAACTTTGTGAGGGCCCGGAATATTTAACTAGTAACGCTTAACCCCCAAATGGTTCTAGCATTACTAATTAAACATTCTAAGCCTCGATGGACATATGCTTCCTAGAATTGCAGCATATGCACATCATCACAAAATTACACATCATTTCCATACAACAAACATTAACAAGTCTAGTAAAGGACATAGACAAAGTAAGTTATTACAAAAGAGAGCCGACCGGCCAAATATAACAATATACAAGAATAACAGCGGAAGCAAAAGGTGCCATAAGATGGCTAGAACAAAAGTCGACCGGTTAGCCACACCACCACAGGGCAACCGACCGGGCCGCCAAGCTAGACGCCTCGCAAGCTACCACAGCACAACTCACAGAAGTGAGGCCCCTCAAGCTCACCTTCTTCCTCTGCAACAATTACATTTAAGCAAGATAACTGAGTACACAAAGGTACTCGCAAGACTGACGTGTGGAATAGCAGACCTATTCATAAACTACATGCAAGCTTATTTAGGTGGAGGTTGTATGTCTCATTTTGCATAAAGCCAACTTTATTTGCAATAATGTAATACATTTAAAAGCAAGTTTACAAATCTATTTTGATGTTAAAATAACAGTGAAATAAAGATACATACAAGTAACCACCTGGAAGTGACTATCCCAAAAGTCACCACAACATAGCACGAATCCCCGATTCGTACCACCCATCAAGTTTTAATTAAAAGGTTGTAGTCTAAGTCTTGAAAGCTTACCCAAGCGTGTCCATAACCTAGGACGAGGCTATTCGAATAGTTTTAACCCTGCAGGGGTGTACCAATGTACCCACACTTGGATCGCCTTTAAGCCACAAAGCACACTTAGAAGGTATGCAGACACGGCTAAGTCCTACAAGACGCTTTCCAATATTGTGCATTGACTCACGAGCGCTCGTATGGATAGAAACCCATACGCTTACATTGCAAGCGAAAGACAAGAAATCCCATCACGGGTGAAGTCTTTCGGACACTACAATGCTCCCAACACCATCCCTCCTCGACTCCTGCGACCGAAGCCAATACACGCAAAGTACTAAGTCAAGAGAGGTCCCATACCCTCTAGTGTGGTTATACGCACAAATTGCTCGGATAACAGTACTCACAAGATGTTCGGTCCTTAATTGACTCGAGCGCCATTCGATCCACACCAAAATCACACCATCTTACCATTGTGCCCAAGTCTAAATCATTTTGCTTTTCGCTTTAGTTTTCATAAGTAGACATGGCACAAGGTGGAAATCATAAATCATAATAAGTTTTATATGATCAAGGTTATCGACAAGTCGATAACCGCCCATTTCTACCTGAAGCTAAGCATGGCTAAGCAATTAATTCGCAACTACTAAGTGACAAGAGCTCATCCACGAACCTAAATCACAGCAATAACCTAGGCTCACGGTAGTAGAGGATAATCATTTGTCTTAAGGAAATGCATCTACTAGGTCAACTAGCGACAATAGTTTAACACAAACTAACAATGCATACATAGAATTTGTAAACAACATAAATACTTAAAATCTGGGATTAACATGATCAAGCTGCTTGCCTTCTTGATGGCTCTTCTTTGTAGAGGAGGATTCTCGAGTTCAATATATTCTTGGAACCTAACGAAAATGCGATAAAACCAAATAAGAGCGAAAAACACCAACAAAACTCAACAGCAAAGACATCCAAATCCCATGAAATTTACACAGCATTAGAGGTTGATTTTATACAATTTTAGAAACAAGAATCACTTCATTTGGACTAAGCATGAAAAGTTATGGCTAAAACTAGTTCTCTCGACCTATAAATTCCCTAAATTAATTATTAGTACTGTTCATGGCGAAAATTTCTACAATGATCTAAGCTCTGAAATTTTAATAGCAAGTAGATTATGGTATGTAACATCCCAATTTTGGGCTTGTGTTTCAAATGTAAGAAAATGAGAAATTAAAACTTTTCTTACATCTGTATTTCCTTTGTACCAAACAAGTTTTGTACAAGAAGTTATGGAAATCTGAAGTCACAAGTCTTTTGATCCAAATCTTGAGCTTTCAAAAACAATCTTGTCGAATCTCTTGATCATCTCTGGAAATGTTTTCCTAAGTTCTTGGGATGGTATGTGACCCCTCTGAAAAGTTTCACAATTTTTAGAAGTTGTTGGAATACTTTTGAGGCAAGTCAAACCAATTTTCAATTGGTCAAACCTTAAATTCAAACGTCTTTGGAATTTTGGAAAAAGATTCGAGCATAAAAACCTCTAAGAGTTTTATGTAAGGTTTATTATAGAGTCAACAACCTCAGGTTAAAATTTGAAATTTTGGAGTTGAATTGTTACCTCTAAAACCCTCCAAAATTTCTAGTTCAAACTCAACCTAATCTGTTTCTTTGTTGCTCGGGTTACTTTGAAGTGCAGCTCATATAATGGGTCGGTCGGATCAACTAAAAGCACCAGCCGTGCAACCTTGCCGGCCCATTGCCCTTGGATCTCATCCAACGCCTAGACCACCTCAGTAGTTGGATTCTTATCCTACAGTTTAGACCTTCGGGATCTCCTCAAGACCTCCTCTGGTCTTTGTAAAGACCTCCACTGCGGGACCTCCTCGGTCCTTTTTGCAAAGACAACCCTCCGGACCTCCTCCAAATCTCCCAAAGACCTCCCCAAACCATGTTGGCATTTTTGCAAAAAGCCGCCCGTGGTCTTTGCAAAACAACCCATAGGACCTCCTTTGCAATTTTGCAAAGACCACCTTCAGGCATCCTCGGACCTCCTCGACCACCACTGTGTACCTTGGTGCTCGTGGGCCGTCCATCCTTAGATTTGTGGCTCGGACCTCCACATGTGTATTAAGACCTCCGATCACCTCTTTTAATCAGGACCCTTCATTTCAAATCAACCACCGGACCTCCTACAGAGCTCAAGTCCACTGCAGCGTTATACTTTTGACCAGTCCTCCTTGAGCTTGTTCAGCATGCAGGTGGGACCTCAGGGGCTGGTCCTCCTCGTTTTCCCACGCATACGTGTGTGAGATCTAGACGACTTTGGCGGTGCCTTGTCATTTCTTGCTCTTTTCAGGCTAGCTCTGCCACCCTTTATGCATGTCGGCACCTTTTTCCCAAAGTCCCCTTTCCACCTTACTGTCATTTCATGTGCAGTCATGGCGAGAGCATGGACCTTGTTCTGATGAGACCTTGCCCACACTGTTCTTGCAGCTCCCGGGCTATGTATATCTGTGGCCTTCTTCCTCCTTTCTTCTTTCTACATTTCTTGTGTGCTTGAACTCCCTCGGTTGTGTGTGTGAGCCCCAGCTTGAACACGAGAGCACCACCCGAAACCTCCATTGTCGGGCTTTGGGCTCCTTGAAGCCATCAGAGCTCCGGTGGTTCCCTCAAGTTCTTGGCTTGTCTTTGGTAGTCTTGATCACCTCAAGCTTTCCTAACTCTCTTTGGTTGATTTCGCGGAGGAAGTCTGCGTGGGAACTGTCCTTAGAGGTCATCCCACCTTCTTCCTCGGCTCGGTTGCGGTGTCGTCGCCCATGCGCCGATTCGCCTCAAACCTCCCTTGGACCTCTTCTTTGCCGGGTGAGTCATAATATCCCTTAAGTGTTGGCGATCCAGCTAGTTTAGCTCATGGTGTTTGTTTTCTTCGTTTCGGTTTTTGCAAAACACATTCTCCACTTCTCTCGGCTCGCCGGCGTTACAGTCGTCGCCGCCGTCGAGAAACACGTCCTCTAGGTTCATGTCGTTATTTGGAGCCCAACCATGCCCTTGGTTCCCACAAGCGAGATCACGTCGCGGTGAGCGTTGGCCGCCTTCGGGAGTTTCTTGGTGCAAACTCCGTTTCGTCACTTTCTTAGGACATCATCAATGCCCCATTTATTGCTAATCATTGGGTGCATTAATCACATCTTAAGCTGTGCCATTGTGTCAGCGACATGTGGGCCATGGGCTTAGAGTTAAATCAGGAAGTCTTTTGGTGCCCCTTTTAGGTTCATTCATTGCCAATCTTGAGGAGCAATAAATTTGTCTTAACCGCCCCCTTTTGCCATTTGTCAGGTGGTCGCGCCATTAAAAAACCCGGACCTCACAGGACTAATCTTGGCGTTCACGACCTCTCAAGATTAGATCTGGGCCTTAGGTTCTTTCATAAAAACCTCGGTGTCTAGGACCTCCCCTAGATCGGATCCTAGCGCGTAAGACCTCTGGGATTAGCTCTTGGCAGTTAGATGCGGCTCTGTGTAAGATCTTTCGCTTGGACCTCCCCTTGAGTTGATCCTAGCCGTCTAGGACCACCTTGGTTAAATCCTGGCCGCTAGGACCACTCTTGCTTAAAAGACCTCCTCGAGGTCATTTTTGTAAAACCACCTTCGGGACCTCCACGAGGTCCTCTTTGCAAAGACCTCCCCTTGGTCATTATGCAAAGACCACCTCGAGACCACCCTCGGGTCGTCTTTGTAAAAGCCACCGTGGCCTTTTACAAAAAAGGACCTCTTACCGTCCTAGCCGGACCTCCTAGGTCTAATCAGCGTCGATCTGCCTCCTAGGTCTAATCAAGCCGGATCTTCTCTCGTTAGATCACAACCGTTTAGGACCTCCCAGAGTAGATCTTGGCCATCAGACCTCCTCGGTTAAATCCCAGCCGTTGAGGACCTCCTCAGTTTAGATCCGTAGCTTTAGGACCTCCCCTTGACTCTGGACCGTTAGATCTAGATCTAACGGGCTGAACCTCCTCTGAAGCTTAGTCTTAGGACCTTCCCTAGTGCTCGGGACCGCGGATCTTGATCGGCGGTCACGACCTCCGATAAGCGCGAGACCTCCTCTGCGTGCGGCTGTGCATGCTGCTGTAGTCGTGATCGTTGGATCAGATCTCAGCGGTCCAGACCTCCCGATGCGGGAGGAGGTCTTGTGTTGTGTTGTGCGTCGAGGCTCGTGGCCGTCGGACCTTGATCTAACGACCACGACCTCTCCTTGTCTTCGATTCGTTTGGACCTCCGAGAGCTCAAAGTTTCCTAAGTCTTTTCTTTGTTTCAAATTTCAAAAGTGCATAACTTTGTCATTTTAACTCCTTTTGAATGATTCAAGTTCTTTGTAGCTTTGTTATAGTGTGAACTTTAATCGAGGATGAAATTAGGCCATGTGTTGTAGCAGAAAATGATTTAAACAACATGATCTTGTTTAATGAAAAATGATGTCTAGAAATTCATGAAAAATTTGTAAACCACATAACTTCCTCTCTGTAGTTGCAAGTGAGCAAACTCAACACAGTAAATTTGGCCTATAGACATGCTTTAAATTGATCTAGGCTTTGTCTTTATTCATGTTCTGAGGAATGATATATGCTAGTTGTAGAACTTAGAAAAATCATAACTAAATCATCTTGACTCCAAATGACCTAAAATTTTATATGGGTTACCACTATACCAGTAGGTAGCTACCATAAAATTTCAGCTTCAAAATCTTTCTAGAAAATATTTTGCTACAGTGCTAATTATGGTAGAAAATGAGTTTTTAAATAATATCTTTTGCACCACAAATCCAAATTAGGTTTTCCAGTTTCTATGTCTTGGTATATTTGTATTCTACCTTGTGTATAAATTTACGTTGTATTTGGATAATTTTTGCTTGCTCTTTTGTTTAAATGTTGCTAGTCTTATTGGTTGTTCTTGGTTCTTTTGCCTTTTAAGCTTAGGATTAGACATTTGCGGTAACCAGAAGCGACCCTCGCAACAAATTGAGCAACGACAAGCGAGCAAGCAGTTTGATCATGTTAATCCCAGTATTTTAAGTATTTATGTTGATTATAAACTCTATGTATGCATTGCTACTTTGTTTTAATAGTTGGCCTAGTAGATGCATTTCCTTAGCAAATGATTATCCTCTACTACCATGAGCCTAGGTTACTTGCTGTGATTTAGAGTTCGCGGATGGGCTCTTGTCACTTAGTAGTTGCGAATCAATTGCTTAGCCATGCTTAGCCGGTAGAAATGGCGGTTATCGACTTGTCGATAACCTTGATCATCAAACTTATTATGATTATGATTTCCACCTTGTGCTATGTCTACTTATGAAAACTAAGCTGAAAACAAAATGATTTAGACTTGGGCACAATGGTAAGATGGTGTGATTTTGGGTGTGGCTGGAATGGTGCCGGTCAACAAGGACCAAGAACATCTTGTTACAGACCAAGCATTTGGCGTGCTAACCACATTAGAGGGTATGGGACCTCTCTTGACTTAGTACTTTGGCGTGTATTGGCTCAAGTCGCGAGTCGCGGGAGGATGGAGGTGGGAGCATTGTAGTGTCAGAAAGGTTTCCCCGTGCGGGTGGTTGTCTTCGACTTGCAATGTAGCGTATGGTGTTTCTACCCATCTGGCGGCTCGTAGTTAATACACAAGATTGGAAATGTCTCGTAGGACTTAGTGGGCGGCATACCTTGGTAGTGTGCTTGTGGCTTGAAGGCGATCAGAAGTGTGGGTACATTGGTACACCTGCGGGGTTAAAACTATTCGAATAGCCTCGTCTAGGTTATGGACACGCAGCAGGTCTTTCAGAGTTAGACTACAACCTTTTAATTAAAACTTGATGGGTGAGTGCGAATCGGGATTAGTGCTATGTTATGGTGACTATTGGGTTAGTCACTTCCGGTGGTTACTTGTATGTATCTTTACTTCTTGTTGCTTTGATAACAAAATAAATTTGCAAACTTGCTTTTAAAAGGTACTACATTATTGCAAATAAAGTTGGCTTCATGCAAAATGAGACATATGACCTCCACCTAAATAAGCTTGCATGTAGTTTATGAATAGATGCGCTATTCCACACGTCGATCTTGCGGTACAAAGACAATCTTTGTACTCGGTTGCTATGTTAATTGTTTTGTTGCGAGAGGAGGAAGGTGAGCACGAAGGGCCTCACTTTTGTGGTGTGTTGTGGTAGCTAGCGGGCGACTAGCTTAGGCGGCCCGATCGGTTGCCTTGTGAGGTTATGTTGGCTAACAGAGTCGACTTTTGTTCTAGCCATCTTATGGCGCTTTTGTTCATTGTCGTTCTTGTATATTGTTCTATTTGGCGGTCGGCTCTCTTTTGTAATAACTTTACTTTATGTATGTCGTTGTTGAACTTAGTGATGTATGTGTATGGAATTGATGTGTAATTTTGTGATGATGTACATATCTGCAGTGCAGGAAGCATATGTCCATCGAGGCTTAGAATGTTTAATTAGTGCGCTAGAACCAATTGGAGGTTAAGTGTTACTAGTTAAATATTAGGGTCCTCACAAAGTTGGTATCGAGCCATCTTGACCGTAGAAACCCCTAGCTTGGTGGCCTTTAGGATATTTTGAAAACTTACTTTCAAATAGTTTATGAAAACTTAAGTAAGTTCTCTAATTTTATTCCTTACAGTCTTAGCTTGCTCATCTCACCTTACTCTCACTTAAGTTTGAAAATTGTTGTTCCTCTCATCCTTTCAAAATTAGCCTCTATCAATTAACTTGGGTTTGGGAGAACCATGAGTTTGGCAAATTGAGCTTGGAGAAAGAAAATAGGACAGCTAGCTAGTGGTGAGTAATTAAGGTAAGAAATGAGAGATAAATACAACTAAAACTTGCGGGAATAAAAGGGTAAGAAGTGATATGAGATTAGCTGATGCCCATGCTCTATTAGGTGGGTATACCTTGAATTTTGGACTAGTTTGAGCTGGAAATTAGTGCTGAAATTTTGGGTCTTCTCAAACGATTACTCGTTCTTCCATACGGGTTAGTCGTTTCGGGAAGTTGATTCGGTGACTTATGGTCTCATGTTCTTTTGTGGCTATTCTTTGGTCATTTTAACTAAGTTTGGATTTCTGTGCTCTTGGGTCTTGAACTGTATCTAACTTGTCTTAGTAAATCGGGATGGTGGTGGGACACGTGGCGGCGGAATCGTGGAGGTAGTCCAGATGAGGAGCTTCCCCTCCTCCAACCATGGCGGAAGTCCTCATGCGGATCGAGCATGTCGTTCGGAGGACCGTAGGGTGTTGGAGGTTATCGCGAGAACACCTCCACTCCCTCTGGTGCCTCTGGATGCAGGAGGTGGCCACCCGGTCTCGTGGGGACTTGCGGAGTTCCTTCGCCGCGCGACCTCCTACCTTCTCGGTCAGAGATCCCTTGGGCGCGAGCGGCTGGTTGCGTCGATTGGCGGAAGCTCAATGTTGCTCGATGCCGGGGCGAGGCGGGCGCACCGCATCCCATCGGTTGGAGGGTGCGGCACTCTCATGGTGGGAGAATTTCCTCGCCATGCGGCCCGCGAGACACGTGGTCGTGGAAGAGTTCGATCGACTTTCGTCGGGCCCATGTCCCCCGGCACGATGAAGCGAAGAAGAAGGAGTTCCTTGCGCTCAAGCGAGGCGCGGTCGTGATTGAGTACCTCACGAGTTCAACCATCTCGCGAGTGCGCTCTGCTGAGTGGCCCAGTGAGGCCAGCGGGAGAAGTTCATGGAGGTTTGTCAGGAGCTTGGGACAAGCTCTCTATTGTGGACTTCCCGACTTCGGACCTTGGTGGACAAGGCCATCATCGCCGAGCACAAAGGCGAGGCGGCTGGGCGAGTCATAGCGCAAGTGGGAGGCTCGGCCGGTCTGCCGAGCCGGCCTCGTTCGTCCCAGTTGGGCTGCACGGTGGCCCGCTCGGCTTCACCACCGCGAGGCCTTCGGCACGACTCCACGCCCTCCGCGGTCGCGGCTCGATCGCGTGCGCTGCGACCAGCGGCGGTGTTCCCGCAACCCGCGGCCAGCGTCACACGCTTCTCTGCCACAACAAGGGCCACTACGCGGTAGTTGTCCTAAGAAAGCTGAGCGGCCCCTCGTCCTAATGGAGGGCCGGGCAAGGAGTGGTCACCGGACGAAGACCCGCGGGCTTGGGGAGCGGCGAGTCAACCACATCTCGGTGAGGAGGCTCGAGGCGCCCGGCGTGGTGTTAGATGCGCTCCTTGTTAATTTGCATCTGCTACTGATTTTATTTGACTCTGGGAGCCGCATTCTTTTATTTAGGTCTTTTCTTTGTTGATTGTGGACTTCTTTGTGTTCCTTTGGGATTCCACGATGATTCGCTCTCGGGTTGGAAATGAGAGACCAAGTATCGGGATGTTCCTATCCACATCGAAGGAGTGGGATTCTTGGCGAATCGATCCTACTCGACTGGGCGCGTCTGGGCGTGATTCTTGGCATGGATTGGTTGTCCCAACACTTGGAACCGTCGATTGTGCCGGAAGATTGTCTACCTCACGACCCTTGGTGAAGCAGGTTGGGTTTCGCGCGATTCGAGAGCCCCATCTTTATGTCCTTGATGCAAAGCGGCGCCGGAGATTCACGGCGTCCCCACGGTGTGTGACTTCGTGGATGTCTTTCACGAAGATTTGCAGGATGCCTCTGTTCGAGATGCAGGTTTGATCGAGTTGCTTTGCACGATACGCCCTATTTCTAAGAGGCCGTATCATGCCTCCTAATGAGTTGGAGGCTGAAGAAGCAAGCGGGTGAGCTGCAAGAGAAGGTTTTATCCGTCTAGCTCATCTCCTTGGGGTTGTCGATCATCTTTGTGAAGAAGAAGGACAAGACCTTGCGCATGTGTGTTGATTACGTCAAGCTTAATGAGGTGGCGGTAAAGAACAAGTATCCTTTGCCCGGATTGATGATCTCTTGATCGGTTGGCCGGAGCACGCAGTCTTCTCAAAATTGACTTGAGATTGGGCTATCATCAAGTCGGGGATCGAGGCGAGATATTCCTAAGGCGGCTTTTGCTACTCGTTATGGCCTTTACAGTACCGTCATGTCTTTTAGTTTGACTAATGCTCTGCTTTATTCATGAATCTTATGAACTCGGTCTTCATGGAGTATTTGGATAGGTTTGTGGTGGTGTTCATCGATGATATCCTATCTACTCCAAGAGCGAAGAAGAGCATCTTTGAGCATCTTAAGCTTGTGTTGGGCAAGCTGCGTGAGCACCATTGTATGCCAAATTCGGCAAGTGCGAGTTACGGTTGAAGAAGTGGCATTTTTGGGCCATGTTCTTTCGGCGGAGGTGTGGTGTGGATCCTAGCAAGGTCGGTGATGTGCTATCTTGGGGTCAGCCAAGTCGATCCACGGATGTGCGGAGTTTTCTTAGGTTGGTGGCTACTATCGCA
Organism: Ampelocalamus luodianensis; assembly: GCA_036346255.1. Classification (NCBI taxonomy): domain Eukaryota; kingdom Viridiplantae; phylum Streptophyta; class Magnoliopsida; order Poales; family Poaceae; genus Ampelocalamus; species Ampelocalamus luodianensis. Next base: position 12,848,910 of record CM070640.1, read on the forward strand.
GCTTCATCGAGAATTTCTCCAAGATTGCAAAGCCTATGGTGAAGCTGCTCAAGAAAGACAAGAAGTTTGAGTGGTCCGCTGCTTGTGATGTGAGTTTTCGGGAACTCAAGCGTGACCTCATTTGATGCTTGTTCTCACGATATTCACAAGAGTTTTGATATCTATTGTGATGCTTCTCGTCGAGGTCTTGGTTGTGTTCTTATGCGGGAAGGCAAGGTTGTGGCCTATGCATCGCGGCAATTAAGGCCTCATGAACTCAACTATCCTACTCATGACTTGGAATTAGCTCTTTGTGGTCCATGCACTCAAGATTTGGCGGCATTATCTTATGGGTAACCGTTGTGAGGTGTATTCAGACCACAAGAGCTTGAAGTACTTGTTCACCCGGCGAATCCCGAACCTCGAGCAAAGAAGGTGGTTGGAATTGATCAAGGATTACGACATGGGCATTGGTACCATCGGGCAAAGCCAATGTCGTTGCGGATGCACTCGGTCGGAAGGTGTATTGCAACATGTTGATGCTCCAAGCGTGACCTGCTCATTCAGAATTTCAGCGCCTTAATTTGGGTTTAGCAGAGCACGGTTCCCTTGCTACCTTGGTTGTGCAGACCAACCTTGGTGGACCAAATCAAGCGGCAATGCCAGCGCGATGCGGTGTGAGGCGGATCAGCGAACATCAAGGATGGGATGGCCAAGTGCTTTTAGGAGGATGAGCATGGCGTTGTGTGGTTTGGGCGGCGTCTTGTGGTTCCTAAGGTCATGGAATTGCGGAATTGATTCTCGCGAAGCCCATGATTCTCCCTTGTCCATCCATCCGGGGCTACCAAGATGTATCGGGATCTTAAGTCGAGAGATTCGGTGGACCCGAATGAAGCGAGATTGCCAAGTTCGTTGCGAGTGCGGCGTGTCTTTGTCGTGTGAAGGCGAACATCAGCGTCAGTCAGTCTTCTTGACCTTTGCGGTGCGAGAATGGAAGTGGGATTCCGTTGGCATGGACTTCATCACGGATTGCCCGCTCGTCCAGGGAATGATGCTATTTGGGTCGTGATTGACGGTTGACTAAAGTGGCACATTTCCTTCTGTAAAGACTACGGCCGTGTGGGGCCTTTGGCGAACTTTATGTCTCGAGGATTGTGAGTCTTCACGGTGTACCAAAGCGATTATTTACGATGCGTGAGTGCGCTTTTCACCTCGCGGTTTTGGCATAGTGCGCAGAGGCTATGGGGACCGCCTTCATTTGATCTGACCTTTCATCCTCGGTGATGGCGGGGCGAGATGAGTCAGCAAGTGTTGGAAGATATGCTCCGTGCTTGCGTTCTTTCCTATGGGAAGAAGTGGGAAAAATGCCTACCATTTCTTGAGTTCTCCTACAACAACTTTCGAGGCGGTCTTGGCATGGCACCATTTGAGGCTTTGTATGGGAGAAGGTGCGAACCCGTTGGCCCAGTCGAGGCGGTGGCGCGATTTCGGCCAGTTCGATCAATGAGGCGGCGAGTCGATTGATTCGCGAGCATCTGCGCCGCGGCGATCGGACAAAGAGCTATGCGGTCGTCGTCGCCGTGAGTTGAGCTTTGAGCCCAATGACTTTGTGTATCTCAAGTCTCACCCTTGAAGGGCCATCGGCGTTTTGGCATCAAGGGCAAGTTGGCTCCTCGATATGTTGGGCCTTACCGTATCATCGAGAGTTGGGCGATTGCATACCGATTGGAGCTACCAGGTGCACGAGGTGTGCATGATGTGTTCCATGTTTCACACTGAAGAAGTGCCTCGTGTCCCAGCGAGAAACTCCGTTGGAGGTTCTTGATGTGCGGAGAATTTGACCTACGCGAGCATCACATTCGCATTCTTGAGAATCGAGCGGAGAACAAGGAACCGTGTCATCAAGTTCCTTAAGGTCAGATGGTCAAACCATTACGAAGATGAGGCAACTTGGGAGCGAGAAGATCGCCTTCGTGCAGATTTTCCTTCTTTCTTCTCGAGTAGCGGAATCTCGGGTCGAGATTCTTGTAAGAGGAGAGTTGTAACATCCCAATTTTGGGCTTGTGTTTCAAATGTAAGAAAATGAGGAAATTAAAACTTTTTCTTACATCTGTATTTCCTTTTGTACCAAACAAGTTTTGTACAAGAAGTTATGGAAATCTGAAGTCGCAAATCTTTTGATCCAAATCTTGAGCTTTCAAAAACAATCTTGTCGAATCTCTTGATCATCTCTGGAAATGTTTTCCTAAGTTCTTGGGATGGTATGTGACCCCTCGAAAAGTTTCACAATTTTTAGAAGTTGTTGGAATACTTTTGGGGGCAAGTCAAACCAATTTTCAATTGGTCAAACCTTAAATTCAAACGTCTGGAATTTTGGAAAAGATTACGAGCATAAAAACCTCTAAAGTTTTATGTAAGGTTTATTATAGGGTCAACAACCTCAGGTTAAAATTTCAAATTTTGGAATTGAATTGTTACCTCTAAAAACCCTCCAAAATTTCTAGTTCAAACTCAACCTAATCACATTTCTTTGTTGCTCGGGTTACTTTGAGAGTGCAGCTCATGCCAAGCTGGGTCGGTCGAGATCAACTAAAAGCACCAGTAGTGCAACCTTGCCCATTGCCCATGACCTTGGATCTCATCCAACCGCTAGACCACCTCGTAGTTGGATTCTTATCCTCTGGTTTAGACCTTCGGGATCTCCTCAAAGACCTCCTCGGTCTTTGTAAAGACCTCCCACTGCGGGACCTCCTCAGGTCCTTTTGCAAAGACAACCCTCCCGGACCTCCTCCAAATCTCGAAGACCTCCCAAACCATGTTGGCATTTTTGCAAAAACCGCCCATTGGTCTTTTCGCAAAACAACCCATAGGACCTCCTTTGCAATTTTTGCAAAGACCACCTTCAGGCATCCTCGAGACCTCCTCGACCACCTGTGTACCTTGGTGCTCGTGGGCGTCCATCCTTAGATTTGTGGCTCGGACCTCCTGTGTATTAAGACCTCCGATCACCTCTTTTAATCGGGACCCTTCATTTCAAATCAACCACCGGACCTCCTACAGAGCTCAAGTCCACCACAGTTATACTTTTGACCAGTCCTCCTTGAGCTTGTTCAGCATGCGGTGGGACCTCGGGACTGGTCCTCCTCGTTTTCCCACGCATACGTGTGTGTCGAGATCTAGAGCGACTTTGGCGGTGCCTTGTCATTTCTTGCTCTTGTCAGCGGCTAGCTCTGCCACCCTTTATTGCATGTCGGCACCTTTTTCCCAAAGTCCCCTTTCCACCTTTGTCATTTCATGTGCGGTCATGGCGAGGCATGGACCTTGTTCACAGTAAGACCTTGCCCACACCGTTGCGGAGCTCCCGGGCTATGTATATCCTGTGGCCTTCTTCCTCCTTTCTTCTTTCTACATTTCTTGTGTGCTTGAACTCCCTCGGTTGTGTGTGTGAGCCCCAACTTGAACACCCGAGAGCACCACCCCAGAAACCTCCATTGTCGGGCTTTGGAGCTCCTTGAAGCCATCCGAGCTCCAGTGGTTCCCTCAAGTTCTTGGCTTGTCTTTGGTAGTCTTGATCACCTCAAGCTTTCCCTAACTCTCTTTGGTTGATTTCGCAGAGGAAGTCTCTGTGGGAACCTGTCCTTAGAGGTCATCCCCACCTTCTTCCTCGGCTCCGGTTGCGGTCGTCGCCGCCGCCACCTCGCCTCCGACCTCCCTTGGACCTCTTCTTTGCCCAGGTGAGTGCGCAATATCCCTTAAGTGTTGGCGATCCAGCTAGTTTAGCTCATGGTGTTTGTTTTCTTCGTTTTCGGTTTTTGCGAAAGCACATTCTCCGCTTCTCTCGGCTCGCGGCGTTACGAGTCGTCATGCGTAGTCGAAGCACGTCCTCTAGGTTCGTGTCGTTATTTGGAGCCCAACCATGCCCTTGGTTCCCACCAAGCGAGATCCACGTCGCGTGCGCGAGCGTTGGCGCTCGGGAGTTTGCGGTGCAAACTCCGTTTCGTCACTTTCTTAGGACATCATCAATGCCCCATTTATTGCTAATCATTGGGTGCATTAATCACATCTTAGGCTGTGCCATTGTGTCAGCGACATGTGGGCCATGGGCTTAGAGTTAAATCCGGAAGTCTTTTGGTGCCTTTTAGGTTCATTCATTGCCAATCTTGAGGAGCAATAAATTTGTCTTAGCCGCCCCCTTTTTGCCATTCCAGGTGGTCCGCGCCATTAAAAAACCCGGACCTCACGGGACTAATCTTGGCCGTTCACGACCTCTCAAGATTAGATCTGGGCCTTAGGTTCTTTCACTAAAACCTCGGTGTCTAGGACCTCCCCTAGATCGAGATCCTAGCCGCGTAAGACCTCACTGGGATTAGCTCTTGGCCAGTTAGATCGGCTGCATGTAAGATCTTTCGCGCTTGGACCTCCTTGAGTTGATCCTGGCAGTCTAGGACCACCTTGGTTAAATCCTGGCCGCTAGGACCACTCTTGCAAAAGACCTCCTCGAGGTCATTTTTGTAAAACCACCTTCGGGACCTCCACGAGGTCCTCTTTGCAAAAGACCTCCCTTGGTCATTATGCAAAGACCACCTCGAGACCACCCTCAAAGTCGTCTTTGTAAAAAACCACCCGTGGCCTTTTACAAAAAACCAGTTCGAGGACCTCCCTAGGTCTAATCAGAGCCGTCGAGATCTTCTCAGTTAGATCACTCCGTTTAGGACCTCCCAGAGTAGATCTTGGCCATCAAGACCTCCTCGGTTAAATCCCAACCGTTGAGGACCTCCTCCGTTTAGATCCGTAGCTTTAGGACCTCCCTTGACTCTGGACCGTTAGATCTAGATCTAACGGGCTGAACCTCCTACAGTGAGGCTTAGTCTTGGGACCTTCCTAGTGCTCGGGACCGCGGATCTTGATCAGCGGTCCACGACCTCCGTTAAGCGCGAGGACCTCCTCTGCGTCTTGTGCATGCACCGCTGGTCGTGATCGTTGGATCGGATCTCAGCGGTCGGACCTCCCAGTCACGGGAGGAGGTCTTGTCTTGCCTTGTGTGCGTCGAGGCTCGTGGCCGTCGGACCTTGATCTAACGGCCCACGACCTCTCCCTTGTCTTCGATTCGTTTGGACCTCCAGAGCTCAAAGTTTCCTAAGTCTTTTCTTTGTTTCAAATTTCAAAAGTGCATAACTTTGTCATTTTAACTCCTTTTGAATGATTCCGATTCTTTGTAGCTTTGTTATAGTGTGAACTTTAATCTGAGGATGAAATTAGGCCCTGTTTTGTAGCAGAAAATGATTTAAACAACATGATCTTGTTTAATGAAAAATGATGTCTAGAAATTCATGAAAAATTTGTAAACCACATAACTTCCTCTCTGTAGTTGCAAAGTGAGCAAACTCAACCTGGTAAATTTGGCCTATAGACATGCTTTAAATTGATCTAGGCTTTGTCTTTATTCATGTTCCTGAGGAATGATATATGCTAGTTGTAGAACTTAGAAAAATCATAACTAAATCATCTTGACTCCAAATGACCTAAAATTTTATATGGGTTACCACTATACCAGTAGGTAGCTACCATAAAAATTTCAGCTTCAAAATCTTTCTAGAAAATATTTTTGCTACAGTGCTAATTATGGCCAGAAAATGAGTTTTAAATAATATCTTTTAGCCACAAATCCAAATTAGGTTTTCAGTTTCTATGTCTTGGTATATTTGTATTCTACCTTGTGTATAAATTTCGTTGTATTTGGATAATTTTTGCTTGCTCTTTTGTTTAAATGTTGCTAGTCTTATTGGTGCGTTCTTGGTTCTTTTGCCTTTTAAGCAGGATTCGACATTTGCGGTAACCAGAGAGCGACCCTCCGCAACAAATTGAGCAACAGCAGCGAACAAGCGGTTTGATCATGTTAATCCCGTATTTTAAGTATTTATGTTGATTATAAACTCTATGTATGCATTGCTACTTTGTTTTAATAGTTGGCCTAGTAGATGCATTTCCTTAGCAAATGATTATCCTCTACTACCATGAGCCTAGGTTACTTGCTGTGATTTAGAGTTCGCGGATGGGCTCTTGTCACTTAGTAGTTGCGAATCAATTGCTTAGCCATGCTTAGCCGGTAGAAATGGCGGTTATCGACTTGTCGATAACCTTGATCACATCAAACTTATTATGATTATGATTTCCACCTTGTGCTATGTCTACTTATGAAAACTAAAGCTGAAAACAAAATGATTTAGACTTGGGCACAATGGTAAGATGGTGTGATTTTGGGTGTGGCTGGAATGGTGCCGGGTCAACAAGGACCGAACATCTTGTTACACTGAACCAAGCATTTGGCGTGCTAACCACATTAGAGGTATGGGACCTCTCTTGACTTAGTACTTTGGCGTGTATTGGCTCAGAGTCGCGAGGAGTCGCGGGAGGGATGGAGGTGGGAGCATTGTAGTGTCAGAAGGTTTCCCCCATAGCGGGTGGTTGTCTTCGACTTGCAATGTAAGCGTATGGTGTTTCTACCCATCTGGCGGCTCGTAGTTAATACACAAGATTGGAAATGTCTCGTAGGACTTAGTGGGCCGGCATACCTTCGGTAGTGTGCTTGTGGCAGAGGCGATGCGAAGTGTGGGTACATTGGTACACCTGCGGGGTTAAAACTATTCGAATAGCCTCGTCCTAGGTTATGGACACGCTTGCAGGTCTTTCAAGAGTTAGACTACAACCTTTTAATTAAAACTTGATGGGTGAGTACGAATCGGGGATTCGTGCTATGTTGTGGTGACTATTGGGTTAGTCACTTCCAGGTGGTTACTTGTATGTATCTTTACTTACTGTTACTTTGATAACAAAATAAATTTGCAAACTTGCTTTTAAAAGGTACTACATTATTGCAAATAAAGTTGGCTTCATGCAAAATGAGACATATGACCTCCACCTAAATAAGCTTGCATGTAGTTTATGAATAGGTGCTGCTATTCCACACGTCGATCTTGCGGGTACAAAGACAATCTTTGTACTCGGTTGCTATGCTTAATTGTTTTGTTGCGAGAGGAGGAAGGTGAGCACGAAGGGCCTCACTTTTGTGAGTGTGTTGTGGTAGCTTGCGGGCGACTAGCTTAGCGGCCGATCGGTTGCCTTGTGGGTTATGTTGGCTAACAGGTGACTTTTGTTCTAGCCATCTTATGGCGCTTTTGTTTCATTTGTCGTTCTTGTATATTGTTCTATTTGGCGGTCGGCTCTCTTTTGTAATAACTTTACTTTATGTATGTCGTTGTTGAACTTAGTGATGTATGTGTATGGAATTGATGTGTAATTTTGTGATGATGTACATATCTTGCAGTGCAGGAAGCATATGTCCATCGAGGCTTAGAATGTTTAATTAGTAACGCTAGAACCAATTGGAGGTTAAGTGTTACTAGTTAAATATTCGAGTCCTCACAATGACATCCTAATGGCATGACAAAGTTGAGTTTACCAAATTTGGAGTTATAATGATTTACTTATGATTTTCTAAGTTGTAAACCTAGCACATTATATTTTCGAGAATCATAAACATGCTCAAAACCTATTTCATATTAAGGTACACTAACGGAGGAATTTAACAAAGTTGATTTTGCACATTTTGGGTTATGCAGAAAAGATATGCATTTTACAAGTTTAATTCTATTTTGGGATATTCAAAATTGTGAAAACAAGCTATTTGAGTTACACAATTTTACGTGACAGAACATGCTCAATTACATTTTTATATTAAACTACGAGGCATAAAAATTTATTACAGTGGAAACATCTAAAAGGAGTTAAAATGATTTAGTTATGAATTTCTAAAGTTACGATACAATTTTTAGTTGATAAATAAATACTTATAGAAACGAAATCTAACTTAAGCGAAATAACGGCGTGGGCGCTCGTGGGCCATTGATGCGAAATCCAGCGAGCCACCGCCTGCGGAAAAGCGATGCACGCGCGTCCTAAAGAGCCGCGTGGGATCAAGATCCAGCAGCTTACGAGGAAGGATGCAGCGGGGACGGTGCGGTTGGCTCGACTAACCACGACCGCGAGATCTAAGATGAGCGGCTCACGAGCACATATCTGTCGGAGAGTCCGTTGCACACGATCTCGATCGCGGCTCGTGAGATGGGCGGTCCAGTGAAGAGAGGCGGATGGTCGAGCATCGGTCTGAGCGCGGTCGCAAAATGGGCGGCGGTCCAAGATCGAAGTGCAATCGGGAAGCGCCGACGTGTGGGGCGCATGTCGGTGGCGTGAGTCACAAACACGAGCTTTTAACACGTGCACGATGCACGGGGTCCACGAACGGCGAGACACAAGAATATTTTAGGGCGGGCAATTAATACTAATGACCAATGATTAGTGATGATTAGCAATTAAAGTGTCCTAACGATTTACAGAGAGATGGACTTAGGGATGAGGCCCACGGCGATGACACAGTGGCGAGTTCGGACACATTATTGCTAACAAAGATTAGCAATAATTAAAACCAAAATCAGCCCTAATGACTTACGGTTCTCGGCTTTGGTGGCGGGCCCATGTCGATGAGACATCGGCGATTAAGACACCATTAATACTACTAATGATTGGGTATTAGCGGGTCCTAATTAGATGGCCAGCGGGAGTTTCGCGGCAAAACCACGGCGAGAATAGTGGCTTGTCGCATGGCGACTCGTATGGCGCGCCACAAAACATCAAAATGGACTACGCAATAGCGATGTGAACCTAATGGTGATGACCTGCGCGGTGGTGAGTCTAGAACGCCGCGGCCGCGAAAACACGAAAAGGAGTTAATTGGTAAAACATGAAAATAGCAAAATGCTCATGCGGTCGAAGCGAGTGCCACACTTCTAGGGACTAAATAGAAGCTACTGGCGAGATGAGCTTCAAAAGATGGCCGGAGAAGCATGGACACGATGGAGTTCACGGGCCGAGGAAGATGAAGAAAATGGCAACTTTGAGCAACATGAACACCAATGAGTGATCAAAATAGCTTCATAAAGATTCCCATAAGCTCCACAAGTAAGTAATTGCAAAAGAACCACTACGGAGTTGGAGAAGAAAGGGGGTGAAATCAACCGAAAATCTCCAAACTTAAAATTGATTCATTCCTGTGAATGCAACCCAAAATTAAGTTAGGGGAAATATAAAGGAAGTTGAGGAGCTCAAAAGGGTACAAGAAAGATTGAAGGTGAACCACTGGACACCAAGATCGCCATTGGAGCTCTCGGGTCAACAATGGTGGTTTGAAGGTTTGAAGTGGTTTTGAGCTCAAACACATAGAGGAGCTAGGTGCGGTGTAAAGGAACACCAGGAGGACCTAGAGGGGTTTATATAGAGGAAGGATTAGGGTTTCGAGCAAGAACAAGAGCTCCCGGTGGGCTCGGTTCATGCTCTGACCATGGACCAGAAATGATGGGAGCAAGTGAGACTCGGGATGGAGGCCGAAAGCCTAGGGTGCATTAAATGCCTTGAGTGATGTTGGCGAGCAAGCTTGAAAAACGAGTGCGAAGCTGCCTCTCTCTCTCTCTCTTGCGCCATTGCACGCATGCGCCGCGGCTAACCCAAGGAGGAAGAAGAGCAGAGATAACCAGCCACGGCCGTTGGATTAGAGATGGATGGCTGCGATTTTGCGGGTCGCCGGACGATCAGGTGTTTTGGAAATGCGGGCGGTTGGATCGAATCCAACGGTCCCAATTGAATAGTGCAACGCGCGGTCCGAATGCTCACGCGACGAGGGCGGCGATTTAAATCAACGGTGAGAACAACCGCGCGTTTGAAAAGGCTCGGTGCGATTAGTTGGTGAGTCGAGTCAAGTGGCTCGAGCAGTCCGACTCAAACCACGAACGATGAATCGACTTTAGGTTTTAAATTAAGTTGAGACTTTTGAGGATTTATTAGAGTAGCAAAATAACTCCAAAAATTCTGAAATTTTTGCAGGAGCTTCTGACTTAGATATTGACCTTGTGTAAAATTTTTAGAGGTTTTTATGCTATGTATTTTCTCCAAAAATTCTGCAAGGTACTAGTTTTAGGTTTGATTGGAAGTCAAACAGGTTTGTTGCCCTCTAAAATATTCAAACAATATCCAAAAATTGTGAATTTTCGGAGGGCCACATACCATCAAGAACTTAGGAAAAATATTTCGGAGGATGATCAAAAGGTTTGACAAGATTGTTTTTAAGGATCAAGATTTGGATCAAAGACTTGTGGCTTTGTATTTCCATGGCTCTTGTACAATAATTGTTTAGTATACAGGAAATACATGATGTAAGAAAAGTTTTAATTTCTACTCATTTTCTTACATTTTAAACACAAGCCGAGAAATTGGGATGTTCTGATTAAACAAAATGGTTTCGCTCGGGCGAGTGGTTGGTGGATAGTGGGGATGTGGATTGAACATGTTGTGGGTTTGTGGTAGACTACTTTGAGTAATTTGTCAGGACTTAATCTTGTGCGCCATTGGTGGGCCCTAACCGTACAACCACATGCACGATGGAGACGGACTGGCGACTAATTATGCTTGTCTTAATTTCCGTTCTATCATGTGAAGTGTGAGTCGTGGAAGAAGCGTATTCTCACGGTGGCGCAGAGGGCCTGTGCAGTCGGAAAGACATTCGGTGTTGAAACCTTAGCGGGTGAGCCCAGGTTAAGAAGGAGCTTTGTAAAGCCTTATGATGATCACTTAGTGCGTGCGCTACGGAGTGTGAAATGCACGACATTATAAGTTGATCTATCTCTTGTGGGTCAAATTTGTACAACCTGCGAGTGTAAAACTATTCGAATAGCGTGTGTCATGGTTATGGGCGTGCTCGGGGATTTCACACGGGAGATAGAGTTTCTTTAAAAATGTGTCAGAGTGTGGATGGGAAGTTCACTTGATGAATATAATGTTCATTTGGTGAATAGGTCATTCACTTGGTGGTTTGTGTTGATTGGTGAATAGGGATTCACGTATCGTTGGTTTGGTTGGGAAGTGAATGGGAAGTTCACTGGTTGTTTCAAAGGAATTGTTTAATTACTTATTATTTGTTTTCAATTCAGCATTTCAATCTATTTATTGTATTTATCGTAAATATTGTTTTCTGCAAAAGAGCCATACAACTAATCTTTGTTCAAGCCCTGCATGAATACTATTTGTATATATTTCCCCAAGTCTTGCTGAGTACATTCAAAGTACTCATGGCTTTGCACCCTGTGTTGCTTAATCTCCATAGAAGAACCAGGGAACTCCGAGTTCTACCGGAAGACCATGAAGGTTTTGCGGATTAGGATGCGTTTCTCCACTCGAATACCTGTGGGCATGTTGATTGGCCATTTGAAGAGTTTCGTTCCGCTGCAAGAGTTTATTTGTTTCTTTAGCCCTGCGTGGCAAGTTATGTAAACGTTGACCATAAGGTCCAGTTATTATTATTATCTGTTATTTTGAGATCTTTTTAGTTAAATCGAATAAATGGATGGTATTTCATCACTGTTTTTCTGTGTGAGCTAGCTCACGATGCAGGACTAGTTCGGAATACAGAGGTTCTGAGATGTATTTTCGGGTCCCGACATGCTACCACCACACTTACAAAAACAATGGAGTAGAGAGTTCCCATACACATGACCTACTTCCCAACCTCGATGAGCTCCAAGATGTTGGACCCATGGAAGCAACCTGGCGTCGCTGTCGGTGAGGTAGAACAAGTACAAGAGGAGCTCACCAGCGTAAATTCACCTTAGAGTAACAATGGACAAGAGGAGGAGGAGTCTTGGTGGATGGCGACGAGCAGGACTCTCGAGGCATAGACGGTGCTGAAGGGTGCAGCTTGAGGTGAGGAAGACCGGCGACGCCGCAATTGTGGCGAATGTGAGGAGGCGGTAGCCACAACAATAGGAGGAGTGGCAGTGCAGTGGTGGTGGCGTTTGGTGGTGGGGATGGTGAGATGTGGTGGATGGATGGCAATGGTGAAGGGTGCGCTCGACATCCTTATCGCTGATGCATGCAAAAGCTCCAGTAGCTAGAAGACCATGGCTGCTTATCCAAAGATGCTTGTCAAGAAAGAGATGTGTGGATGTAGGGAGTGGATGTTACGTGGCATTAGTGGTGCCAAACGGGCGGCATGGGCCGATTAGGCACAACCCGATAAGGCCCGATAGCTAATCGGGTCATGCTGCGCCAGCCCACGGCCGGGTACCTTCCCAAGCATGACACACTTGCACCTCGGCCTGTGCCGGGCCGGCCCGGGCACGGTTGGTCCGACAGATCGTGGTAGGCCCATGTAGCCCGTTTTGGCCCAAAAAACTCAAAAAAGTATAAATAATTCAGAAAAATATGTTAAATTCAGAAATACATATGAAAATTGTAAAAAATGAGATAAACATATTGAAAATATATAAAGAGTTTTATTAATGTTAAAATGACTGTCTCGTTAAAACCTTTGCCAAGTAAAAACTCAACATGAGAAAACCTTGGCAAAGGAAAAAGGGTACAACCTATAGCTCTACATGCATCCATGTTCTAAGTATCGCTATCTAGTATAGATTTTCGAATACCTCCGACAACTCTAGATTTTCTACAGTGTTGTGTTCGTGCATCAACTTGTTCGCAGTCCTTCACAATCAGAAGTATCTCCACCATCTCACTCATGAGATGTGTTTTTCTTTCCACTAATATTCTTCTAGAAAGACTGAAAGCATACTCGAATAAAATTGTCGAGATAGGAAAAGTTAACACATCACGTGCAAGTTTGGGTAGCACGGGATATGTTAACTTATGGGTATACCACCATTGCAAAATTTTGAAGCCTTCTGAGTTGAAATCCACCATATCATTGTCCAGATAGCCGGATTGTGAGGACTCGGTTTATTAAACTTATCTTGTTTAACCATCCACTTGGTCCTAACAGCACAAATCAAATAAACCAAGCCTCAAGATATGTATACTTCCAGTGCAGTATACACACCGTTACAAAATCATGCATCAATTCCATTCATACACATAGAGCGAAGCAAAAGCAACAAGCGAAAGACATAGATAATATAAAGAGAGTTATTACAAAGAGAGGGCCAGGCCAAATAACACATAAGTAATTAATTTAAGCAGTGGAAGCAAAATGGCCATAAGATGGCGATAAACAAAAGCCAATCGGTGTGCCTTTACCCACAAGGCAACCAACCGGACCGCCAAGCTAATTGTCCCAAGCGGCGCGCAACACGACTCACAAAGTGAGGCCCTTGGGGCTCACCTTCTTCCTCTGCAACAATTAATATTAAGCAAGCGGATGAGTACAAAACTTGTTTTTGTACTCGCAAGGCCGACGTGTGAGATAACGAGAACTATAATTAACTACATGCAAGCTTTATTTAAGTGGATGAGGCTCGGACTTATTTTCAGCATAAAGCAAGTTTTCATTTGCAATAAGGTAATAGATTCAAAGCAAGTTTGCAATTAACTTTTATTGTTCAAATAAAGAGAGACAATCATAACAATAGATAGATGACAACACCAACCTAGAAGTGACTAACCCATAGTCACCACAACAATAGCATGAAGTACCCTTCATACCACCCATGTCAAGTTTAAGTTTTTAAAGGTTGTAGTCTAGTTCTTGTGGGAAATAACCAAGCGTGTCCATAACCTAGGGCGAGGCTATTCGAATAGTTTTAACCTGCGAGGGTGTACCAATGTACCCACACGATAGACCGCCTTTCCACCACCACAGTTAGCACACTTCCTTTGGTATGCGGGCATGGCTAAGTCTAACAAAACGCTTTCCAATGGGCGATGCTAATTAAGAGCCGCAACCCACGGAGAAAGACACATTAGACACCTAACCGGTGCGCCAATGCTCCCCTCACACACCACAAACACACACACACAAGAACACACCCACCGACCAGCTCATAATTAACACCTCCCAAAGTACTTAGTCAAGAGGGTTCCATATCCCCTCGTGTGGTTGTACGCAACAATTGCTTGGATCAATGGCACAAGTAACTCGGTCCTTAGGGACTTAGGCACCATTCAATCACACCCAACAGATCACACCAACATACCATTGTGCCCAAGCCAAGATATAATTTTGTTTTCATTTTTGATTTGCAAATTGGTAAAACACAAGGGTTGGACATAATGGAATAATAATAGCATTTGTGTGATCAAGATCACCGACTAAGTCGATGATGCCCAATACTACGATACTAGGCATGGCTAAGCAATATTCATTGAAATCTACTAAGTGACAAGAGCTCATCCAACGAACTCTAATCACGACAAATAACCTAGGCTCGGTAGTAGAGGATAACCATCTACCTACAGATTATGCAACTAGAGGCTTAACTAGTCAATTTAACAACAAATTAGCAATGCATACATAGAAGTTAACCAAAATATTAAACTTTAAAAGTAATAGGATTAATTGGGAAATGATCAAACTGCTTGCCTTCTTGCTGTTGCTCAATTTGTTGCGGAGGGTCGCTCTCAGGGTTACCGCAAATGTCGAAGCCTAAGCGAAAGAGCGAAAACAACCAATAAGACGAGCAACACTTAAACAAAAGAGCAAGCAAAATTTATCCAAATGCGACGAAATTTATACACAAGGTAAAATACGAATATACCTAGTCATAGAAACTGGAAAAACCTAATTTGGATTTGTGGTGCAAAAGATATTCCCTAAAAACCTATTTTCGGCCATAATTAGGTACTGTAGCAAAAATATTTTCTAGAAAGATTTTGGAGCTGAAACTTTTATGGTAGCTACCTACTGGTATAGTGATATGCCATATAAAATTTCAGGTCATTTGGAGTAAAAATGATTTAGTTATGATTTTTCTAAGTTATAAATCTAAGGCATGTTTAATTTCAGTATTAAAGACTACTGTAAAACCTATACTAAGCTAAAGTACTTTAACAGAGCGCATTTACAGAACTTTAGTTTGTTAAATTTAGACTCTGAGAGAAAAGATATGCAATTTTGAAGTTTGAAACAATTAATAAGTGCAAATAAAAGCTCTCGGAAACTAGTGCGGAGAAACCAGCAGCGGGAGGTCGTGGACCGTTGATCAAGAGATCGCACGGCTCACGAGCTCGGATGCCCAAAACCCACACGAGCACCGGCGCAAAGACCTCATCGCGCCTAGGGAGGTCTTAGCCGTTGATATTGAATCAGCGACCCGACCACCGGATGCACGGCTGACGCGCGAAGGAGCTCCTCGCGCTGGGAGGTCGTGGCCATCGGATCACGGATCCAGCGGCCCCGAGTTCCACGAGGAGGTCCTACGGCTATCTAACTAAGGGAGAGTGCAGGCGGTTAAGATTTCCCAGGAGGTCTTAACGGTCTAGATCTGTCGGAGGAGAGGACCTAAGCGGTGAGCTTAGGCGAGAGGTCTTGGCGGCTAGGATCTCACGAGGAGGTCCTAGCGGTCGAGATTTCCCTCGGGAGGTCCTCAACACGGTAGCTTTATGAGAGAGATCGGATGGCTCGGATCTCCATGGGAGAGGTCTGAGCGGTCCGGATCTAGGCGGGGAGGTCCTCACGGCTAAGACCCGGACGAGGAGGTCTGAGGTTCTCTTTACAAAAGACCAAGGGTGGTCTTTTGCAAAGAGGACCTTGAGAGGTGGTTCAAGGTGGTCTTTGCAAAATGACCAAGGAGGTCTTTTGCGGAAACAGAGGTGCTCCTAAGGGTCCAGTTAGATATAAGGAGGTCTTTGCGGCCGGGATTACGGCGGGGAGGTCACTGGGACTTAAAGGCTTTACACGAAAGATCTAGATGGGTTCTAGGAGGTCCGAGCAACCGGGGTTTAGCGAAGAAAATCCCTACGGTGAGGATCTAACACAAGGTGCTCCTAAATGGCCACGATTGAAACTAAGGGGTGGGGACTTAACTACACCACGGTTTCAGACAAGACATTATTACACACTAATGATTAGGCTCTCGGACCACTTAAATGCTAATCATTAAGCTACGATGCTTGTCAAGTAAGGCACGGCAAAAACACGAGTTCGGTTTCTAGCTCACGGCTGGCGGCGGGGACCTCGTGGCGAGAACCAAAAGCACGGTGGGTTCCAAATAGGGAGGAGAACCTAAAGGTGCCAATGACTAGGGCTAGCGCACCTCTCAGGCGGCTGGCCGAGGTGATCGCCGGAGGCAAAGCGTGACAAAAGCGAAGAACTAACGCGGTCTAACAGAACAAGATTTTCAGCACTAGGGTACCAACACGGAAGTGAAGGAGGTCGAGGGGATGGCGCAAGAGCTCCGGTGATGGGGTGCTCAAAGGAGGCGAAGAAGGCGACCACCACGGCCACAAACGACAAGCTCCCAATTTGTCAACCTCGTGAAGGTTTAAACAAAAACAAGTTAGGAGGCTTGAGGTGACCAAGAGAACAAAAGGATAGCCAAAATTGCAATATTGAACCACTTTGGAGCTCAAGGGTGGCGGAGGCTCCAAGGTCTAACAATGGTGGCGAGGCTTTGGGTGACTTGAGCACAAGAGCGAGAAAGAAACTAGGGGTGCAAGAATGGATCCAAAGAAGCAAGGAGAAGCCGGGATCCATATATAGCCAGCGCCAAAATGAACCAGGGCCAAGCTTATGGGTGCAGAGCTATAGTACACATGAAGTGATGGGAGTAGGTTGTCGGAGAGACTTTTGAGCAAAGGTGCGGACATTTAATGTTGGCGGCACATAGCCGTTGTCGACCCTAGAGTTGACAAGGCCTTTGCTCTCTCTGCCATGCACAAAAATTGATAATGCCTTGAGCCCACCCGACGGTGAGAGGACCGGGGAGGACCGGTCAAAGAGCTCAACGGCTAAAATCCGCCTGAGCTCCCACTAGGGAGGTCGTGGTCTTTGAATTGAAATCCAGGGCTCAGATTTTGAGCTAAGTATTAGAGGTCCTAACACTCGGGAAGTCGAGCCACGGATCTCGAAGATGGGCGCTCATGATCACCCAAGTGCTAGGGGTGGTCGTGGAGGTGCGAGGAGTCGCGGGGTGATCTTTGCAAAGGTGCAAAGGAGGTCACAGGGAGGTCCTCGAGGTTTGTCTTTGTAAAGAACACGAGGAGGTCGTGCGGGTGGGAGGCCCTTTACAAAGACCAGGGAGGTCTTTGGCGTCGGATTTAAAATCCAGCGGCCCGGACCACTGTGCCCAAATGCCCGAGCCAGGCACGGCTCAAGCGGCTCGGTGCGACCAAGACACGGAGAATCGGACACAGGTTTAGGGTTTATTTTGAGCGGGATCTTGAAGGGACTTTTAGAGCTAGCAAACTAGCTCCAAATTCTATGAAATTTTGTGAGTAGCTTGCTAACCTTGAGTTGGACCTTGTATAAAATTTTAGAGGTTTTGTCTTGAGCATTTTCTCGAGAAATTATACAATGCTTTGAGCTAGGGTTTGACTACAAGTCAAGCAAGTTTAGTGACCCATAAAACTATTCAATCAATTTACGAAAATTGTGAAATTTTTACGAGGGTCACATATCAACCCAGAACTTAGGAAAAATATTTCCCGAGATGATCAACAGACTTGTGACTTTGTATTTCCATACCACAGTGCAATAATTGTTTAATACACACGAAACACACGATGTAAGAAATTTTTAATTTCTACTCATTTTCTTACATTTAAAACACAAGTTGAAAATGGGGATGTTACAAACCTCCCTTCCAAAAATCTCGTCCAGAGATTTGGTTCACTCGGAAAAGAAAGAGGGTAGTGCACGCGGAGGCGATCTTCTCGCTCCCAAGTAGCCTCATCCTTGGAATGGTTTGACCATCGAACTTTAAGGAACTTGATGGTCTTGTTCCTTGTTCTTCGCTCGGCCTCCTCGAGTATGCGAGCGAGGTGCTCGCGATAGGTCAAATCTCCACTGAACATCAAGGTTTCCAGCGAGCTTCCTCTGTCGAACACGGAGGCACTTCTTTAGTGGGACACATGGAACACATCATGTACCCCGCCGGTCTGGCGAGCAACTCCAACTTGAGGCAACGGCTCCCTTCTTCTCGATAACACGGTATGGACCGACATATCGAGGAGCTAACTTGCCCTTGGCACCAAAGCGCTGGTGACCGCCGGAGGAGAAACCTTGAGATAAACGAAGTCATTGGGCTCAAAGCTCAACTCGCGGCGATGGCGATCCGCATAGTTCTTTTGCACGGATTGAGTGTGCGTAGCGATCACGAATGGTGGACTTGACTTTGGCCTCATTCAGTCGGGCCAAAGAAAGGTCTTTCACGGTCTCGGACCGGTTCAACGGGTCCTACACTTCCTCCCGTATAAGGCCTCGAATGGTGCCATCAGAGGCGGCACAGAAAGCGTTGTTGTAAGAAAACTCGGCGAATGGCAAGCACTTCTCCCAATGCTTCCCAAAGGAAAGGACACAAGCTCGAAGCATGTCCTCCAAAACTTGGTTGACCCTCTCGGTCTGACCATCTGTTTGGGGTGATATGCTGTGCTGAAAGAAAGACGAGTTCCCATAGCTTCTTGCAAGCTATGCCAGAACTGGGAAGTGAAGATGGAACCACGATCGAAATGATCGTCTTGATTACCATGCAAGCTCACGATCTGGCGATATAGAGCTCATAAGGTGGCGATGCGAATCTTGGTCTTGATTGGAAGAAAGTGTGCTACTTTCGTCAGCCGATCAATGATAACCCAAATGGCATCATTGCCTCGGTGATCTAGGTAGGCGGTGATAAAATCCATCGGCCAAATCCCACTTCCACTCGGAATGGGCAAGGGGTGGCAATTCGGTGGGCGGCGATGCTCGGCCTTGACACGGCGACACACGTCGCACTTTCGACGCGAACCTCGCGATCTCCCTCTTCATTCGGGTCCACCAAAATCTCTGGCGAAGATCTGGTACATCTTCGTGGCCGGGATGAATGGATAACGGAGAATCGTGGGCTTGCGGAGGATCGAATCCGCAACTCCATGTCCTTTGGAACCATAAGGCGTTGCGAACCTCACGACACCAAGCTCATCTACGGAGAAGCACTTGGCTGTTCCATTCTCGACATTTTCCTTGATGCGGTTCCTCCAACATCCATTGTTGAGCGGACTTGATCCGATCCACCAAGGTTGGTTTGTACAACCAAGGCGGCGAGGAACCATGGTCAACAAACCCAAGTTAAGCAGCTGAAATTCCTCCAAAAGAGAAGTGAGGGCCTTGGAGCAACAATGCATTGCAATGCGCTGCGACTAAGCGCATCATAGCGACATTGGCCTTGCCGGATGGTAGTGAATACCCGTCATAGTCCTGATCAACTCCAACCATCTCCTTTGCACGAGGTTCGGTGCGGTTGGGTGAACAAATACTTCAAGCTTTTGTGATCGAATACACTTCACAGCGATTCTGGATTAGGTAATGTCGCCAAATCTTAAGTGCATGGATCACGGCGGCCAACTCAAGTCATGGGTAGGGTAGTTGGTTTCATGAGGTCTCAATTGCCTTGATGCATAGGCCACTACCTTGCCTTCTTGCATAAGGACACAGCAGAGGCCTCGGCGAGCGTCACAAAAGATATCAAGCCGGCGGACATCGGGAGGACAAGAGCGGAGCGGTGGTCAATCGCTTCTTAGCGCTTGAAACTTTCCTCGCACTCGGCGGACCACGAGAACTTCTTGTCCTTCTTGAGCAACTCGAGTCATCGGCCGCTATCTTGGAGAGTTCTCGATAAGCGGCGATAATATCCCGCTAAACCAAGAAAACTCGAACGGTGACCAAAGTGGTGACTCGAGAAAGCCGTCGTTGATCTTGCTAGGATCCACAGCTCGCCTCTTGCAGAAAGAATATGGCCTAAGAAGGCTACTTCCTTCAACGAATCGCACTTGCTGAACTTCGCATCTGGTGGTGCTGTGAAGCTTACCCAACACAAGCCTCAAATGCTCGGTGTGCTCCTCATCGCTCTTGGGTAGATAAGGATATCATCGATGAAGACCACCACGAACCTATCCAAATACTCCATGAATACCGAATTCATGAGGTTCATGAACAAAGCGGAGCATTGGTTAAGCGAATGACATGACGATATACTCGTACAAGCCATAACGAGTAGAAAAAGCGGTCTTTGGGATATCCTCGGTCGAATCCGAACTTGATGATATCCTACTCTCAAATCAATCTTGGAGAAGACTCGAGCTCCGATTAGCGATCGAAGAGGTCATCGATCTGAGGCAAAGGGTACTTGTTCTTTACGTTACTTCATTAAGTGGGCGGTAATCAACACACACATGCACACGTCTTGTCCTTTTGGGACAAGATTGCTGAGCATCCCCAAGAGAGATGAGCTAGGGCGGATGAAACCCTTCTCTTGAAGCTCACGGTGCTTCTTTAACTCCACCAACTCATTGGGTCCATCCAGGTGAGGCCTCTTTGAAATCGGGCGATGCAGGAACCAACTCAATGACAAACTCGAGGTCTCGAACTGGTGGCATCCACGGAAGGTCGTCGGGGATGACATCAACAAAGTCACATACCACTAGGACTTCACTAATATCTAGAGTGACTTCACTTGACGCGCGAAGAGATGCGGATCCTGCGACTTGTAGCGAACCCGCTCGCGGAAGGGCTGGTGGGGTAGATGAGCCTCTAGCGCAATCAATTTGTCCCATGTCTTGAGACAACCAATCCATGCCCGGGATTACATCTAAGCTCGCCGATCGAAGGAGGATGAGGTTTGCCAAGAATCCTACCCTTCTATCTCAACGAGGACATCCCTACACTCGGACTCGACTCTCAACTCCGAGCCAGGAGAGCGAATGGCGGCAGGACCAACAATGGAGTAAAAGAAGACCCCACCACGGCAAAGACTGAAACAAGCGAATGAGATGCGCTGAATCAAACAAAGCGTAGCGGGGAAAGAGTTAGCAGAAAGGGTACCCAACACGGCGTCGGTGCCTCCTGTGCCTCCTCGCGGAGATGAGGTTGGCGGCCACTATCCACGCCTTGGGTAGCGGGGACAACCTTCGATCACGGAAGAACCACCTCCTGCCGCGTCCTCCGTTGGGGCGAGGCTGCTCGATCTGTTAGGGCAAGTATTTCCATAATGCCCCTTACGGTTGCAAGAAAAGCAAGTGACCCCGGCGGCGGATTGCGGGGCCACCTGCTGGTTCGCGGCGCCGTGGCGGGGCACGGCTGCGGAGGCGGAGGCGGTCTTTGGCGGCGCGGTGGTAGCGAAGCCGCGAGCGGGCCTGAGTAGGCCCGACACGAGGGCGGAGAGGTCGGCACATGCAGGACATTGGGCCTCCCACTTGCGCTTGCGGGACTCGCCAGCGCCTTAGCCTTGTGCTCGGCAACAATGGCCTTGTCCACCAAGGCACGAAAGTCAACAAAGTCCACAATGGAGAGCTTGTCTTGCGGCTCCTCGGACAAGCCCTCCATGAACTTCTCTGCTTGGCCTCATCGGTGGCCACCTCGGATGGAGCATAGCGAGCCAAGTGGTTGAACTTCGTGCAGTACTCCATCATCGACTTACGCCCTTGCTTGGCGCGAAACTCCTTCTTCTTGACTTCATTAAGCCGCGGGGATGTGTGCTCGGCGGGCGCCGTCGGAACTCATCCCAGAGAGACGATGTGGCGGGCGGGCTGCATGGCCAAGAAGTTCTCCCACGAGAGAGTGCGCCCCTGCGGTGATGGGAGGCAAAGAGTGCCTGTCTGGTCGGAGCGAGCAACGTCGAGCTTACGCTCAACTGTGCGCGGCCAGTCATCCGCGTCCAATGGGTCCTCGGACACGGAGAGCGTGGGGTGAGTGCGAAGAAACTCAGCAAGGCCCCACGAGACTAATTTCCCCCGCCGGATCACGAGGCACCGGTCGGGCGGCGAGGTGTTGCGCGCAATAACATCCAGCGGGACCCTCGTCCTCTGAGCGATTGCGCTCGATCTGCGAAGGACCTCGGCCATGGTCGGAGGAGGCGAGCTCCTCATCCAAACAGTGCGACCACGACCGCTACGAGTACCTCCAGCCATCCTGGTTCAAGAAATTTAGGTTAGAAACGAAAGCACTAACACTAGAAGTTGATGAAAGCGAAAAGCTAACGATTAGGGGAATGAGATATCACCCTCACCGAAAGCCAAGAGCAGCAAGTAAACAAACTTTAAATGTTTCCAAAGAAGCTCCAAAACAGCAAGGAAAACATCAAACCAAGTTCAACTTCTCAATGCCATTAACCCGTATTGAATGAACGAGTAATGGTAGGAGAAGATAAAAATTTCAGCACACTACAACAAGTTTAACAGTACACAAGAGCAAGGTTAAAGCGATAAAAATAACGTTAGATACTTAGCTAACTAGTATCACATCTTACCCTTTTATTCCCACAAGTTTTAGTTGATTAACCTCTCATTTTCTACCTATTTAGAACCTTTGAGCTTCTTGTCAGGAAATTCAATGATCGCTGTCAGTTTTGCATCCAAGCCTCCTAATTGAAATCTTCAACCGGAAGCTTCAAAATCTTGTAGAGGCGGCTAACATTTCAATTTGCCAAACTCATTGGTTCCCAAACCCAATTTAAGCGATAACAATATCTTTTAGAAGAAGATGAGAGGAAAACAATTTTTAAAACTCAATTAGAGCAAGATGAGATAGAAAGCTAAGATAGGTAAGGAATAAAATCGAGAACTTACTTAAGCTTTCATAAATCATTTGATACTTTGAAATTAAGTTTTCCAAAATATCCTAAAGACGATCAAGCTTGGGTTACTACGGTCGGAATGGCTCGATACCAACTTTGTGAGGACCCGGTTTATTAAACATCTTTGTTTAACCATCCACTTGGTCCTAACAAGACAAATCAAATAAACCAAGCCTCGAGATATGTATACTTCCCAATTGCAGTATACACCCCGTTACAAAATCATGCATCAATTCCATTCATACACATAGAGCGAAGCAAAAACAACAAGCTGAAAGACATAGATAATATAAAGAGAGTTATTACAAAGAGAGGCCGAAGGCCAAATAACACATAAGTAATTAATTTAAGCAATGAAGCAAAATGGCCATAAGATGGCGATAAACAAAAGCCAATCGGCGTGCCTTTACCCACAGGCAACCAACGGACATGCCAGCTAATCGTCCCAAGCGGCGCGCAACACGACTCACAAAAGTGAGGCACTTGGGGCTCACCTTCTTCCTCTGCAACAATTAATATTAAGCAAGCGGATGAGTACAAAACTTGTTTTTGTACTCGCAAGTGACGTGTGAGATAACGAACTATAATTAACTACATGCAAGCTTTATTTAAGTGGATGAGGCTCGGACTTATTTTGACATAAAGCAAGTTTTCATTTGCAATAAGGTAATAGATTCAAAACAAGTTTGCAATTAACTTTTATTGTTCAAATAAAGAGAGACAATCATAACAATAGATAGATGACAACACCAACCTAGAAGTGACTAACCCATAGTCACCACAACAATAACATGAAGTACCCCTTCATACCACCCATGTCAAGTTTAAGTTTTAAAAGGTTGTAGTCTAGTTCTTGTGGGAAATAACCAAGCGTGTCCATAACCTAGGGCGAGGCTATTCGAATAGTTTTAACCTGCGGGGGTGTACCAATGTACCCACACGATGAGCCGCCTTTCCACCACCACGGTTAGCACACTTCCTTTGGTATGCGGGCATGGCTAAGTCTAACAAGGCGCTTTCCAATGGGCGATGCTAATTAAGAGCCGCAACCCACGGGAGAAAGACACATTAGACAGCCCTAACAGGTGCGCCAATGCTCCCCTCACACACCACAAACACACACACACAGAACACACCCACAGGCCAGCTCATAATTAACACCTCCCAAAGTACTTAGTCAAGAGAGGTTCCATATCCCCTCGTGTGGTTGTACGCAACAATTGCTTGGATCAATGGCACAAGTAACTCGGTCCTTAGGGACTTAGGCACCATTCCAATCACACCCAACAGATCACACCAACATACCATTGTGCCCAAGCCAAGATATAATTTTTGTTTTCAGTTTTTGATTTGCAAATTGGTAAAACACAAGGGTTGGACATAATGGAATAATAATAGCATTTGTGTGATCAAGATCACCGACTAAGTCGATGATCGCCCAATACTACCGATACTAGGCATGGCTAAGCAATATTCATTCGAAATCTACTAAGTGACAAGAGCTCATCCAACGAACTCTAATCACAGCAAATAACCTAGGCTCAGGTAGTAGAGGATAACCATCTACCTACAGATTATGCAACTAGAGGCTTAACTAGTCAATTTAACAACAAATTAGCAATGCATACATAGAAGTTAACCAAAATATTAAACTTTAAAACTAATGGGATTAATTGGGAAATGATCAAACTGCTTGCCTTCTTGCTATTGCTCAATTTGTTGCGGAGGGTCGCTCTCGGGGTTACACAAAATGTCGAAGCCTAGCGAAAAGCGAAAACAACCAATAAGGCGAGCAACACTTAAACAAAAGATCAAGCAAAATTTATCCAAATCGTGAAATTTATACACAAGGTAAAATACGAATATACCTAGTCATAGAAACTGGAAAAACCTAATTTGGATTTGTGGTACAAAAGATATTCCCTAAAAACCTATTTTCGGCCATAATTAGGTACTGTAGCAAAAATATTTTCTAGAAAGATTTTGGAGCTGAAACTTTTATGGTAGCTACCTACTGGTATAGTGATAAGCCATATAAAATTTCAGGTCATTTGGAGTTAAAATGATTTAGTTATGATTTTTCTAAGTTATAAATCTAAGGCATATTTAATTTCAGTATTAAAGACTACTGTAAAACCTATACTAAGCTAAAGTACTTTAACAGACGCATTTACAGAACTTTAGTTTGTTAAATTTGGAGCCACAGAGAAAAAGATATGCAATTTTGAAGTTTGAAACAATTAATAAGTGCAAATAAAAGCTCTCGGAAACTAATTCTGGAGAAACCAACGAAAACTGGGGAGGTCGTGGACCGTTGATCAAGGATTGCACGGCTCACGAGCTCAGATGCCCAAAACCCACACGAGCACCCGGGCGCAAAGACCTCATCGCGCCTAGGGAGGTCTTAGCGTTGATATTGAATCCAGCGGCCCCGACCACCGGATGCACGGCCACGCGAAGGAGCTCCTCGCGCTAGGGAGTCGTGGCCATCGGATCTGGATCTGCGGCCCGAGTTCCACGAGGAGGTCCTACGGCTATCTAACTAAGGGAGAGTGCAGGCGGTTAAGATTTCAGGGAGGTCTTAACGGTCTAGATCTGTCGGAGAGAGGACCTAAGCGGTGAGCTTAACGAGAGAGGTCTTGGCGGCTGGGATCTCACCGAGAGGTCCTAACGGTCGAGATTTCCCTGGGAGGTCCTCCAACAGCGCTTTGAGAGAGAGATCTGGATGGCTCGGATCTCCATGGGAGAGGTCTGGCGGTCCCGGATCTAGGCGGGAGGTCCTCACGGCTAAGACCCGACGAGAGAGGTCACGAGGTTCTCTTTACAAAAGACCAAGGGGTGGTCTTTTGCAAAGAGGACCTCGAGAGGTGGTTCAAGGTGGTCTTTGCAAAATGACCAAGGAGGTCTTTGCGGAAACAACTGAGGGTGCTCCTAAGGGTCAGATTAGATATAAAGAGGTCTTTAACGGCCGAGGATTACAGTGGGAGGTCACAGGGACTTAAAGGCTTTACACGAAGATCTAGATGGGTTCTAGGAGGTCCGAGCAACCGGGGTTTAGCGAAGAAATCCCTATGGTGAGGATCTAACACAAGGTGCTCCTAAATGGCCACGATTGAAACTAAGGGTGAGGACTTAACTACACCCACGGTTTCAGACAAGACATTATTACACACTAATGATTGGGCTCTCGGACCACTTAAATGCTAATCATTAAGCTACGATGCTTGTCCAAGAGTAAGGCACGGCAAAAACACGAGTTCGGTTTCTAGCTCACCGCGCGGACGGGGACCTCGCGGCGAGAACCAAAACACGCACGTGGGTTCCAAATAGGGAGAGAACCTAAAGGTGCCAACAGCTAGGGCTAAAGCGCACCCTACCGGCGGCTGGCGGAGGTGATCGCCGGAGGCAAAGCGTGACAAAAGCGAAGAACTAACGCGGTCTAACGAATAAGATTTTCAGCACTAGGGTACCAACACGGAAGTGAAGGAGGTCGAGGATGGCGCAAGAGCTCCGGTGATGGGGTGCTCGCGAAGGAGGCGAAGAAGGCGACCACCACCTGCCACAAGCGACAAGCTCCCAATTTGTCAACCTCTGTGAAGGTTTAAACAAAAACAAGTTAGGGAGGCTTGAGGTGACCAAGAGAACAAAGGATACCAAAATTGCAATATTGAACCACTTTGGAGCTCAAGGGTGTGGGAGAGCTCCAAGGTCTAACAATGGTGGCAGAGGCTTTCAGTGACTTGAGCACAAGAGCGAGAAAGAAACTAGGGTGCAAGAATGGATCCAAAGAAGCAAGGGAGAAGCTTGAGATCCATATATAGCCAGCGCCAAAATGAACCAGGCCAAGTTTATGGGTGCAGAGCTATAGTACACATGAAGTGATGAGTAGGTTGTCGGAGAGACTTTTGAGCAAAGGGGCTGCGGACATTTAATGTTGGCGACACATAGCCGTTGTCGACCCTAGAGTTGACAAGGCCTTTGCTCTCTCTTGTCATGCACAAAATTGATAACGCCAGGCCCACCCGACGGTGAGAGGACCAGGGAGGACCGGTCAAAGAGCTCAACGGCTAAAATCCGCCTGAGCTCCCACTAGGGAGGTCGTGAGTCTTGAATTGAAATCCAAGGGCTCAGATTTTGAGCTAAGTATTAGAGGTCCTAACACTCGAGGAAGTCCGAGCCACGATCCCGAAGATGGGCGGCTCATGATCACCCAAGTGCTAGGGGTGGTCGTGGAGTGCGAGGAGGTCGCCTAGGTGATCTTTGCAAAAGGTGCAAAGGAGGTCTGGGGAGGTCCTCGAGGTTGTCTTTGTAAAAGAACACGAGGAGGTCGTGCGGGTGGGAGGCCCTTTACAAAGACAGAGGAGGTCTTTGGCGTCGGTTAAAATCCAGCGGCCCGGACCACTGTGCTCAAATGCCGAGCAGACACGGCTCAAGCGGCTCAGTGCGACCAAGACACGGAGGTCGGACACAGGTTTAGGGTTTATTTTGAATGGGATCTTGAAGGGACTTTTAGAGCTAGCAAACTAGCTCCAAATTCTATGAAATTTTGTGATAGCTTGCTAACCTTGAGTTGGACCTTGTATAAAATTTTTAGAGGTTTTGTCTTTGAGCATTTTCTCCGAAATTATACAATGCTTTGAGCTAGGTTTGACTACAAGTCAAGCAAGTTTGATTGACCCATAAAACTATTCAATCAATTTACGAAAATTGTGAAATTTTTACGAGGGTCACATATCAACCCAGAACTTAGGAAAAATATTTCCCGGAGATGATCAACGGACTTGTGACTTTGTATTTCCATACCACAGTGCAATAATTGTTTAATACACACAGGAAACACCTGATGTAAGAAAAAGTTTTAATTTCTACTCATTTTCTTACATTTAAAACACAAGTTGAAAATGGGGATGTTACACGGATAGTACAGAACTCCTTGGGTAGGAGATTGGTCATGGTTGAGAATGTGCCGTTGTAGAACCCCTGGACTTGGAGGAAGAACATGCACCCCAGATCTTGCCCACAAATTTGTTTTGTTACCTGAGGTGGGTGGTAGTGGAGGTCATTACAAGCAAACTCCCTGAAACTTATTTTCATACATTTAAAAGAATCAGTAAATCTACAATGAACATTTGTAAAATAGTTAGAACAGTCTAGACCTATAACATCACTAAGAAGATCAAGAACATTAGCAAATCCGTGAATTTTAGCTCTAGAATCTAAAATAAATACAAATACATATAGGAAAGGGATTTCTCCCCAATATTGAAGGTATTTAGTTTTCATAGTAATAATAGCCTCTCGTAAAACTATGTCATTTTAATTCATTTTTAACTAAGTAGCAATCTGCATAATAGTATGCACAATTATAGATGTTGGATAATACACATAAGACAAAGCAATAGTGGCTTCATAATTTTTTTCCAAAATCTAAAGTAACTTCTCAGCAACGAACGAATGTTGCTCAATCAATAGTACACTACCGTCAGAGCTTTGATAGTGCATTTTATATGGTAAAAGGTACTTAAGCATCAAGTAAGTAGAGTTCCATCTTACCGGCATGTCCAAACCAAATTTTCTTGGATGTACACCTATTGCCCTGCAGAAGTTATTATATGCTACTATTCTTACGTTAGAATTATTCAAGAAAAATATTGCATCGCGGGAAGCTTTAATATACGAAGTCAACATCTTCAAACCATATTTTAATATAAGGATAATAATATGACAAGCGCATCACTGATGTAGCAAGAAGGAATCGGTGTATGTACTCAACATTGGAGTAAGAATATCCATTGCTCTAGAGTTTGAAGCGGCATTGTCTAAATAATTTGAGAATATTTTGTTTGTAAGACCAAAGTCTTCCACAACTTTGATAATACAGTCCGCAATATTTTCACCCGTGTGTGCTACATCAATTAATTTGAAACCTATAATTATTTTCTCCATTTCCCAGTTGTCATTAACATAATGAGTAACTACACTAAGATAATCCGCCCTACTCCGACCACTCCATATGTCCAAGGTTAGGGCCACCGAAATGTGCACGTACTAAATAGTTCCTTTAATTTATCACGGTGTCCATTATAGTATTTAACTAGATCCCTAGTTATTGTCTGTCTAGAAACAGTAGAAAATCTAGGATTATGTACAGTCCTAATATAAGTTTCGAAAGTTGTAGACTCCCCAAAGCCTAAAGGAAAAATCCTCAGAAGTAATTAAACGACAAAGAGATTGATGAGCTACCTCAGGATTGTAGTCCCAACTATGTACTTACCATCGGGGTTGTACTGCAATTGCATTTTCCATATCGTCAATTCTTGCTTAGCCTTACATTTTGAAGTATGTCTAAGCAAGTACCCTGTTCCACCTAAAGACTTCGCAGACAATTCATGACAACAAAATTTACAAACAACATATGGTACCTGAACTCCTTGTGCATCTTCCTTGGTTGTTATGTCGAAATTCTCCCAGACTCTCGATGTACTCATCCTAGACCTCTTTGTTCCGGTGGTCGCCGACGAAGATGCTGGCATAAAGCCAGATGATGGTACTGAAGGGCAACGGGTAGGCTACACTAGCGCAAATTAAAAAAAATTCTACCCGTAAACCAAGATCACTGCAGTTATAGATCACGGTCTTACCACTAGACGCGCGTGCGGAAGTTGATGCGACGCGTCGAGGCGGTGTAGTCGTGCTCGATTGATGCGATGCGTGAGGCGAGTAGTCGTACTACTTCCTCGTCCTCGTCGTGGCGTCCCACGTCTGACTCCTTTCTTGCGGTTCATCCCAATGCCACGGATGCAACGCCTTCAAAGGTATCCACACGTGCGGGAGGAAGCGGCGCCGCGGGACTACTAGATCGCGCGGCGACTAGGGCGTGGGAGGGTGGCGGCGGGGTTTGAGGATGTCACGAAAAACTCATCCTCCAACCGATGCCACCGCCCTCCTTTATAGACATCCTTATAATGGGCTTCTACGAATAGAGGCCCATTAGGACTCAATGCCCGATCTAGTCGGATCAATCCGAATTGAAGCTTCACCATAAGTGTGTGACCCTATGGTTCACGTATGTTTAGACATGACGCAAGTACACATACTTGGTCAATAGTTGGTAGTGGCCTCTAGCAAGACGTGCCAACTCCTAAACGCACGTAAAGATTATATCGGACGAACCATCACAACGTTATGTACATGTCAATCCCTTTGCCTCACGATATTCGGTCGAGCTCCAAGCTGACCACTCTTTCTTGATCCTGTGATTCGGAATCCTTTACTAGGTTAACTCTTAACCTTAAGTAGCATGGCCATGCATTTCTGGATCCGATCACTCGAGGGGCCCAGAGATATCTCTCTCAGATAGAGAGGGGCAAATCCCATCTCGACTGACCACGCCTCACAGCATGCTTCATGACAAACCCGAAAGCTACCTTTATAACTACACAGTTACGGAGTAGCGTTTGATAGCCCCTAAGTAGGTCGATTCACATCTCAAGTACATGCGACAATCTCAGGTCTAAGGACAAGGCGTACACATTGTGTAGAGAGAACTATAAGAATAATTACTATGTCTCATGTTGGGTCGGTCCAACCCCATGTTCTAAACATGTGTCCACATTATTGGTTTGACATCTCCATGTCTATGACCTGTGAAACATGGTCATCAACCGATACATGTGCTAATCCATCATTCACGTGTGTCCTCACATGAACTCCGACTAGGGACAACTTTAGAATAACCATACAAGTAAAGAGTTTCACAAACAAGTCACATACTTGTTAATCAACACAAAGATAATATTCAAGGAACATTTATTAAATCATGGATACAACGAAATATCATCATCAATATGATTGCCTCTAGGGCATATCTCCAACAGGTACTCCTCCTTGCTCTTCTAGTAACAACTTCGATTAGTTTGAGGCAGCGACATTCTCCATGAATGCAATATCCTCCTGTGAAAGTTCGTAATCACAAAGAGCAAAGCTATTGTAATTTTACATAACGAAACTTACAAAATCGAAACTTACACAATTATTTCTTTCATCTTAGCATAACAAAAAGTAACAATAAAAATATGCAAAAAAAACAATATTGTACCTCTTTTTTTCTAAAATTTAGCATAATTTTTTTGAATTATGCCAAATTATCTCACAAGGAATATAATTTTACATAATAGAATTAGAAAGAGAGATTGAGGAATGGATGAGTGTTAAATGAGGGGGGATATGGTGGCTATTTATATAAAAAGGGGGATTTTTTTGAATTTGTTTTGCTATTTTTAAAGCCCCCAACGGCACAAAAGCGATCGATTTTGAAAAAAAATCAAATATTACCAGGCTAATCGGGCCAGATGAGTCATGCCGGTTACGGCCCACCGTGCCAAACAATCTCCAACAGTCACTTCTTTCCCCGTGCCATGCCTTGCCCACATGGGTTCAATGACCATAAGCATGCCGGCCCAGTCCCCACCTCCCTTTTCAACCCCCACCCCCCGTGCGGCCATGCTTGGCGCCCGCCACCCCTGCCTCCGTGCCGACCTCCTCCTCCTCCTTGGCGCTAGCCTCTCCTAGCCTTGCCATCACCTCGCTGGCCGTGCCCACCCTAGCCTCCTCCCCCTCGGCGCCAGGCTAGTAGAGGAGGAGGCGAAGAGTAAGGAGGGGTTGAGGTGAGCGGGAAAGGGCGACGATGAGGTGGGGGAAGAGGTGCAGGGAAGCGGCGGGGGGAGGCGGTGGAGGAAGGTGAGGACGGAAGGGTTCGGCCTGAATCCCGGCCTGGCGTTTGAACAGGTCTAGGTGGGAGAAGATGAGCACATCGGCGTCTGCGAAGCAGCGGGAGCGGGAGAGGCGGTGGGCGGCGAGGGAGAGCGCGTGGCGGGTGGAGGCGACGGAGAGGGAGGTCGTGTCGATGGCCTCGAGGAGGGAGACAGCATGGTTCAGGTTGTACTCATGGCGAAGGTGGGTCTTGACGGCCGAGGCTGTGAGGGAGGAGGAGGACATCAGTGTGGCGGCTACGGCTGCGGAGGAAGGAGGCGAGGGCTGCCATTTTCATGGGAGGCGACGATGAGTAGAGGAGGAGGCGGAGGGCTCCGCCGAGGAGGGGCTTGGGCGAGCATGAGAAGGCGCCGATGAGTTGGGGAAGAGGTCTTTGAGAGCGGCAGAGGAAGCAAAAAGGAAGGCAAAGACGAAAGGGACGGAGGGACTCAGGGAGGGGATTGAACGGCGCCAGAAGAAGACGAAAAAGGAGGAGGACAAAAAAAAAAGTCATTTGGTGTGCGGGTCAAAGCCAAATGAAATGAAATTCGATTTAAAAACCTAAAAATGGCAAAAAAAGGCAACAAAATGTATGGTATATTATCCATTACCTTATACTTTATGGTATTTTATAAAGTGTTAACACACATTTGGTACATAGTCAATTTTCCCTTAGGCCAACTAGGCGAGCGAGCTGCCAAGGAAAAAAGAACAAGAGACACAAACAAAACTCTCCCAGCTCCAAATCGCGCCCCAAATCTCGCGAATTCTCTAGCAGCATCGTCATCATCATCATCCACCATGGTAACGATCGCGCATTCAGCCGCTCGAGTTCCTCTCTGCGGTCCCGCCGCATCGATCCTTCGATTCTTTCCTAACCTTCGTTCGATCTGGCCTCTTTGCAGATCCGGTTCATACTGCTACAGAACCGGCAGGGGAAGACGCGGCTGGGCAAGTACTACGTGCCGCTCGAGGACTCGGAGAAGCACAAGGTCGAGTACGAGGTGAGGACGGGGCCTTTGGGCTGAGAGATCTGGTCTTTTGGGCTTCGATTTTGGTTGGGTATTGATCTTTCTTGGTTGTGCGCTCTCTGTCAGGTGCATCGGCTGGTGGTCAACCGGGATCCCAAGTTCACCAACTTCGTTGAGGTGAGTGACTCCTTGATTTCGATTTGAGGCGTTCGTTAGGCCAAGCTGTATATTGGAGCGATAGTAGTGTAAACATCTTTGCTTTTGCTCGCTCCGGGTAATCTAGGGCTGAGCAGGGATCCGAATTCTTGATCTGGACTGGACACAAGATAGAAATCATAGAATGAATTCAGTCGATGTAGATGCTGTTGCATTTAGGTGATTCGTGCATGGCATGGCAACTAGAAAGGTTGTGCTTTTGGCTTGGCTGGTTCTTTCGGTTAGATGCCACGATGCAAGCATCTACAGGTTGTAGATCTTCTTTACTGGGGAGGTTGTTCAATAGAGAAGAGTTTTAGGGCGATACTGCTGGGTTCGTGCTGCATCTGCTCTGTACTTTGCAGGGTTTTGTTAAAGATACAATCTTGATCTGTGAGATTGCCTTTGGTGGGGGAAAAGCTAGGCCTAGGATATTAACAAGGGTATATAGTTCGCGATGTGACATGTGATTTGTTATGATCAGTGGCTTAGAATGCTGTTTATGATTATTTTTGTTGTTATTTGCAATGGATACCATCAAGTTGCCAAATTAAATGAAACACTTATCACAGACTTGCTAAGTAGTGTGAAATCTGCTGAGAAATCTCCCCAGTCAAGCTAATGGATTCCTATTGCGCACTTATCGTACACCTTTCTTTTAGTGAACTCGGGCTAATTCCCATGCTATCATGCATGCATATCTGGATTCATTGGGTAGCATGAATAGCTCTAGGAATAGTGGATCCAAATTGAGATGGCATGTCCATTTTGTCAAATTTACATGTGCAAGTCTTATCAGAAACATGATTTGTGTTTTCTTACACAGATAGAAAAAGCAAGATTCAAATTTGTTTACTGACTTAATGTTGATTTAGAAGAATGATAATTAGGATGGAAATGAAAAATAGATATGTGAATATCCAATAAAAAATGGATTACAAGATTTAGAACAACACTTCTTTTGGATCACAAGGTTATTGGATGACTAATCTAGAGATCCTAAACCTCTAAAACATAGCATTGTAAGATTTTCGCCTGCATCAGGCTTATTCAATTTATGAACCTATCTGTAGTACACTGCTAACAGAGGAGATGGGCAAAATATAATTTCATTCTTCTGTTTGTTTGAAGGCTGGTTTTATAGCTTTGTAGTGCACAGTGGGAGCAAGCTCCCCAGGTGTTAAAATGTTACTTCTGACTGCATTGTTTGGTATATGTCTTTGGGCTATTCATTTTCTTCGTTTTAATTAGGAAAAAGTCCATATTTCAACCTCCAACTATGGCCTCGGTTCATTTTTCAACCCGTAACTCTAAAACCGTCTAAAACATAACCCTAAACTGTTAAAACCGTTCAAAACACAACCCTCAACCCGTTCCCAGGTGGTTTTTCCTTGACATGGCATCCACATGGACCCAATGACAGCCAACTCAATCGTTTTCGGCTGACATGGCAGCCTAGTCAATAGATTAAGCAAATAAAAGACATGAGGGGCCACAAGTCAGCCTCTAATACATCTTCTTCCACCCTCCTCTTCTTCCACACACTCTCTTTCCCCTCCATTCATCATCTTTTGACGGCGACGATGACAGTGACACACCAAATCTGGGCGATGGCAGCTCAAATCATGGGGGTGACGGTGGCACTAGACCTCGAGGACGACGATGACTGCGTTGGAGATGTGCTGGCGGCAAGCAGTGGCGGTGATGACGGTTCAGTGATGGCGGCGGCGGTTCTACGAACGTCGGGAGGAGAAGGGAAGAGTGTCAAAATGTGGGATACAGCAATGGGACTCTCGTATGGCCGACATTGGCTTACCGGTGGCAACGAACGGCGCCGAGGAAGATGATTGGAGGCGGAGGAGGTAAACACTCGATTCGGTTAGCTGCGAGCATGGATCTCAAATTAACTTGGTGGGTAAGTTCACTAATGGGTGGAACATGATATGACGTGAAAGGATTTATGAAAAAATCACCGGTGCTGAGATTCGCTGGC
This sequence comes from Ampelocalamus luodianensis, assembly GCA_036346255.1. Classification (NCBI taxonomy): domain Eukaryota; kingdom Viridiplantae; phylum Streptophyta; class Magnoliopsida; order Poales; family Poaceae; genus Ampelocalamus; species Ampelocalamus luodianensis. Next base: position 12,883,400 of record CM070640.1, read on the forward strand.
GAGAGGAGAGATAGAGGAGGCAGACATGGCAAACATGGGGACTAGAGGAGGGAGTAGGAGACACAGGGGCCTTTTCTGGTGGGGCCCCCTCATATTTTTTTTTGACGGGTTCAATGTAGGTATTCCTTGTAGGCATGGTACATCAACATACATGATCTATTAGGATGCCAAATAAGCGAAAACCACCATCACATCAGATAAAACCGGAGTGATTTTACACAAATGGGGTGTTTTATACCGGTTTTAAGTTAAGAGGTGTAAAATGAACGGTTTTATAGTTGGGGGTTGTTTTTCGGGCTCAGGCAATAGTTGAGGATTGTAAATTGGACTTGCCCCTTTTAATTAATGTTGAACTTTTCGTGCAGTTCCGCACACACAAAGTTATCTACAGGAGATATGCAGGACTTTTCTTCTCAATGTGTGTGGATATCACTGACAATGAGTTGGCATACTTGGAATGTATCCACTTGTTTGTCGAGATATTGGACCATTTCTTCAGCAATGTGTGTGAACTCGATTTAGTATTTAACTTCCACAAGGTAACAGCTATTTCTCAATAGGCCAGTCCTGTATCACTTCAATACTTATGATCTCATATCATTCCTTTCTCACGTATGAAGAAAAAAAATGAAAATTACTTGACCACAATATTTTTATTTAAATATTCTCTTACCAGGCAAGTTCCTCTATTGAAACAGAATTAGACAAAGCTATCCAACACTTTTGTATTCTGTTAAGGATATTTACTTGTGCTGGCATATTTTGTGTTTGCTTGTCACCTGTTATGTGGTTTACACCTTGATAGAAAACTATACCTGGATTATAAACGAGGTTCATTATACAGCTGAGAACAATGTTAATATATTAATATTACTATTTACACCTGAAAATGTAGCATCGGTGACCTAATCTGAACCTAATAACCTTTCATTATTTTTTGGTTATGTCTGATGTTAAGTTGACAACACTTTCTTGTATATCAGCCAAGAATAGAAGAATGATGTAAAATGAGATGGTCTGTGGTAATTCAATGATAATGTGTAATACTGTAATTCTATATTTGCACTATGCCTTCTAGTATATTCTAAAACAACTACATTTATACATTGAGAAATATTAAAATGACAACATACAGGTACTATGCAGTATTCACATTCATATTTTCAATCCTTGCTAAATTTGGTCAAAGTTTAAATTGTATTTGCATTAGACAATAATGCAACTCATGTTCAAATCTGTCAACAATACACATTAAACTGAATTTGGGAAAAGGAAACATAATTAATTTGGTTTTTGCTACGATCTGAACCAAATTTGACCAATTGTTATTCTAGTTTTCATCTTTTTAAAGCAAAGTCAAATGTCTGAACTAAATGGTTTTGTTGATCAAAGCTTTGAATAAAATTTTCTCATGGCTGGAATTCTTTTTTAAAATTTCTTTTTCTTATTTTATGCTATGTGTTGTAGGTTTACTTGATATTGGATGAGTTTATTCTTGCTGGAGAGCTTCAAGAAACAAGCAAAAGGGTATATCTTTTTTTTTCCTGTCATAATACATATTGCTGTTAACCATCTATTTTGGTGTGTTTGTTGTTATGAGTTATGACATTGATGCAAGTTTCCATTTTTTTTTCAGCATGTGATATAACATAATAAAATTATAAAGATCAACTTGAAATTTTGTAAGTTAGGGAAAAATCAAAACTATATATATCATGTGCATTTATGCAGCATACACATGGTGTCAGTCTAACGTTTCTTGACCATAGTCATGCTAGGATGGTAAAAGTATTTCTTTTGCCCAACTACTACACCTTTGAGCTTAGCTCTTTTTCTTTCTTTCTTTTTTGTTTAGCGAACACGCAAAAGATTTGTGTGTTTCATTAGAAGAAAGATAATGATAAATTGATAATTGTTCAATACAACGGAGTGGACCACCATGAACAGGTCCTTCTGAAAGGGTGGTAGGAAACCTAGATTACTGGAATAACAAACAACCCCTGGCTAACATTGAATGGAAACTAAGCTACGGCCAGAATAACACCAACTTGGACACTCCTGCTACTTGCCACTGCAGCCTTTTGATGGATTCCACGGATTTCATGATTAACATTTTTGACAATCAGATAAAATTGCTATTACGAGATGCTAGTGTAACACCTTGGTCCTTGGATTGCACACATCTTCAGTGGCCTAAATGTAACTGCCTCTATTTGTTCCAGTGAAAAAAGAAGGTATCACCTATGATGATTTTTAGAATGTTCCATCACAGTCTGCATTCTATGCTGAGTCAGCATACTCTTATCGCAACATAATTGATGTTAAGTATGAAGTAAGCTGAGTAACGAAACTATGACAGCACTCACGAGTATCTGTGTGTAATCTAAATTTGGCTCTGTTTTCTTAAAAAAAAAACACACAACTATAAGTCACCTTTAATTTAGTTTGCAGCTGCAATATGAAACTTTGATATGTAATATATTTGGTATATGAGCCTCAAGTTGACCCTCTTCCTTTGACACTTTGTTTCCCCTGAGAACTTGGTGGCAACTGACTACTTCTGAACTTTAATGATTGGCATCTCTTGCGTTTTCTTCAGGCAATTATAGAGAGAATGGGTGAGCTTGAGAAGCTGGAATAAGAAGAAATGGTGTACACTAGTGTACTTGGAGAGATAATTAAGACTATAGCCATTCCTTCCTCTGCCAAGTCAGAACATTTCTCCCCATTTGTACACTTCTTTGTAGCTGTTGTGCGATTATCCATAGTTCGTTTACATTTTTCACCGGTTGCGAATTTGTGTAAGGCTCCTCTGAGAGATAGCTGGCAGATTGTTCTGTAACGTAACTAGTACCATGGAATCCCGGCCATCTTTGTGAATTTGCTTCTAGTAACCATCATAGTGGTTATTTTCTTTTGAGCATCAGGGCATTTGATCATGGTGAAGCAACACACACAATGTTTGAAGCAATCTGTTGAGTTATGCAGGCGCTCTTCCAACTCCTTTGATTAGCATTTGCTTTGTCATCCTTGCTGGTATGATATTGCATTGTGGTTCAGCCCTGTAGGCAGTAGCAGCCATTGCAAGCCCTTGAGAACAGGTCTTGGACACCAAATGGGCTTTGGGCCTGTAAGCCTTTAAATGCCTACTCGGTCGGTGTAACCCGCTGGTCGTATCACCATATCATCTTTTTTTTCCCCATTTTTCTTTTGGTTGTGTTGATTTTATTTTTGAAGAAAGTTTTCTTTCGAGAATTTTAAACTAAACAAACCTGAGCTAACTCTCAAGAAAATCCACCAGCCAACTTATTGAACCTAATATGTCCGGCCTCCTGCACAAGCACAATTCTGCAAATCTAGTCCTTGGTACTGTTTATTTATGAGTATGGATTGAAATATTCGATCGGTTCTTGAAGAAATAAGAAGATAAATGCATGACAAATAATAAAGGGAAGGGTGCGTGCATCATCTCAGGCAAAAACTGCCGAGTTTGTTTAGATATATTGTGATTCGAGTCAATCCAAAGACTGCCCACCACTCCTTCCCCTCCGACATTAGTGTCACCTCTTTGCCACAATTGGGCTCCATTACAACGCTATAATTTAACATGAATTTCGCCGAAACAATCCATTACCACGCTATAATTTAACAGGAATTTCACCGAAACAATTCAACACATCGGTCTCAATTTGCCGCTAGCATCGTCGCCTCCCCACTAGGTTTACAACACTAGGTTTACAACTGATTGGGGTGTTGATGTGGTAGGTTTTGTACCGTGCTACCGCATCAACGCCACCTGGCCAGCCGCCCACTAGAATTATCTAGTAAGGACAAAATGAAACCCTAGATATGAAGGTACACGAATCCCAAGGCAATCCTACGGCGGGGAGATGAGGACAAAGAGATTATTGCACCATAACCATCCTGAATAAATTAAAATGAAAAGAAATGTGTATAGCAAAGTGTCATACTGCAATACATGTGAGTGCCTGATGGGTCCCACCATAGAACAAAACAGAATGAAACTATGAGAACCAACAGGGAAGGCTTACATTCCTTTTGAACATAAGACAACACTTCGAAGGCAAAGTACACTTACGTTTGTTATTTGATCCAACTAACCAAATCTAACTAAAGCTAATGCTAAAGCTCGCCCCTTTGGAACTAAACTAGAAAAGATGGTGTTAAGGTATCTTTGTTTAGATGATGGTTGTTAAGGTATCTTAAAGACAGGGAAATGATCAGTTAAGAATTAACATTAAAAGTCTCGTATTACCTCCCTTTCAAGTAACAATTAAAAGTCTCCTATTACCTCCCTTTCAAGTAACATACCTATAACTAACAAACCCTATATATGAAACGACCCCATTGTTCAAACAGGGTGTACCCGGTTTGTGCAACCATCCAGGATTTCGATTGTAAACCGGAATGACATCAAACCTGCTTACGAACATTTAAAAAGCATTATTTGATTGAATTATAGTCTATCGGCTATTTTGCAGCAACAAAATGGGCATCTCAAGCCCAAATCTTTAACTTACATTCATAAGAATCAAATAGCCTCCACAGGAAAGCTTGAGTGCGGTCGCAGCCTTAACACGATCTCCAAGGCATCCTTCAATCCTTTGATACACCTTCTGATGAAAATTTAGCAAGATTGAATACACAACGTACTCAACAAGTTATATGGGAAAGCTATTTAACTACATGCAAGGAATTCAATTGGTTGTTAAAGGTTTACCATATCAGGTATATATGGATGCAACATTTGAGTTAAATTAGTTTGCCTTTAAAACAGTAAAATTATACTAATATAACATCAGGGGTTTACTCAGTAATTGTAATTACCATCTTAACATCTCAAAATATCTACTTATACCTCATATATTGGAATCATCCATGAACATAACTTTATTAACCAAAAGCATGGCGTATCCGAATAACATTAATTATACTCTGCAGAGCTGCCCAACTTTACTCACAAGATACCTCAAACTCATACTGTCATGCAATATACACGCAACACGATAGCGTACGACTGAGTTGAGATAATAAGGTATTTTCACTGCTCAACCTTTCTAGCCTCTGTCCAGTAGGTCCTTGGACAATACAGCCATCGGGAAATCACCGGCCAATGATGAAGTACGTGGTCTAACGCTGACTATTCCTACTGCTGTGTAGTTCAGCAAGTATCCTAATCGGACCACTCCTGACTCACCCCCATTCGGCGACTGCTCTATACAACAAGAGCAGGTGGCATCCTCTAGATATTCAATTGGAAGAATAGTGTACTATGGCAAGTTGGACATACCAAACCCGTGGTTGAGCGAGTTCTGTGACTGTTATTTAGCATAAGGTTCTAGTCCTTACCTGTCTCCAATGGGGCTATGGACTAACACCGACCCATAGCTGTCCACCTCTTGATCACACCTTTGACTCATTTTTATCAAGTCTATTAGGTTATCCAACCTCGTGGTCTCAACCCTCAACTCTCCAGCAAAACCATTGGTGGTTAGCAAATACTCTTTTTCAGTATTTGTAAATACATTGTGTGACAATGCCGAACATCTATTAACATATTATATTCCTTAAACTTGTCAAGGTGAATATGGCCTACAAAAGAATAGGTGGGTTTGTATGTAGGGTGATAGGATATATCTAATTATCATGACATTTAAAAGTATTATTTCAATAAAGAAGTAATTGGCATAAATATGATAATGAAAGTAATAATATAAGTATATGAAATATAGGCTCAAAATGATCAAAGAATGCAATTTGCAATGTTTGACTGGATTTATCTTTCCTGTGTCTAGATCAACTCCTTCTATAGCTTGATCAATAAATTTGGATTCTATCGTGGAAGAAAATCAAATAAATAAGTCTGGACTCAACAAGAAGCGAGCTAGGAACAAAATAAAATAAATAAATTTGGAACGAATATAAAGAAAGGTGGTGTGGGCGATTAGGATTTATTTGGTGCTTAGTTAGGTCGAATAGAGTCAAAAATGGGTTTCACAGGCTCGAAACGGTTGAAATGGACATATAATGTCTTATTGGGTTTGGATGAACAGTGATGGGTTCAAGTGAATAGTGTTAGGTCTGGTACTATTCACTAACGGGTTTGATGAATAGTGTCAGATCAACACTACTCAGAGCGGGTCGGGTTTGATGAATAGTAGTGGGTTTGGGTTGAGGATTACTGGGCCGCATAGTATTGGCTTTTGAATAGTATCAGGCCACATGGTACTACATCGTATTGGGCTGATTCGGCAGCTGGCCTTACTTGGCGACCCACGTGGGCATTTGGCCCACTTCGGTTTTTCAACCGAAGAGAGCCCAACTCCCTTTTTCTTTCTTTTCGCTGGCTTCCTTTGCTTCTTTTCCTCCTCTCTGGCCGACAATGATGGCGGTGGTGGTCGGCGGTGGCGTCGGGTGGTGTAGTGAGAATCAGTGAGGCGGGTAACCCATTTTGGGCATTCACACGGGATGAGGCGTCTCGGGAATGGTGTGGTGGCGGCGGTGACGCAAGGCCAAAATAGAGGATGGTGGCAGCGACGCTCCAACCATGTTCCGGCCAAAGCGGCCTGTGCTTGAGCACTAGTGGACCAAGGGGATCACGGCATTGGTGAAGGTGGAGCTCGAGGAGGTCGGAGGAGGGTTAGCAATGGTGATCGTGGGCGGCGGAGCTGTGTCGCACAGCGGCGGCAAGCTAGATGTGGCGGCGTTGAACCTGGAGCTCGGGGATGGGTTCGTGGTGGTGAGGGGATGCTAGGGGTGGGTTCAATTTGAGAAAAAGAAGGAAGGAGGTGGGGAAATGGGCGGCGGCTTGGCAGCAAGAGGAAAAAGGGGAACGATCGGTGGCGTACTGTGGCCGGAGAAGAAGAAGAAGATGGTGTGAAGGGAAAGAGATGGAGGTGTTGCTAGCCGCTATCTTCGGCTTTATACACGCGGAGAAGCGGTGGCAACAGAGAGGTGGCGGTAGCGAGCTTGGCATGTGGATGGTGGCGTGGACGGCGGGGCTGTTTTAGCGCTGAGGAAGGGCAAGGTGGTAGCAGTTTGGCGACGCAAGAATGGTGGCATCTCACTGGCGCGGGTGACTGGGCTGGCGAGGGTGGCAGCGGCGTTCATGGCTCGTTGAACACCTGTGTAACATCCCCATTTTGGCTTGTGTTTCAAATGTAATAAAATGAGGGTAAATTAAAACTTTTCCTTCATCCTTTTACTCTTGAAACTTTTCTGAAATTCTTGTAAAGGATTTTTGGGAAATTCAAAATCAAAATCCTCATTCATCCCAAGTCAAAACCTTCTGGGTGAAATCTTATGTCAAACCCTTGGTAATAAATTTTCCTGGGTTCTAGGGTTGCTTGGTAACACCTCTGAATTATTTCATAATTTTTGGAAATTATTTGAAATATTTTAGAGGCAAGTCAAACCTTGGTCAAACCTCTGAAATCACCTTTTGGAATTTCTGGAGAAAAATTCAGTGCACAAAAATCTCTGAAAATTTTATGGAAGGTTAATCCTTAAGTCAGGACGCTCGGTTAAAATTTCATAAATTTTGGAGTTGATTTGATGCCTCAATTAAATCCTCAAAGTTTCAGTTCAAAAATCAAAACCTAAGCGGTTTGCACTTTTTCCTCAGTGCGAAGTCGGGCTCGGGCTCGAGTCACTTGACTCGACCAGAGCCAACTAATCGCACCCAGCGCGATCGCGAGCGGCGCGCGTCATCGGCCGTTAGATCTCCATCGGACGGCTCTCATTCGTAAGCATTCGGACAACTCCGGTTGCCTATGATTCTCGGCCGTTGGATTTCAATCGGGCGGTCGGCGTTCATCCGATGCCGTTTCAACGCGATGCACGCTAACCCTTGGATGCAAATCGGACGGTTGGCGTCGTCGCCTTCCTCTTGCTCGCGCTGGCGCAGCGCCATGGCGGAGCCGGCGTGGCGCGCGATGCCTTGTCCCATCCGGCGACCTCAAGGGTGTCTGCAGCGCATTAAATGCCCGTCCTCCACCGCCCGTTTAGTCGTCGTCTCAATGCTCCGTCGCTCACGGCGGCAGTAGCGGCAGCGAGAACCCGAGGCGAACAACGGTGCTCGTGCTCTCGTGCCTACTTAAGCCCCCGGTCACCTCCGTTGGCTTCCTTTCCTCTCCCCAGCTCTCTTGCACCCTCGAGCTTGAGCGAGCCCATACCACCCCGCGCCCATTTCCGCCATTGCCGAGCTTGGAGCTCCTGTGCGCCGACGGTGCTCCAGGTGGCTCCTCGCCCGATTCTTCCTCCTGCTCCTTCCTTTTACCTCTGTGGTGCTTAACCCTCACTCTATTTTGGGTTTCCTCTGAGCGGCGAGGATTGAGTTTTGGAGCTCGCGGCCGCGATGCCCCCTTTTCTTCTCCTGTCTGGTAAGACCCCATTTCCCAATCCACGCCTCCGGAGTTTCTCTCGTGGTATTGCGAAGCTCATGGTACTACCGGTGTTGCTAGTTTGGCCTGTTTGACCTCCACGGTGAAGCTCTTCGATCGCCGCGGACTTCGTCATTGGCCGCTCTCGATCATCCTTCGTCCACCCCAACCCGTCATCGTCTTGATGAACCCTGGTGAGCTTAAGCTTTCCGTTTAGCTTTTTTGCACCGTAGCCATAGTTCCACTGTTTGGTCGCGCGCGCCGCCGTAGCCTCCGCTCGCCGCCGGCTATCGTTTGGACTCGGTTGGTCGCGTTAAGTCCATAGGACCTGTCATAGCTTTTGCACCGTCCATTTGCGCGTAGCTTAGCCATATCGTCGTTTCGTTTTGGTAGTAGCACTCCCTCGCTCTCGCCGCGCGCTGCGTCCAGTCACCATTGGCCTCGCCACGGTGCCATCAGTCGCAATAGTGCGAGATCCCGTTTTGGCCCTTGGCGGCGTCGCCATGGCGATTCGCGCGGCGGCAAGCGAGCAAGCTCGCGGCGGAAACTCCTCTGTTGTCGGGCGGAGCTCGGTCGAAGCGGCGTGTCTCATGCGGTCGTTCGATCTAGAGATCTACGCCCTCGACTCTCCACGTCGCCGCCCTCTTCTGCGCGCTCAGTGCCTGTGTCGCTCGGGTTCAACCGGGGACGTCCGATCTGAGATCGACGGCTCTCAATCGTCCACGTCTCCGGGTGTTAGGAAAATCCCGAAAATGCTAAGTCCAAAACTGAAGAACATTAGGTCTTGTTATTTTCATATCTTTGTCATCTTAGCTCCAAATTAGATGATTCCAATTTTGTTAGCTTCCTTATAACTTGAACTTAAATAGAAAAATAACTGGAGACCATGATAAAACCTGGAAAACCATTTTCAAAAATAGTAAACAAGTGAACTTAATCTGTATTTCAGAACTTTAGCAAACTTGTAAAATGCATAACTTTTAATCTATAGATCATTTTTGTATGAATCCAATTGGATTAGCTTCCACTGATAGTTTAATTGCTAGGAAAATTGGTTTCACAAATTTTACTGTTTTTAGAAATCATAAGGATCATAATTTAGTTTAATACCCTAAACAATTTAGACAAATCATAACTCTTTCAATATAACTCCAAATGACCTGAAATTTTATATGGGTTATCACTACACCAGTAGGTAGCCACCCTAAAAATTTCAGCTCCAAAATATTTTTAGAAAATATTTTTGCTACAGTGCTAATTATGGCCGAAAATAGGTTCTTAGGGGATATCTTTTGCACCACAAATCCAAATTAGGTTTTTCCAGTTTCTATGTCTAGGTATATTAGTATTTTACCTTGTGTATAAATTTCGTCGCATTTGGATAATTTTTGCTTGCTCTTTCGTTTAAGTGTTGCTTGTCTTATTGGTTGTTTTCGCTCTTTCGCTTAGGCTTCGACATTTGCGGTAACCCCGAGAACGACCCTCCGCAACAAATTGAGCAACAGCAAGCAGGCAAGCAGTTTGATCATTTCCCAATTGATCCCTTTACTTTTAAAGTCTAATATTTTGTTTAACTTCTATGTATGCATTGCTATTTTGTTGTTAAATTGATTAGTTAATCCTCTAGTTACATAATCTGTAGGTAAATGATTATCCTCTACTACCTGAGCCTAGGTTATTTGCTGTGATTAGAGTTCGTTGGATGAGCTCTTGTCACTTAGTAGATTCGAATAAATATTGCTTAGCTATGCCTAGTATCGGTAGTATTGGGCGATCATCGACTTAGTCGGTGATCTTGATCACACAAATACTATTATTATTCCATTATGTCCAACCCTTGTGTTTTACCATTTTGCAAATCAAAAACTGAAAACAAAAATTATATCTTGGCTTGGGCACAATGGTATGTTGGGTGATCTGTTGGGTGTGATTGGAATGGTGCCTAAGTCCCTAAGGACCGAGTTACTTGTGCCATTGATCCAAGCAATTATTGCGTGCTAACCACACGAGGGGGATATGGAACCTCTCTTGACTAAGTACTTTGGAGGGTGTTAATTATGAGCTGGTCGGTGGGTGTGTTCCTGTGTGTGTGTGTTTGTGGTGTTGGAGGGGAGCATTAGCAGGACCGGTTAGGTCATCTAATGTGTCTTTCTCCGTGGGTTGCGGCTCTTAATTAGCATTGTCCATTGGAAAGCGTCTTGTTAGACTTAGCCATGCTGCATACCAAAGGAAGTGTGCTAACCGTGGTGGTGGAAAGGCGGTCTATCGTGTGGGTACATTGGTACACCTGCGCAGGTTAAAACTATTCGAATAGCCTCGTCCTAGGTTATGGACACGCTTGGTTATTTCCACAAGAACTAGACTACAACCTTTTAAAAACTTAAACTTGACATGGGTGGTATGAAGGGGTACTTCATGCTATTGTTGTGGTGACTATGGGTTAGTCACTTCTAGGTTGGTGTTGTCATCTATCTATTGTTATAATTGTCTCTCTTTTATTTGAACAATAAAAGTTAATTGCAAACTTGCTTTGAATCTATTACCTTATTGCAAAGGAAAACTTGCTTCATGCTGAAAATAAGTCCAGAGCCTCATCCACTTAAATAAAGCTTGCATGTAGTTAATTATAGTTCTGTTATCTCACACGTCAGTCTTGCGAGTACAAAAACAAGTTTTGTACTCATCCGCTGCTTAATATTAATTGTTGCAGAGGAAGAAGGTGAGCCCCAAGGGCCTCACTTTTGTGAGTTGTGTTGCGGCGCCCGTGCAGGGCGATTAGCTTGGCGGTCCGGTTGGTTGCCTTGTGGGTAAAGGCACACCGATTGGCTTTTGTTTATCGCCATCTTATGGCCATTTTGCTTCATTGTGTATTTACTTATTTGTATGACTTTTGGCCTCGGCCTCTCTTTTGTAATAACTCTCTTTATATTATGTATGTCTTTCGATTGTTGCTTTTGCTTGGCTCTATGTGTATGAATGGAATTGATGCATGATTTTGTAACGGGTGTGTATCTGCAGTGCAGGAAGTATACATATCTCGAGGCTTAGTTTATTTGATTTGTCTGTTAGGACCAAGTGGATGGTTAAGCAGTACAATCCGAATAAACCGGGGTCCTCACAACCTGGTGGCGATGGCGCGGAACGTGGTGCGAGAAAAAGGCCGAGGTCAAGCGTGCTAGCTCTGCGGCACTATTGCGTAGGGCGAGGTGGTGAGCACTGGCATGGGCGAAGATGGTGGAAGAAGTCGACGAGGACGATGGCGATGCGGTGTGCGTGCGAACGACGGAGCAAGACGAAGAGGAAGAAGACCGAGTAAAGGCGGATTTTCACAGGGACGCTTTCGGGCAATTTTTTCTTTCCAAATAACACAATATTTACATCATTCAATAATATTTGACCTCGTGGTCTATAATCTACGATGACTCTTACCAGTTACCACTGAGCAACAGAATGGCTAGACAGAATAATTGCCTGAACTGATGGGGCTATTCAACTTGTGGCCAAACCAGATTCAACAACAAAAAAAAAAAAATCCACTCCTTGACCGGTAACATTACTAGCCAATTTTCTAGAAATTCATACTGCCATTATAATTCGAAAATATTTTCTGGGATTGTCCCCCAGAACTACTGTTCATCTGTTCGAATTCAAAATGGTAAATTAGAGTTTTTTTTTGCACCAGAATTTTCTTCCTGGTTGTCACAGTGATTTTTGTTTCCCGATAACCGCCAGGATATATTTGAAATATGTGGACCAACTTGCTATACTTTTGTGCCACATTTATTCGGTCATATAATTATGCAAACATATATAACCAAAGACACTGCAGCCATAATATACATTAAGTTCTTTTTCTCTGTCAAATGTGTCAACAAACCAAACATGTCAAACATACCTTCCCGACAAGGTACGCTGATTGGAACGCTTACCCATGTCATACATTTTGGTCCCAAACATATATACGTACAATAAACCAATAAAAACGACACAACCATTTGAAAATTAGTCTGAAAAAAGAAAAGGGGAAGAGAGAGAGAGAGAGAGGGAAAGAGAGAACGAAAGCAGTAGAAAGAGATGCATATATGGATTGGGACAAGGCAGTTAATTGATATACTCTCCATAGTGATCGCGTTGGTCCCAATTTAGCCACACGGTCCCAGGAATCCGATGGACGGCGACCACATTAATCTTGTGATTACCAATGTTTTCGAGAGGTCCTTTTCATGCAGTTACATTCACAAGATTTTGGGAATTAAGAAGAGATAAACATTGGGCATTATCAGGATCACCAGTGAGTGTACAGCCACCCATTGGATACGGTTTGGATGATGAGGTTTAGAAAGTGATTTCCTATAAAATCGAAATTTCATTGTTCTAAAAAACCTAAATTTAGGTGATATTATTTTGGACAACCATGTAAGCTATAACTCCTATGTAAATACATAGGCTCGGTTTAACTGTGATGATGCTTGTATATATTGAGGCCAACAGTCGAATTTTGCAACATTGACCAAAACTGACATGCACTTGGCTAGCTTCCTGCAAAATTTTAAAAATCTTGTCCAATGCGATTCTAGTTCAACCTTTTTTTTTTGGGCCAAATATTAGCTAAACAGTGGCTAACCAATTCCATGACAAAATGACAAACGCTAGCCGGATAAACCTGTTAGAATTTGGGAATGTTGATTTTCCTATTTACAACTATGCATCTTATTCATTATTGAGAGGATATATATAGACATTGGGTTACATAGGTCTCATGGGTCACATGGGCTAAGAGAGAGAGAGATAGAGTGAACACTCTTAACACCTCCTTCAAACTTAAGGTGGATCTGATGCACTGAGTTTGAGTAGATGAAGCTGATGTTGTTCTCGAGTCTGAGCTTTAGTGAAAAAATATGCAACTTGAAGTTCTGAGGGTACATACTTGAGGTTGATGGTCGACTGTTGATAATGAGAACGTGTGAAAGATGTATCAACATCAATGTGCTTTGTCAACTCAATACTTGACTCGATCACTAGCAATCTAAATAACACTTGTATTGTCACAAAACAGAGGTGTAGGGTTATCATAATGGACATTGAGATCAGCCAAGAGCCATAGATGCCAAATGATCTCTGAGGTGGCAGCAGCAAGGGCTTGAAGCTCAGCCTCTGCACTAGAGCGTAACACCTCAGTCTGCTTCTTGGACTTCCAAGCAATGAGCGAAGTACCAAGAGAGATGCAATAGCTAGTGATAGATCAATGATCAGCAGGGTCACTCGTTCAAGTGGAGTCAGAGTAAGCATGGAGTTAGAGCTGACTCGAACTGGCATAGAACAGACATCTAGACGCAGCCCCCCTCAAGTGTCTCAGCACACGAAGAACATGACCATAGTTGATTGAGGTGGAAGCACTAACAAACTAGTTGATTACATGAACAACATGAGCAACGTCTGGCCTAGTGACAGTGAGATAAACAAGGCTCACAACGAGCTGATGATAACGAGAAGGATCTGTCGGTAGTACACCGTCTGTAGGTCAAAGCTGCAGGTGGAGCTCCATGGGTGTGGAAGCATTGCGAGTATCAGTCATCCCAGAGCGAGCAAGCAAATCCTGAACATAGAGATGCTGACAGTGGTAGTAGCCATCACTATCATAATGGACCTCAATACCCAGAAAATAGCTCAATGATCCCAAATCTGATATCATAAACTGTTCACTCAATTTCTTCTTCACAAAAGCCATATAGTCCATGTCATCTCCTATGATCAATATATCATCAACATATAGTAGAAGCAAAGTATGACCTCGCTGAGAAGTGTGAATAAACAAGGTGGGGTCATGCTCACTTGGAGTGAAACTAGCAGCTCGAATCACAAAATTGAAACACTTGAACCAAGCATGAGGTGCCTGATTGAGACCATATAGAGCACGCCTAAGACGACAAACATGGCATGTAGGAGCCTCAAAACCAAGGGGTAGCTGCATATAGATCTCATCATGTAGATCACCATGAAGAAAAGTATTTCTTGACATCCATCTGAGAAATTGTAACATCCCAATTTTTGCGTCTTTTTGAAATTTTCAAAATAAAAGGAATCAGTTGAATTTTATTGAGTTAATTAAAGCTTAATTTGAAATTTTAGAAAATAAAAACAATTTAATATGATTAAATCAAACTTTAGTTGAATTCAAAACTATTTTATTTGAGTTCCTTGTGTTCCCAGTTATTTTCTAGATTTTCCATATTCTTTTGTTATTTCTTGGAGTTCCATTTAATTAATTTATTTATTTCTTTGTTTTCCCCAAAATTTCAAGCTTTCTTGTAAAAATTTAATTTAAATTAATTATTTCAAAGTTTAGCATTTATTTGGAGTTCTTGCTTATATCAATATTAATAAAAATCAATTCGCATCCTCCATCTCAATTCAATTCCGAAACCCTAAATTTAATTTCCATCTTTCATCTCGTTTCTCAAATCCCTAAAAAAAATTCAAATCTCGGCTCAAATAAAAAATCAAATGTCTAATTTGAATTAGCCTTTTGCTTTGGGCCGAGCCCTACTCATTTTCTCCCTAGCCTTCTTTCCTTCTTTCTTCCACCCGAGCCGGCCGATCTGGCCTTGCCATTGCTCTATTTTCCACCTAAGCCAGCGCTCAGGCCGCGCTGTCGTCAACGCGTCCCCCTCCTCCAGCCCACTCGGCCCACGCGTCGCTTGGCCCAGCTTACCATCGTCTCCCTATTTCTTCCGCATGAATCCTGCATGTGCTGCCACTTGGGGCCGAACTCGACTTCCATGCGCCCCACGTCGCCCCGGCCATGAATCACGCCACCTCCGAGTGCACCTGCCTCACCTTGTCCTCCTCTCTCTCTGTTGCCCTAGACGCTGTCACCTGGGACGCCACCGTTCAGCCGAAATGCACGTCGTCGCCTTCGTCATCCCCAAGTCCAACCATGCCCCCCCTCATCGATCTCCCTGTCTGGTGGGTTTTCTCCCATTTTGAAGATTGCCACCAGAGCGCCGCCAACGTTGTCCACCCGCGCACCCGAGTCGTCATCATGCCGCTGCACCCGCGCCGCCACCTCCTGTCGATTCCCTAAGGCCCCGGGAACCTATTTTGCCCCTCGGCCAAACCTCCCATGCCGTCGTTCGCTGGCGCCACCGCATGGCCGAGCCGCTACCTCCCCTCCCCTATTTTCCCCTTCCTCTGTTTCTCTCTCCCTCTCAATAACAGATGGTCCATACATGCCATACTCTCTCTCTATTGCTTTCTCTCTCTGTGTTCCTCTCTATCTCACTAGAAATTGGGGTCCACTTGTCAATTCTTTTGTTTTAATCCTTTAATTCCGAAAAGGAATATTCCTGCCCTTCTCAATTATGAGCAATTTCCAGTTTTGACAAACTTTCGGAGGCTCGTTCTCCTTCATACTAACTCTGATTCAGTTGATTCTTCTTCCTAAATTCATATAAATTCATAATCTCTATAGTACTACTAATTTTATATAGTATGGATTTTATTTGGATTTATTGTTATTTATTTGCCTCATTTTGCGCATATAGAGTCCAACGTTGCCGAAGCCAGCTTGGACCAATCTACAGGAGTAACTCCAATCTTCAATGAAGGCAAGTCGTAATCCATTGATCATATTGAACCTATGCTTTCAAAAGTATCTTGTTTTATATTAAATTGCATGCTACTTTTATATTAACTGCTTTTGGGAGTAGTTAATCACCTATTTGCCATTTATGCCTCCATTGATTATTTGAATACCACGAATCATTTATCACCATAGGATGGTCATTACTAGTTGGCCATATTCATATCACCAATATGGGTTATCGTAGAGATGCTTAGTCACGCTTAGTTACGATGTGCTCATGTCACATGTTCAATAATGTTAAATTTGACTTAATGATATATAGAATTATGGTGGGTAGCTATTGCTGTAAAAATTTGTTGTGTTATGGCAGGGTATGCCATTGGTCCTAGTTGAACAAAATAATTTTACACTCAGACGAGCGATCATGCAGTAAATGGGGCGCGGGTAGCATATTATTGGGATGAGGTAAACTCGCCTAAGTAATTGCCAAGGACTTTATCTTGTGCACCATTGAATTGGGCCATATCGTACAACCACATGTCCAGTATGGGATGGACCTGGCTAACTAATTAGCAATGTCTCATTTCAGTTCAATTTTGGTGGTGTGAGATGCGGGATGGATGTATGCTCATAATGGCGCAAGAGGGGGCCCTGCCTCGTCCGAAAGACATCTAGTATCAAAACCTTAGCGGACAATAGGTTAAGACAGAGCTTTGTAAATACCTTGTGATGATCACTTAGTCACTCACCTATGGAAGTGTGTCAGACAGATATTATAAGTTGATTTATCTCTTATGGGTAAAGCTATAAAACCTCTATAGAATGTTAAAACTGTTCGAACAGCCGTGTCCTCGGTTATGAACAATGCCTAGAAATTTCACACGAGCTATAGATATTTCATAAAATGTTCGATGGTGGAATGGTTGAAAAGTGAACGGGTAGTTCACTGGTTGATGGTTGTAAAGTGACCATGTAGTTCATTGGTTGTTTCAAAGTAATTGTTTACTCTTTATTTATTATATCTTTTCAATTATGCTTTACAATCTACTTACGGTATTTACTGTCAACACTTGTTTTCTGCAAAAGAACCATACAACTATTCTCTTGTTCAAGCCTTGCATGAATATTAATTGCATAATGTTCCCTACGACTTGCTGAGTACTTTATGTACTCACAGCTTTATACATTGTTGCTCAGTTGAAGAAGGTTAAGTTACTCAACAGTTCTACGAGGAGTACTTTGAGGACTTTACGAACTAGGATACACTCCCCACTCGATTGTCTGTAGGCATGTTAGATGGCCACTTGAAGTTATCTTATTTCCCCTGCAAGGGTTCTATTTGTTTCGTAAGACCTGCGTGGCAAGTTAAGTAAATATTGACTATAAGATCCAGTTATTACTATTAACTATTTTGCTATCTTTTTAGTTAAATTGTTGAATGGATGGTATTTCATCAATGTGTACTGTGTGAACTAGCTACCGATCATGAGACTAGAATACACAGAGGGTTTCGGATATGGTAATCCGGGTCCCGACAGATATAGTCCATAAGTGTACCGCTGCAACAACAATGAGAGTACGAACTATAGTCATATGAGTAACTGGAGCAAACGTCTCATCATAATCTCGACCATAAGCCTTCTGAAAACCTTTTGCAATAAGACGAACCTTATATCAATCCACTGAACCATCTGACTTGGTCTTTACTTTCATTTGCAAGTTATAGGAAGAGCTCCAGATGGAAGTGGAACAACAACCCAAGTGCCTGTAGACTCTAATGCTGTAAGCTCCTCAGTCATAGCCAAGTGTCACTTAGGTATACTGGCTACCTTCTGATAGGTACTCGGCTCAGATACTACACATGCACAAGAAAAACCCCATCTCTTTGGTGTCTGAAGAGAGTAACAATCACGTAGGGTATACCGTGATGTAGTAGAACGATCGTTAGAGTCTATGGTACTGGTTGGAGGTTCAAGTGGAGGAGAGGAGGACTGAGGATCAGAAGGAACTCTCTATTGACTATAGTAAAAGGGAAAAGTGAAAGTGTTAGAAACTGGTGGAGCTGAGGGAGGAGACACACTTAAATATGAAACTGGTGGAGAAGGCAAGTCTGGTGAAGGAATGGAAGGTAGATACAAAAAGGAGATAGAATCTCTAGAAGGAGTGGGATGTGTAGAAGGATGATAAAAGAATGATCAACCCTCATCAAAGGTGACATCACGAGAGATGCAAATGTGACATGCTTAGGGATCATAGAAACAATAGCCCTTATGCTCAGGGCTATACCCCAGAAAGGCACACTCAATTAACTAAGGGCTCAGCTTTGTGTGCTCATGAGGTGCTAGAAGGATAAAGCAGATACAACCAAAGATACGAAGATGAGCATAGCGAGTAGGTGCTATGTATAGGACCACACCAGGGCACTTGCCGTAAAGCTTGGAAGAGGGCTTACGATTGATGAGATAGATTGCTGTAGAGACCGCTTCCCCCCAGAAGTGAGAGGGAACAACAGAGGAAATGATAAGAGTATGAGCAGTCTTAGTGATGTGACGGTGCTTGCGCTCAGCAACACCATTCTACACATGAGCATCAGGACACGAGATCTAAGAAAGTGTACCCTCAAAAGTAAGGAACTGACGAAAAGCAGATGAAAGATACTCTCCTTCAGAGTCAGAACGAAAGACATGGATGGCAGAAGAGAATTGAGTACTGTCGGTGTTTTAGAACCGATCTTACGTAAAGATTGTTTGATTCGGGAGGTCTCCACAATTGATCACGCAGACGAAAAAAATATAGGGATTTTTATACAGGTTCGGGCCTTCTCTAGAGAGAATAACAACTCTACTCATGTGTGTATTGTATTGGGTATCTGGTTTACAATCGATTGCAGGACTTGTGCTAATACCGCTATTGATTGCCTCTCAAAAGTCCCTCCCTTTTCTCTCTGAAAGAAGTCTTTTTATAGTACGTGGAGAGGTAGTCGTTCCAGATCAGGAGGCATCCCATTATTCCGTAATAATGGGAGTAATCGCCGGAGTAGTAACCTCTCTACGTTGCCTGACGGTTATCAATAAGAGATAATGGTTAGTTATCTGTGGTTATTTCAGAGAATAACTACGTATATTGACTACTCAGATCTCATAGTTAATAGGGCCTACAGGCGAGTGAACCTAGTTATCTGTAGAGAAGTCGTGGCAGGACTGGTCATAGAAGGACTTGCGACCAAGGGGTAGTCGTAGAAAAGCTTACGACTAGGTACTGGTCGTAGAAAGACTTACGACTAGAGGTAATCGTAGGAGAACTTACGATTACGAGGTAGTCGTAGAAGGACTTACAACTATGGGGGTGGTCGTAGAAGAACTTACGACCACCTGATTGACTTCTCCCTTACCATTGTAAGGGGTATACTCAATAGCTGTGTGATGTCATTTTTACCTATAATACTTAATTACAGATAAATAGTAAAATAAGGATTATTAGATCCTCGCCGTCTAGTCCCCCAGCTTCAAGTGAAAATAATTTACTTGCGAAAAGAGTCATAGATGTTCTTGCGACCACTAGGTGGTTGTAGGGTAAAGGTTGAAGGAAAAACTCTTCAACACGTGTTTCATTTGACTAGAAATATACTTAGTCAAGGAAGTTTGTTGAAAATCTCACGACTAGTCGTAGAAAATCTTACGACTACGGAGTAATCGTGGTACGATGATCAGAAGTAAAACCTTTCCGAGTGATATTTATTTTGACCAGAAATATACTTGGCCAAGAAGGTAATTTCGTTTGAGGTGTGAAAAGAGCCTCGGTTTTCTCGAACAGGCAGATTTTAAAGGATCTGTCTGTTAGAGCAATTCCCGAAGCGGTGGGAATCGTTGAGTTTCCACGGCATTTCATTTCAAGCGTGCGGTTATAAAACTGACCGTAGGGGTGACTTTAGGGTTCTTACCTTTCCCCAATTCACCTTGACTGTTCATCAAGTTCTCGCCTCCTCTGCCGTCAGCAAAAACTGTACGTTTTCTTGAAGCTTTTCCAAATCCAAATCTCCTTTTTGTGAGGAAAAATGGCCAAGATTGTCTCTGAGTGGGCCGAATCAGAGATGGACACGGCGAAAATGAACGCTTTGGTTGCTACCGAGAAGATTCCAAAGAAGGTACTCGTGAAGTGGATTTTGGCAGTTGGACAACAGTGGCCGTCGGGGGGAGGACGGGCAAATCCCTGTCTTCCAGGCGTACTGTGAGTGCGGCCTCTGATTGCCTGCTCACCCTTTTCTCATACTCGTGCTCAAGCACTTTGGGGTGAAATTAGTAAACCTTGGTCCTAATTCCATCACAATGTTAAGCGTATTCGTGTATCTGTGTGAGGCGTACCTGGGGATTCCGGCGGACCTCGAGCTTTTCCAAAATTATTATGGGATGGCTCGGCAAGTCGGAATTGCTGGGAGTTGCGGTCTGAAGCTCCACGATGGGAAGTCGAAGGAGTACATTCAGATGTTCACCCGGTCTTCATGGCCAGGGTGGAAAAAGAAGTGGTTCTACTGGGAGGTCACCGGGGAAGATAGCATTTCATTTACTGGAAATGCTACGAAGAGGATTTCTTCCTGGGATTCGATTCCCAGGAATCTTGACCAGATCGCCCCCTATATTCAAGCTATCAAAGACTTGAAGACAGGGGGACTTACCGGATGGCACGTGGTGAAGGACTTCATCACACGCCGCATTAGTCCCCTGAAGAAACCTGTTCCTCCCATGTGGAGGTACTCGGGGAAAGAAGACCTAACCAAGGACTACAAGGAGGGTAAGTGAAATTCTCACTTTTGACTCTGGTTTTGGTTAGTCCTGATCTAGTCTGTTGACCATGCTATCTGTTTGCACAGATCTTTCATATGTGAGAAAAATCCATCAATATGGTGGCTCCTCAAATTCTTGTCGTTTTGACCGTAGAGGAAAAGGTGGAGCGCCTAAAGGTAATCGAAAATCGACTTCATCTTTAGGCCCTTGTAGTCGTAAAAAGATTTACGACTAGAGGATTCGTCATAGAAGAAACTTACGACTATGGGCTAGTTGTAGAAGAACTTACGACCACTTTTAGTAATGTTCTCTTTTTCTGATCTTAACATAAAGTAGGAATGGAAGATCACCAAGATGACGCGGAGGTCGCATTGGTGGTCATTGGGGCAACGACACAAGCGGAGCAAGTAAAAGCTCCTCCAACCAAAAGGCATTGATTTGTAAAGGTCGCCAACAAGGTGTTGCGAGTTCGACTCTCTTTGCTCCTTCGTTCAATTCGTTGCAGACATGGCTACTGCGGCGAAGACAAGGGCGGATGAATCTGCCACAACCCTTAAGCACAAAGCCATGTCTGCTTCATGTCTTTTGTGAAGGAAACTGTTGCTCCAGTAGAGCCTGAGATCGAGGAGAATAGTGCTCTTGAAGTGGTCGAGAAAGATCTCGGCCACTCAGGGAGTCAGGAGGGTCATGAAGCGGTGACTCCTGTTCCCCTAATTGAATCTCGACCAAAAGTAGTCGAGAAGAAGTAGAAATCTTCAGTTGTGAAGGTTACTTCCAAATTCCTGGTTAGGTCGAGGACGCAGAGGTATATGAAAAACAAAAGTGTAAGAACAATATTTACCCTTTGTTTTCACGAGTTAACTGCTCTTTGTTTTGTGATCTTAGCCCAACTCCTTCACCCCATGGATGCTTCTAATAAGAAGCCATTGCTACTTCCTCGATAGTAGTGGTGAAGTACCAACCACCATTCCATGGTAGAAGAAGTCGCCATTGTTGAAGTTGCTACGACTGCTAATGCAGTTGTAGAGATGGAGGCGAGAGATAGGGGAGGCCATGAAGAAAACACCAAGAGAAGGTGGTGGTGAGAGCTCAGACCACCGTGCGATGGGAGGTTGTCAAGGACATTCCTTCGGTCCTCAAGGCGGTGCTACCATCGAGAGTCGAGGAAGAGGAGTACTTTAACCACGCTCGATTTCTTTGGCCTGCTTCCATCGTAGGATCTTTCTCCTCTGAGATCTCATGGCCGAGTCCTCACCCTAGTAGCATTCCCAAGCGTGGGAAAGTTTTCGATGACGAACATCTCGAAAGGGTTTGGTGGAGACGTGTCAAGGAGATGGATGGGCTGAAAGATCTGATGAGGGTAGTCTCCATTTTTGCTCAAACGAGCATGAATGTAAGTATCTGTCGATACTTATAAGTAGGGTTTTATCCTTGCTTCTCATTGTCTTTCTTTCTTGCAGAAAGCTTTGGAACAAATTATCACTATTTGCGAGTACAACCGGCAACTTGTTAAGCTACGATAAGAAAAGCAGTACTCTGCGAGCAAGCAGAGAGGTGGTGAGTAACTGATACTCGTAATCGTTTTACGTTTCGACTACTCGTACAGTACTCATAGGGATTGTCGTAGAAAACTTTACGACTTAGTATTGGTCGTAAAAAAAACTTACGATTAGGAGTGATCGTAGAAGAACTTGCGATCACGTGATAGTAGCAGAAATATTTACAACTACTTGCCTCTGTGTTCATGTCTATCCTTAACCTTTTCAGGTTCAAGAGTAGCGAAAAGACCTTAGCTGATTCGCTCGACTACGAAAGAGTCGAGACGAAAAAGTTAAGGGACGAAGTAACCAACTTTTAAAGAAGCTTTAGGAGGCCAACTCTGCGACCCAGCAGTTGCAGGAAGAAATAAACAATACGTCCTTTAAGTTACGACTGCTTATAATCTTGATCTTCACCTTCCTAACTTCTCGTTCTTTTATAGAAAAAGAATTCGAGACAAGGGCTCTTCAAGCCGAAGTGGGAACTCTTCACATCGAGATCAAAGAAAAGTCCCTGGTCGTTCATGAAATCACCCGCATCGCCAAGGACAAAGATCAAGAAATTAAGAAATTAGATTCTCAATTAGCGGGTAAATAATCTTTTACCTACTATTAAATTGTTTTTTTCTTCTCGTAGAATCATTTTATTTAGCTAATCTTACTCTTTTTTTCAGAGCGATTAGTCGAAATAAAACAACTCCATGAGGCTTCGACTTGCAACCAGGAGGATATGAAATCAATGAAGATCAATCTTCAAGACAATATCTCACTTTTGAACAATGTACTTGGTGGGCTACATGCTGAAAAGGTCACCCCTCGTGAAGACACGATAGTCGCCCACATAAGTGCCATTGGGGAGCAAAACGGTACTTTACAAGAGTTGGTGACTACTCTGAAGACCAACCGCACCGACTTGATAAAGGAAGCGGTCAAAGGGGTCAAGCTATGTCTTAGCAAAACTTAAAGCCCATGACCTAAACTTAGCACTCAATCAATTGTAGACTTCAAGCGACCTGGCGAGGCGAGCGGTTGATCGAGGAGATGCGATCGGTAGGCGAAAAGGTCGTAGATGAGATGCAACTTGCCTTGGTACAATTCTTGCTTTTGACCTTGGTCTTGATCTTGAGCAAATCCTCCTTCCTTGAACGCTCCCAAGTATTGACGGCTAATGCAACGAGAGAAAGAAACACAAATAAATACCAAACAAAGGAAAACAAACTCCAAAAATTATAATAAAAATATGGGAAGGTATATCTCAATTTTAGATGAATGTAGAAACTTGAACAAGCTCGATCGAAGTTCATATGAGGAAGAACAGGCTCTTGGAAGCTGATCAGCTAAGAAATTCGGGGGGAAAAAGGAAAACGAAAGAGAAACTGACAAGTGGGACCCACTGGAAAATAATTTCTAGAAATTAAAATAATTCCTAAAAATTAAATGAGTCACTGACACCTAGGACCCACGATCTATGGACTGGGTTCACGAACACGGCTCACGGTCTACGTTGGACTGGGTCTACGGCTCAAGCTCTAACATGTGAGGTCCACATGTCAGTGGCTTGGTTCACTGTGGACCAAGTCCACGTGGGTTGGATCTGACGTGGATGTAGGTGATGGCTGACACGACGCTGACATGGAGGACATGCAAGCACGATGCTGAGATGGTGCTGACTTGGCGGCCACATGGCATCCACGTCGACTCGATGGCGGCGGCGGCTCGGGAACCAACGGTCGACGGCGGTAGCGGCCACCGTGGAGCAAGTAGAGGCACGCAATGGGAAGAGGAGACGACGGGGGTCACACCGGGTCATTTGCAGACACAAAGGGGACGACGGATTCTACCAGCAGTGAGGTTTGAGCGGCGGTGGCGGCGACTCTATGGGTTTTTACAATGGCAGGCTACGGTGGCTCTCCGATGACTTCAAGGTAGGGATGGTGTAGATCCAGTCATTACGATCCTGACGGTGGTGACAACGGGGGGCAAGGGCTCATCGACAGCGGCGGAAGATGGTGACGAAGGTTTCGACGGTGATTTCCTTCTTCATGCCATTTCAGCGACGACAAGGCTCGAGTGGGGTAGCGGCTAGGGTTTTTGGTTACGGTGAGAAGCGGGGTGCCAAAAACGAGGGGCAACGGGGCTTTCAATAGCCTGGAGAGGCGGAGTGTGGGACAACTATGGCGGCGAAACAACGAAGGAAAGCATAGTCCTAGTCAGGGACAGAGACGATGGCCTGACAGATGGGACCTACTGGTCAGCGGCTGCGGCTTAGTATGGGACATGTGTCGCACACGAACGCGATGTGGGCGAGTTGGGCTAGGCTACGGCGCTCGTGGGAACGGTGGGAGAGAGAGAAAAGGAATGGGCCGGGATTTGGGTTTTGGCCCAAAAAGCCTTACATCATTTTTAAATTAGTTTTCCTTTTTATAAAATACTAGAAAATTGAAAAGGCAAAGAAAAATAGTAAATGGGCTTGGAAAAATTTCAGAAAAATCTGTAAAATATTTCTAAGCACAAGGAACCCAAATAAAATAGCTTTTTTAAATTCAAATAAAATTTTGGTGAGATTTTCCAAATGACTAAACTACTCAAAGGGATTTTGAAAGCCAAAAATTGGGATATTCTGACCTCATGGGCTACATGTGTCAAGAGAAAGAGTTTACACTATTAACAAATCCAACCAGTGTGCCACCTCGATTTCCTAACTAGTGGCTAGAGTTCGATTCCCACAAACTACATATTAGGTGGGCTATTTTCAGTGGATTTTCCATCGTGATTTCCGGGATCACGAATGACCCTAATCACCTGACATGTGTTAGTAATCTTTGTGCATATGGTATCTCCAGATTTTACATAGAGTTTGTTTACGTAATCCTATAGTATTTAGACAGTATTCATTATGGATTCTAGAGTTTGTGTGGTGTCCCTTTAGGATACGTAGAATCCTTTTCGAATATGAATAGTTGTTTACTCTTAATAAAAGGGCACCTCTGTAATCAGATTTTGTGAATAAGAGCAATAGATAAGAAGAAGAAAATCAGAAAAGCTGTTGTTGTTCTGGTGGCACAGTTTGTCTTAGATTTTGGACAACAATTGGTATTAGAGCTCTAGGTTCGAAACCCTAGCAGCTGCCCTGAGAGGGATGATCCTAACTCCCGAGGTGGCATGTAACATCTCAATTTTGGGTTTGTGTTTCAAATGTAAGAAAATGAGTAGAAATTAAAACTTTTTCTTACATCATGTATTTCCTATTTGTACTGAACAATTATTGTACAAGAAGTTATGGAAATACAAAGTCACAAGTCTTTTGATCCAAATCTTGAGCTATCAAAAACAATCTTGTCAAACCTCTGGATCATCTCCTGGAAATATTTTTCCTGAGTTCTTGGGATGGTATGTGACCCCTCTGAAAAATTTCACAATTTTTAGAAATTGTTTGAATATTTTTAGAGGTCACTCAAACCTATTCAAATTCAGGTCAAGCGTGGGCCAAAGACCTTGTGGAATTTTGGAGGAAAAAGTATAGCACAAAACCTCTACAAAATTTACACAAGGTCAATAACTCAGCTAGCAAGCTCTTGTAAAACTTTCATAATTTTTGGAGTAAGTTTGCTACCTCAAATAAATCCCCAAACTTCAGGTCAGTTAAAACTCAAAGTTCTGGTCTGAGTCTGACTCGGACTCGAGTCAGACCCAGCCATTGGACTCGGTCGGGCCAGCCGACTAGACCTCCTCGGGCTCGCTTTCCTTGGGCCGCTGGATCTCCATCCAGTGCCCCAGACCTCTCCTCTGATCTCAGCGCCTCGGGGTGGTCCAGGCCACTGGATCTCCATCCTGCGGTCACGACCTCCCCTGGACCTCCCCGCGCGCTCGGACCTCCTCTGCTCAGGTGATCTGGGACATCCAGGACCACCCGATTGCATCAGGGACGTCCAGGACCTCCCTCGGCTCTGTTTCTCTTCCTCCTGACCTCCCTGAGGTCTGGTCGTCATGGGTTTCACGCGCCTGTGTGTAGGATCAAGGATAACCGACTAGAGGGGGGTGAATAGGAGGTTTTTAAACTTTTAAACAAATTAACGAGATAAGCTAATTAATAACTTAGTCTAAACAAGTTATACTTCTAGCTAAGCAATACAAGCACAAAGATCAAGCTAGAAATATAAATGCGGAAGAGTAAAGACTAGGAATAACCACAATGAGACAATGATGTTTTCCCGTGGTATCGAAGACTTGCCGGTCTTCACTAGTCCACGTTGAGGAGCTTGAACCAATCAAGCGGCTCCACGTATTAAGCCTTTCTCGATCACTATTGGTTGTTCTTCCTCCACTCGGAGATGGTGAACATCAAACCACTCACAATATGGGCACCGGCCTCTTCACAATCTTCTTGAAGAGATCACTGCAATCACCGCAAGCCGTCTAGGAGTTCGGCAAAACTCAAGAGTAACAAACCAAGACCTTCGCTGACGACACTCAAGTGCAATAGGATCAACTAGAATGATGAATGCACTTTGAATGAGCTCAACAACCTCTCAAAGAGTGAACAAATGAATTTGAGGAGTTGAATGAATGCACAAGGCTCAAAAGATGTTAAATGTGGTCTAGCCGGTCCTTGAGCGGTGGGGGTATAAATACAACCCACCAACAAATAGAGCCGTTGGAGAGAAAACCCGAAAAAGCGAATCGCGGTACTACCGCCAAGTAGATGCGGTACTACGCACTTTACCTACTTGCGATGCGGCTAGAAGAGAAGATAATAAATGTCTTGACATAGCCGTTACAAATGCAGAGCGGTACTACCACCACGAACATGCGGTACTACGGTTTCCCGATCATACCGCCTCAAGGCGGTACTACTACTGTTCCACGAAAAACCAATCTGCATTGCTTCGGAAAAAGCGTGCCGTCGAAGAGTCGGTACTATCGGGGTGAGCGGTAGTTCGTGTTTGCAGCGGTACTACCGTTTGAGGTGACTCCAAGACACCCGAAAACATGTTCTCTGGAAAAAGCGTCCGTTACTAAGTCGGTACTACCAGCAGGTTCGCGGTAGTTCCTCTTTTCAACAATGGTACTACCGTGATGAGAAATTTGCACCGAGACCCGCACAACATGCTCTCGGAAAAACCATACCGTCTTTTATGCGAACGACCGAGTGCGGTAGTACCGCACTACAATCCGGTTGTATCGTTGTCCGGTAGTTCCGTGATCACGCCGGTCCTACTGGATAACTAGACAATGCAATGGATGCTTTTCGGAGAAAACAATTTCATGCATGATTCTAAATTGATCCACAAAGCACATGAATGGCTATCAAGTTACTTGGACATGATCCCTCTTAATAGTACGGTATTTATCCTATAATCCGGTCTTCCAACCATATCTCCTAAGACCGGTAAAAAGGTAAAAGATTTTTTAATCTACTAGTACCTTGTCTTTGAACTAATTTGATCTTCACGATATCTTTTAGCATGCATCTTCAAGATCGTACTTACCATTTGGACTTAACCTTGTACATACTAAACAAACACATAAGTCCATTTAACACATATCATCATTAATTACCAAAACCAGATTTTAGGGGCTAGATGCTTTCAATCTCCCCCTTTTTGGTAATTGATGACAACATAACAAATGTTTGAGGAAGATTGATTTGAATATACTCCTTGTGTGAAACAGTATATATTCTATTT
This sequence comes from Ampelocalamus luodianensis, assembly GCA_036346255.1. Classification (NCBI taxonomy): domain Eukaryota; kingdom Viridiplantae; phylum Streptophyta; class Magnoliopsida; order Poales; family Poaceae; genus Ampelocalamus; species Ampelocalamus luodianensis. The sequence continues at coordinate 12,911,393 of CM070640.1, forward strand.
CTAACTTAACAAAATTCTAAACGAGTTGAAGTAGAGTTTTATTCTTGTTAAGTTGGAATAAAGAAAGCTCCCTAAACATGTGCATATAAGGTATGGACGAGCTTTGCAAGCACAACAATTTTAAGAATTTTAGCGAGTTTCTTTAACATGTTAGATTTGAGGAAAATGCAAGTAATAAGAGAAGCTTAGCGACAATTGCATTTCAAGAGAGAGAAAACATAGATAATAATCAACAAGTGCAACAGATAATTAACAATACACACTGAATAACACAACGATAAAATAAGTTCAAACAAGCTCCCCTTACAATACTATTTCTACTTCTACTTCTCCCCCTTTGGCATCAAAGTACCAAAACAAACATCAAGCAGCTGGATCCTGAGGGGGAAAAGGCGCGGGATCCTGAGAGGCAGGAGCTGAAGCAGCTGGAGCTGGAGAGACTGGAGCACCAGGTGGAGTACGAGTGCGACGACGCATGAACCGTATTGGAGACGAAGGACGTGGAAGAGGTGGAAGACGCTGTTCCATAGAGTCATCTGTCTCTGTTAGGGCGGCAAGTCTGTTGTTAGTCTCATTCGAAAATCTGTAGAGCCGTCCTCATCTCTGTTGAGTGACCTTAATCGCATCAAATTATTAAGAATGAGAGTGCAGTGGTAAGAATCGAGCGAGAGTGGCTTGGCTCAGAGCCTTCGCATTGCCTCCTCTGGGGCAATATGTTCCGGTGAGCTACTAGCTCTTCTTGTCTGCATCGAACAGAGGTCCTTCTCTTGGCTTGTAGGCTTTATGAGCGATTGCCTAAACCTCCTTGGTACTCAATTTTGTCTGAGTATTAGGGCCATGATAAAAGGAGCATGATAAATCCTTTTACCTGTCATCTTTTGAAGAAGCGATACTTCTGATTATGACATCTGCTACATCAAATTTCTTCCCCTTGGAGATAAGATCAATAATGTTCCAAGCATGTCCACGCACAGCATCAAAATTTCCACTCTTAGGAAGAATAGTGTGATTAATAATCCTATTAATCAGACTGGAAATGGGTAGCAAGCCATGAATTTTTCCTGGAACAAACCTGGCATTTCTGTCATAATGCTCTGTCCAGCTAGGAACCATCAGGGCAGGTCTGTCATAAATCTTCTCCCACTTGCTGGAAGAAGATACTCGCAGGACACGCTCAAGGTCAGTCTTAGTACACTCCACATAGCGTGTCACTGTCATCCACTTCAACTTGGTGAAATCTGGAGAGACATAGAGAGTGGCATAAAATTGCCTTATGATTTCCTGATCATAATCATGCTTCAGAGAGACAAGCTCATGAAGACCAGCTTGCTGAAACATCTCATATATGCCATTATATTTTTCCAGATTGTTAATGTGTGGCCATTTTATCCACTTGTGATCGACAAACTTTACATTACGGCCATATATCTCCTCATAGACTTGCTCTTGGAATTTTGTATGAAATCTGGGATTGATTGAGTTGCTAGGCGGAGGTGCGATCCTTATGTCTCGAATAAGCATAGTCATCACCCGATATGAGCCTTAAGTTAATTTGAGGCTCTTCACGATCTTCCATTTCTTCATCGATGTCTTTGGAATTTCTTCTTACAGTATCGATCCGAACCCGACCCGGCTCGTGAGGATACTTCCTCATCTTGATATCATAATCCATTGGACCTTTGCCTTTGTCATGTGATTCTCCCACCGGATCTTGGGAGGATGGGAGGAAGAAGATTGACCTCACGAGGTCCAGCGATTGCCGAGAGGCATTCCTTGTCCTTGCCATCCGGTAGGGAGATGAAAGGTTACAAGGAGATCAAGGATCAAACAAACTAGGATCAAAATGAATGAAATGATAATTGTGGTTCTTTTAGTAGAAACGGTAGTACCGCAAGTCTTGGCGGTAAGTACTGCCGCCGGTAATGCAGAGCTCATGGAGCGGTAGTACCGTCACCGTAATACTGCGCCCAAGGGCTGCGTAGTACCGCTTTCACGAACCTGTTCTAGGGTTTTGATTTTTAAGAGAAATTTGATGTTTATTGTGGTTTGAATCCAGAGAAATGGATGTATAACCATCATTAAACATCAAAGATATCGTTTTGCCCCACTAGAATCACAAAGAACCGCAACATTTTGGATCAATTTTGATTTAGACCTAGTTTGAGATAAAGCGGTAAAAGTGAGGATTTTAGTCGATTTACCTCAAGGATTTGGAGGTGAAGCCCTAGAGATGCTAGGAATCACCGGGGAATGAGAAATCACCGAAGAGATTTGAGGATTTTTAGAGAGAATGTGGAGTTTTTCGGGAGGGAGAGAGAGGAAGAGAGAGAGCACCCGAGATAAACTGGAAGGAGTGAAACGGTAAGACCGTTCGGAGAGAGAAAAGGGTGAAGGAAACCAAACCACGCACGATTGATCTTGCGAGTTCCGCTTTTTGCCTCGTAGTAGTACCGCTCCGCGGTAGTACCGTGATTTAACTCCGGTAGTTCCGATGTTCCTGGGACTGCATAAGTCAGCTCTGGATTTCTTCGAGATTTAGAATAATTTGCAAATGATCCTTAGCTTTACACTCAGATGAATATTGTTAAGGATCATTATGCATAGTATAGACTAATGTCTATATATGAGAATATAGTTTTTATGAACATAGATATTCTTTATAATATTATTTTGAAAATATTTTCTTTCAAACATTTTCAAATAACATCCAATCAACCAAGACACATGAGGCAAGATTTCAACCAACATTTGAATAGTCTATGACATTTAATTCATTCCTCAATTTGCAGAACCGGCCTTCATCTAATGGTTTTGTGAAAATGTCCGCTAATTGATCTTCGGTTCGGATGTGGCTAATTTCAATATCTCCTTTGCCCACATGATCTCTCAAGAAATGGTGGCGAATGTCGATATGCTTGGTTCTTGAGTGTTGGACAGGATTATTTGCTATTTTTACCGCACTATCATTATCACACAAAAAAGGCATTTTATCAATCTTAATTCCATAATCCATCAAGGTTTGCCTCATCCATAGCAATTGAGCACAACAACTACCCGCGGAGACATATTCGGCTTGTGGATAAAGCTATGGAGTTTTGTTTCTTGGATGACCATGATACTAAGGATCTCCTAAGAATTGACAATTTCGAGGTGTTTTTCTATCCACTTTGCAACCCGCATAATCGAGTCCGAGTATCCAATTAAATCAAACTTAGCACCTTTAGGAAACCATAGGCCAATGCTATAGGAATGCTTTAAATATCTTAGTATTCTTTTTACGGCCATTAAATGACACTCTTTTGGAGATGCTTGAAACCGTGCACACATGCAAACACTAAACATGATATCGGGCCTAGATGCGGTGAGATAAAGTAGACTACCAATTATAGATCTATAAAGCTTTAAATCTACTGATTTACCTCTCTCATTAAGGTCGAGATGACCGTTGGTTGCCATGGGAGTCTTGATAGGTTTTGCATCTTCCATGCCAAATCTCTTGATCAAGTCATTTGCATACTTTGTTTGACTTACAAAAGTTCCATCTTTGAGTTGCTTGATTTGAAGTCCAAGAAAATAGCTTAGTTCTCTGATCATGGATATTTCAAATTCCCTAGACATCATATCACCAAACTCTTTGCAAAAATCTTGATTAGTAGATCCAAAAATGATATCATCAACATAAATTTGACATACAAAGAAATCATCATCCAATACTTTGGTGAACAAAGTTGAATCAATTTTCCCAATTTTGAATCCTTTTGAAACTAGAAAATCTCTAAGCGTTCATACCATGCTCTAGGAGCTTGTTTAAGACCATAGGCGCCTTGAGAGTTTATAGACATGATTTGGATTCTTAAGATCTTCAAAACCGGGTGGTTGTTCAACAAACACAAGTTCGGATATTTCTCCATTTAAGAAAGCACTTTTGACATCCATTTGAAATAATCTAATATCAAAGCATGATGCAAAAGCAAGTAATATACGAATTGACTCAAGTCTAGCTACGGGAGCAAAAGTTTCACCAAAATCCAAACCTTCGACTTGAGAGAAACCTTGTGCAACCAATCTTGCTTTGTTTCTTATAACCATACCATTTTCGTCTTGCTTGTTTCTAAACACCCATTTTGTACCGATGACATTGTGTTCTTTGGGTCTATCCACCGATGTCCAAACTTTGTTTCGAACGAAATTATTGAGCTCTTCATTCATTGCAATCATCCAATCCGGATCTTCAAGTGCTTCATCTATATTCTTTGGCTCAAGAGAAGAGACAAAAGAGTAATGTTCACAAAATGAAGCAACACGAGATCGAGTTTGAACACCCTTACTTACGTCACCCAATATTTGATCTATTGGATGATCTTTTGTAATTGCATTGTGGATTCTTGGTGGTAGGTTGCATGGTTGATCATCTTCATTATTATTTTCTTCCACTTGAATTTGACTTGTTGTGGAAGAGGTAGGAGGTTCAACTTGAGTAGAGGATGACGGTTCATCTTTAGGTTTGATGTCGCCAATTTGCATATTTTTCATAGCCTTTCTCAACAGTTCATCACCTACATCATCCAAATTCTCATGCCCTTCTTGGGAGCCGTTAGTTTCATCAAATTGAACATCGTGTCTTTCCTCAACTAAATCGGAGTTTTGATTGAAGACACGGTATGCTTTGCTATTTGAGGAGTAACCAAGCAGGAAACCAACATCACACCGACTTGCAAATTTTGAAAGACGAACACCCTTTTCAAAATGTAACATTTGCAACCAAAGACACGAAAATAAGAGATGTTCGGTTTTCTTCCAACAAGGAGTTCATAGGAAGTATTTTTCAAAAGCGATGCAAATAGAGACGATTTATGGCATGACAAGCGGTGTTGATTGCTTCCCAAAAACTATCGGAGTATTATATTCATCAAACATTGTCTAGCCATTTCAATTAATGTACGATTTTCCTTTCTACAACTCCATTTTGCTCCGAGTGTAGGTTGTGGAAAGTTCGTGCTTTATTCAAGTTCATCACAAAAGTATTCAACTTTAGTATTTTTGAACTCGGAACCATTATCACTCTGATTTTCTTTATTTTGAAATCAAATTCATTTTGAGCCCGTTTAGCAAAGCTTTTGAAAATTCGGATGTTTCACTCTTGTCATCTAGAAAGAACACCCATGAATATCTAGAGTGATCATCTACGATAACTAAACAATAGCTATTTCCCCGATACTCTTATAGGTTGTTGGCCCAAACAAATCCATATGTAAGAGTTTCAATGGTCTAGAGGTTGACATGATACTCTTGGAAGGGTGAGAGCTTGCGATTTGTTTACGGCTTGACAAGCACTACAAAGTCGATTTTTCTCAAACTTCACATCTTTCAAACCAACAACTAGATCATGTTTGAAAAGCTTTTAAGTTGAATCATGCCAACATGAGCTAGCCTTCTATGCCAAAGCCAACCCAAAGAAGTTTTGCAATTAAACAAGTTTGTAAGCATGAAGCATTTGAGGAAAAATCAACCAAGTAAAGATTTCCAAATCTAAAGCCTTTGAAAACTAAAGCATTATCCTTTACACTTGAAATTGACACACCTTCATTTGAGAAGGAGCAAATTAAATCAAGATCACATATTTGAGCAGCGGATAATAAATTGAAATTAAGTGATTCAACTAAAGATACATTTGAAATGGAAAGGTCATTTGAGATAGCAATTTTACCCAATCTTATTACCTTTCCTTTACTATTATCTCCAAAGCGATCTTGTCACTTCCTTTTACGTTCTCGAATGTGGTGAACATTTTTCTATCACCGGTCATGTGTTGAGTGCATCCACTATCAAGCACCCAATGTTTTCCACGGTCTTGTAGTTCACCTACAAAACAAGAATCAAGTTTTTAGGTACCCAAATTTGTTTGGGTCCTTGGAGTTAGTGACCAAGGCTTTAGGCACCCAAATAGCATTCTTTTTAACGCCTAAAATCGAAGTGCCAATAAATCTTGCAATTATTTTACCATCAATGGATTTCTTAAGCATGTAGCAAGAATCATAAATGCCATATGATTTAACATTAATATTTAAACAAACATTTGACATGTGTCCTACCTTACCACATTTATTGCAATATTTACCATTTTGCTTAATAAACCTTGGAGGCTTGTTTACCGGTTTCTTACCTTTCTTGGGCACATACCCAAGTCCTTCCTTATTGAATGAGCACCTTTGCTCACTTAATAACTTGTCAAGGGTTGATTTACCCTTGAAGCATCTTTCCAAGCTCTTACTTAGCTTGGTGACTTGCTCTTTTAGCTCATGATTTTCAACAATTAGCAAAGGGTCGCACGTATTATTCATGCCAATAATTGAATCATCATTTGAGCAACAAGATATGGATAGCAAGTCATCACAAGAGGTAGAAATACTAGACATGGTTTTAGCATTTGGCATACTTTCTACTCTTGGCATCTCATTCATCAAATCACAAGTAATACCAATATTTGAATGAGATTTTCTATATCTTTTAGGAGAAAAGAATCATGAGCTTCCTTTAGCTCCTCATAAGAGTCTTTTAGAGAAATATACTCTTTCTTTAAGACTTTAAATTTTGATTTCTCTTTTCCAATATATTCATTTAAATCTTCAACCATGTCCATTAATTCATCATATGAAGGAGCATCATTATCAATAGATTTTACCTTATCTCCTTTCGCCATAAGGCATGTAGGAGACGTGAAGAGTGACGGAGTTTCCTTTATGGCGATGCCGACAAGTCCTCTTTTCTTAGGAGACTCTTCATCACTTGATTCGGTCGAATCAGAATATTCTTCGTCGAATCCCACTCTCCAATGTGAGCTTCATTTTACCCCCTTGTGAAGCCTTTTGAAAAGCTTCCTCTTTCCATCGAATTCCTTCTTCTTTAATGGTTTATCTTTGTCATCCTTCTTGTTGGGGTAATTTGAGATTATGTGTCCCTTCTCATCATATCCATAACAACGAATGTTACTATATCTCTTGTTGTCACTTGAGGATTGCCCTTTCTTGAATTTGTTGAAGTTGAAGTTTCGATGTGGGCGTCTTCTCATGAATTTCTTCATTTTCCTCACAAGAAGAGCGTACTCCTCATCCGAATCTTCTTCTTCATCCTCATCATCACTTGATTCCGCTTTAGCTTTGAAAGCGGTAATTTTCTTCTTGGATGAAGATGATTCCAATAGCTCTTCCTTGTCCTTCTTATATAGCTCGTTAGTGATGAGGTTGCCCAAAAGTCTGGTTGGTGTCATTCTTGGCAACTCGGAGAGTTGAGAAATAATGTCACCAACGTCTCATATTTATCCGGAGGGCCTAAGCATTTTGCACAACATCAACATCAAGAAGGTTAGTACCAAGACCTTTGAGTTCATTTATAATGTTGTTTAGTCTTGAATACATCTCGATGATGTTTTCATTTGGCAACATTATGAATGTCTCATATTAATCCGAAGCCTATGCAACTTGGCTTCTTTGACCGTGGATGTGCCCTCATGAATTTCGGAGAGGGTGGTCCAAATATCATGGCGGTTTCCAAATTGCTCACTCTATTGAACTCATCGCGTTCAAAGCACCAAAGAGAGCATTCATTGCTTGAGCATCTAAATGAGCATTACGTTCATCTTGAACCGTGAGGATTGTTGGATCAAGAGGCATAACGTAACCCTCATTTACAATTTTTCATATATTCGGACTCATGGCTTTTAAGAAAATAGACATTCTAATTTTCCAATAAGAATAATTTGAGCCATCAAATAAAGGAGCCTTTCCTATATGCATACCCTCACTAGCCATCCTTTCTCTCTTAGACGGTAAAGTCTAACAAATTGAGAGACCAAACTCTGATACCACTTGTAGGATCAAGGATAACCGACTAGAGGGGGGTGAATAGGAGGTTTTTAAACTTTTAAACAAATTAACGAGATAAGCTAATTAATAACTTAGTCTAAACAAGTTATACTTCTAGCTAAGCAATACAAGCACAAAGATCAAGCTAGAAATATAAATGCGGAAGAGTAAAGACTAGGAATAACCACAATGAGACAATGATGTTTTCCCGTGGTATCGAAGACTTGCCGGTCTTCACTAGTCCACGTTGAGGGAGCTTGAACCAATCAAGCCGGCTCCACGTATTAAGCCTTTCCTCGATCACTATTGGTTGTTCTTCCTCCACTCCGGAGATGGTGAACATCAAACCACTCACAATATGGGCACCGGGCCTCTTCACAATCTTCTTGAAGAGATCACCGTGCAATCACCGCCAAGCCGTCTAGGAGTTCGGCAAAACTCCAAGAGTAACAAACCAAGACCTTTGTAGCGACACTCAAGTGCAATAGGATCAACTAGAATGATGAATGCACTTTGAATGAGCTCAACAACCTCTCAAAGAGTGAACAAATGAATTTGAGAGTTGAATGAATGCACAAGGCTCAAAAGATGTTAAATGTGGTCTAGTGCGGTCCTTGAGCGGGTGGGGTATAAATACAACCCACCAACAAATAGAGCCGTTGGAGAGGAAAACCCGAGAAAAGCAGCGAATCGCGGTACTACGCCAAGTAGATGCGGTACTACGCGCTTTACCTACTTGCGCGATATGGCTAGAAGAGAAGATAATAAATGTCGCGACATAGCCGTTACAAATGCAGGCCGGTACTACCGCCACGAACATGCGGTACTACGGTTTTCCGGTCATACGCGGCAAGGCGCGTACTACTACCGTTCCACGAGAAAACCAATCTGCATTGTACGGAAAAAGCGTCGTCGAAGAGTCGGTACTTACAGAGGTGGCGGTAGTTCCGTGTTTGCACGGCGGTACTACCGTTTGAGGTGACTCCAAGACACCCGAGAAAATATGTTCTCGGAAAAAGCGTCACGTTACTAAGTCGGTACTACGCGAGTTCGCGGTAGTTCCGCTTTCAACAGCAGTACTACCGTGATGAGAAATTTGCACGAGACCGGACAACATGCTCTGGAAAAACCATACCGTCTTTTATGCGAGCGGCCAAGTGCGGTAGTACCGCTTTACAATCCCGGTTGTCCGTTGTCCGAGAGTTCCGCGTGATCACGCCGGTACTGCACGGATAACTAGACAATGCAATGGATGCTTTTGGGAGAAAACAATTTCATGCATGATTCTAAATTGATCCACAAAGCACATGAATGGCTATCAAGTTACTTGGACATGATCCCTCTTAATAGTACGGTATTTATTCTATAATCCGGTCTTCCAACCATATCTCCTAAGACCGGTAAAAAGGTAAAAGATTTTTTAATCTACTAGTACCTTGTCTTTGAACTAATTTGATCTTCACGGTATCCTTTAGCATGCATCTTCAAGATCGTACTTACCATTTGGACTTAACCTTGTACATACTTAACAAACACATAAGTCCATTTAACACATATCATCATTAATTACCAAAACCAGATTTTAGGGGCCTAGATGCTTTCACTGTGCGTGTGTCAGGGTCAGAGCAGTTGGGAGCAGTGAGATGTCACCTTTTGCTTCTTGTCAACGGCTCTTTTTGCTGCCAAGCATTTATTGCCAGTCAGCTTTAACCACCAAAGTCTCCACCCTGCTCTGCCCCCTACCTACCATGCGTGCTCTTGGCAGGGGCATGGACATTGTTCATAGTGAACTTGCCCATGCCATTGCCAAGCTCCCAACTATGTATAGCATGTGGCCTTCTTCCTCCTATCCCTTCTCCATTCCTTGTGTTCTTGACTCCTCGGTGGTGAGTGAGAGCTCCAAGCTCAAGCACCCAGAGCACCACCCCTACCACCATTGTCACCCTTGGAGCTCCCTACACAAGCTCGAGCTCGATGGTCCCATCGACATTCTTGCCTTCTTCACTGTCATCTTGATCACCTCAAGCTTGATCTAACTTAGCTTGGTTCACAATGCAGAGGTGAACAAGTTGGGAGGTGGCTTTTACGTGGTGCGATCGTCTTCTTCTTCATCGCGGCAAGCACTTCACCGCCGGACTTGTCGACCTTCTCCAAGTTCCTCGACCACCCGGTCCCCTCTCGCCCTCGGTGCCCATTTCTTAGCTAGTTCTTTGTTTTCTAGAGCTCGTGTAGTTTCGTAGTTGCCGCTTTAGCCTTCCTAGTCTATCTCGGCTGGCCGGCGTTCAAGCGTCGCGCCGTCGAGAGCACGTCCTTTAGGTCCTTGGCGTTATTTGGAAATCAGCCATGTCCTTGGTTCTCGCCGGTGAGCTCCCCATCGCCGGCGGTGAGCTCGTTTAGATGCTCGGGCTTTTGTCGCGTAAGGTTCGGACAGCTCCTGTAGCCAATGATTGGCTGTCAGTTTATCGCCGAGGCCTCTCATTGCGAGTGGGTCAGAACATCCCAATTTTGGGCTTGTGTTTCAAATGTAAGAAAATGAGTAGAAATTAAAACTTTTCTTACATCATGTGTTTCTGTTTGTATTGCACAAGTATTGTACAAGACTTATGGAAATGCAAAGTCACAAGTCTTTTGATACAAATCTGTTCCTTCAAAAACAATCTTGTCAAATCTTATGATCATCCTCTGGATATATTTTTCCTAAGTCTCGTGGTGGTATGTGACCCCTCTGAAAAATTTCACAATTTTTAGAAATTGTTTGAATATTTTAGAGCGATCAAACTGTTTGACTCTCAGTCAAACATTAAAAGCAGAGCCTTGCAGAATTTTGGAGATTTGTTCGCAGACATAAAACTCTCGAAAATTTTACAGTGGTCAATGTCTCGATCGACAAGCTCTGTAAAAATTTCAGAATTTTTGGGAGTTATTTTGCTACCCCAAATAAATCCTCAAAAGTCTCGACTTAATTAAAACCTAAAACCAAATTCACTATTCATTGGGTTGAGTCGGACTCGAGTCCGAGCCACTGACTCGGTTGAACCACCTAACCGCACCGAGCGCGGTTTAAAGCGCGCGTGCAATCTCGGCCGTTAGATTCGGTCGCGTGGCCCACGTTCGTGTGAGCATTCGGACCATCCGGTTGCGTTAATCAATTGGGACCGTTGGATCTCGATCCAACCGTCCGCATTCACGAGAACAGCGGACTGTCCGCGAACTCGTTTAATCGTGACCGTCCATTTCTAATCCGGCGGTGGTGGCTCGTCTTCTCTGTTCTTCTTCCTCCTCTGCTTCTTGGCGCGCGGCGTTCATGGCGAGAGAAGAAGAGAGCATGGGGGCTTGATGTGTCACCTCCCGTTGCTTTTGCCAACGTCTCTGCGCAATGCATTTAATGCGCACGAGCTTTCTCCTCCATGGTCACCGTGCTCACTTGCTCCCATCACTTCTTGGTCCTTGACCGCGCCATGAACCGAGCTCACCATGGGCTCATGTCCTTAGTGAAACCCTAATCCTTCCCTATATAATTGCCCTCTAGGTCCTCACAGTGTTCCTTTCCACCACACTTTGCTCTTCTCTGTGTTTGAGCTCAAGAACACCTCTCACCCTCAAAACACCATTGTTGGCGTAGAGCTCCAATGGCGGCCTTGGCGTCGATGGTTTATCTTCAACATTTCTTGCACCCTTTTGAACTCCTCAACCTCCTTTATATTTCCCTAACTTGATTTTGGGTTGCATTCACAGGAATCACTCAATTTTAAGTTTGGAGATTTTCGATTGGTTTCACCCCCTTTCTTCTCGGCTCATTAAGTGATTCTTTTGCAATTACTTGCTTTGGAACCCTGAGCTTTAATGAAGCTGTGGTAATGATTTGGTTCCACTCATTTTGCTCGAACCTCATTTCCCACTTCATCTTCTTCGACTCGTTGGACTTCATCGTGTTCAAGTCTTCCCGGCCATCTTTGAAGCTCCTCTCGGTTAAGGTAGCCACGATTAGTCCTTAGAAGCTATGGCACCCGCATCCTAGGTCTGCAATGAGCTTTTCGCTATTTTCGTGTTTAGCGTAGGGTTCCGTTTTCGTTTTCGGCTGGCGGCGTTCTGAGTCCTCGCCGGCGAATGCTACCATTAGGTTCGTCTTATTGTGCGAATCCATTTTGGGACTTGTTCGCGCCGCCATGCGAAGTCGCCGGCGACAAGCCGTCAAGCCACTTTCGGTTTTGCGACGCAGCGACTCCGTTTTCGTCATCTGATTAGGACACATTAATTACCAATCATTAGCTGTTAATGGTGTCTTAATCATTATTATTGAGCCAGCGACGGTGGGCCCAATCTCCTTAAATCAATCTGTTTTTCATCGCCTTTATTCAGACATCATTAATGCTTAATCATTGATTAATAAAAATGTCGGCACTTAATCTGTCGGAAACCTTCTGCGGTCATTGACTTGTGGGCGAGAGGAGTTGAGATCTAATCTCGGGAGTCATTAGTGTTTAATTAATGAAGCATTAATCTGTCCTAACCGCCACTCGATCGACTTGTGGGCGATGCCTTGTCTTGCGTGGGTTAAATCGTTGCGATCGTGACTCGTAGTCACTGACATGCGGTCCCACTCGTCGGTACCTCTTTTTGAACTTCGATCTTTAGCCGCCGTCCATTTTGTGATCTGCGGCCCAGATCTTGCATGCATTCGGACCATCCGGTTCCCCTCGTCGTCCTGGGCCGTCGATCTTGCGATCAATGGCTGAGATCGTGTGTGCAATCGGACAATCCGGTTGTTGGTGCGTTCTGGGCCGTCCATCTGTCGATCTGCGGCTGGGATTGGCCAACAACGCACCGTCGGTTGCATACACTCGTGTCGCCATTGGATCTTGATCCAGCGGTGGGTTTCATTTGGGTTTTAGCGCGCGTGCTTTGTTTTCGCGTGGTGCCGTAGGATGTTAGATCAAGGGTTGTGGGGTTGTCCACGTCATTTCCTTTTTATTGGATTGTTCTGTATTTCGGTAAGCAATTGTTTATCAACTGAAAATGATATAAAAACTTTAGAAACTCATAACTAATTCATTTTAACTGCTTTTTAGTTAATTCCATTGGAATAAATTATGTTATCACTTTAGCTCATTATAAAAATGGATTTAAGCATGTTCGATGTGAGTAAAATTGTATGACTAGGAACAACTTGGTTTGTCATTTTGAATATTCAGGAAAATGGATAAACGTTAGAAAATGCATATCTTGCTCTGTGTATATCCAAAATGAATGATTCCAACTTTGATAAATTTGTTATCAACCCAATGTTAATGTAAAAATGATGGTAGGTCCAAGATTGTATGAAACCTTGATTAAGGAGTTAGTACCTATTTTGAGCATTTAGAAAATCTGGAAGGCTTATAAAATGCACAAGTAATTCTCTATAACTGCAAAGTATATATGATAAATTCTAGAAAACCCTCTGTTGGTATACTTCAGCATAAAATTAGTTTTGAACATATTTATGCTCTGGAAAGTGCATTATGCCAATTTTGCATCTTAGAAAAATCATAACTAAATCACTTTAACTCCAAATGACCTGAAATTTTATATGGGTTACCTCTATACAGTAGGTAGCTACCATAAAAATTCCAGCTTCAAATCTCTCTAGAAAATATTTTTGCTCTGAGTACTAATTATAGTAGAAAATGTATTTTTATGCATTATCTTTGCACCACAAATCTAAATTAGGTTTTCCAGTTTCTATGTCTAGGTATATTCGTATTCTACCTTATGTGTAAATTTCGTCGCATTTGGTTAAGTTGTGCTTGCTCTTTTGTTTATTTGTGGCTCGTCTTATTGGTTGTTCTTGGTTCTTTTGCCTTTCGCTTAGGATTCGACATTTGCGTGTAACCCGAGAACGATCCTCCGCAACAAATTGAGCAACAGCAGAAGAAGGCAAGCAGTTTGATCATGTTAATCGATATTTTAAGTATTTATGTTGATTACAAATTCTATGTATGCATTGCTACTTTGTTTTAATAGTTGGCCTAGTAGATGCATTTCCTTAGCAAATGATTATCCTCTACTACCATGAACCTAGGTTACTTGCTTTGTGATTTAGAGTTCGTGGATGGGCTCTTGTCACTTAGTAGTTGCGAATTAATTGCTTAGCCATGCTTAGCTTCGTAGAAATGGGCGGTTATCGACTTGTCGATAACCTTGATCACACAAAACTTATTATGATTTATGATTTCCACCTTGTGCCATGTCTACTTGTGAAAACTAAAACTAAAAGCAAAATGATTTAGACTTGGGCACAATGGTATGTTGGTGTGATTCTCGGGTGTGGTGGAATGGTGCCTAAGTCAACAAGGACCGAACATCTTGTTACACTAAACCAAGCATTTTAGCGTGCTAACCACACTAGAGGGTATGGGACCTCTCTTGACTCGGTGCTTTGGCGTGTATTGGCTCGGTCGCGAGGAGTCGCGGGAGGATGGTGTTGGGAGCATTGTAGTGTCCGAAAGACTTCACCGGGATGGGATTTGTTGTCTTTCGGCTTGCAATGTGCGTATGGTGTTTCTACCCATACGAGGCTCGTGAGTTAATACACAATATTGGAAAGCGTCTCGTAGGACTTAGCCGTGCGACATACCTACGGAAGTGTGTTTTGGCTTAAAGGCGGTGCAGTGTGGGTACATTGGTACACCTGCAGGAGTTAAAACTATTCGAATAGCCTGCGTCCTAGGTTATGGACACGCAGGGGAGGTCTTTCAAGAGTTAGACTACAACCCTTTAAATTAAAACTTGATGGGTGGTGCGAATCGGGATTCGTGCTATGTTGTAGTGACTATTGGGATAGTCACTTCCAGTGGTTACTTGTATGTATCTGTACTTACTTTACTTTGATAACTAAGCAGTTTGCAAACTTGCTTTTAAAATGTATTACATTATTGCAAATAAAATTGGCTTCATGCAAAATGAGACATACAACCTCCACCTAAATAAGCTTGCATGTAGTTATGAATAGGTGCGCTATTCCACACGTCGATCTTGCGGGTACAAAGACAATCTTTGTACTCGGATGCTATCTTAATTGTTTTGTTGCGAGGAAGAAGGTGAGCTGAGGGCCCACTTTTTGCGCCGTGTTGTGGTAGTTTGCGGGCGACTAGCTTGGCGGCCAGTCGGTTGCCTTGTGGGTGTGTGGCTAACCTGAGCGACTTTTGTTCTAGCCATCTTATGGCACATTTTGCTTCCATTGTCATTCTTGTATATTATTCTATTTGGCAGTCATTCTCTTTGTAATAACTTTACTTTATGTCGTTGTTGAACTTAGTGATGTATGTTGTATGGAAATGATGTGTAATTTTGTGATGATGTGCATATGTTGCAATGCAGGAAACATATGCCCATCGAGGCTTAGAATGTTTAATTAGTAATGCTAGAACCAATTGGAGGTTAAGTGTTACTAGTTAAATATTCGAGTCCTCACAAAGTTGGTATCGAGCCATCTTGAAAGTAAAACCCCTAGCTTGGTCGCCTCTAGGATACTTTGAAAACTTACTTTCAAATAGTTTATGAAAACTTAAGTAAGTTCTCAGTTTTACTCCTTACCTATCTTAGCTTGCTCATCTCGCTTACTCTCACTTAAGTTTTGAAAAAGTTGTTCCTCTCTTCCTTTCAAAAATTAGCCTTTATCGATTAACTTGGTTTTGGGAGAAACATGAGAGCTTGGAGAAAGGAATTTGGACAGCTAGCTAGTGGATAGCAATTAAGGTAGGAAATGAGAGGTAATTCAACTAAAACTTGTAGGAATGAAAGGGTAAGAAGTGATATGAGATTAGCTAGTGCCTATACTCTAGTAGGTGGTTATACCGATTTTTGGGTGTTTTGAGCAGATTTTAGTTCTGAAATTTGGGTCTTCTCAAATGATCACTCGTTCTTCCATACGGGTTAGTCGTTTCGGGAAGTGGATTCGGTGGCTTATGATCTCATGTTCTTTTGTGGCTGTTCGTTGGTCATTTTAACTAAGTTTGGATTTCTGTGCTCTTGGGTCTTGAACTGTGTCTAACTTGTCTTAGTAAATCGGGATGGTGGTGGGACACGTGCGGCGGAATCGGTAGGGTAGTCCCGATGAGGAGCTTCCTCCTCCGACCATGGCGGAAGTCCTCATGCAAATCGAGCAATCGTTCGAGGACCGTGGGGTGTTGGAGGTCATCGCCAGGAACACCTCCACTCACTCGGTGCCTCCGGATGCGGAGGTGGTCACCAATCTCGTGGGGACTTGCGGAGTTCCTCGTGCTCGACCTCCTACCTTCTCCCCGGTCCGAGGATCCCTTGGGCGCAGACGGTAGCTGCGTGCGATTGAGCGGAGCTCAACGTTGCTCGATGCCGAGGCGAGAGCGGGCACTTTTCGCATCCCATCGGTTGGAGGGTGCGGCACTCTCATGGTGGGAGAATTTCCTAGCCATGCGACTGCGGGACACGTGGTCTCGTGGGAGGAGTTCCGTCGACTTCCGGGCCCATGTCCCCGCGGCTTTGATGAAATCAAGAAGAAGGAGTTCCTTGCGCTCAAGCGAGCGCGAGATTCGTGATCGAGTACCTCCATGAGTTCAACCATTTGGCGAGTGCGCTCCTGCCGAGGTGGCCACCGATGAGGCCAAGCGAGGAGAAGTTCATGGAGGGTTTGTGCGAGAGCTTGAGACAAGCTCTCTATCGTGGACTTCCGACTTCGGACCTTGGTGGACAAGGCCATCATCGCCGAGCACAAGGCGAGCGTTGGCGAGTCATCGCGCGCAAGTGGGAGGCCCGACGGTGCATGCGCAGGCGGCCTCGTTCGTCCCGTGTTGGACACGCACGGTGGCCCGTCCTCGAGCTTCCTCGCCGAGGCCTTGGCACCCCGCTCCACGTCCTCGCGCCGCGACTTCGCACCGCGTGCGCTGCGACCAGCCGAGGTGTTCCCGCAACCCCGCGCCGGCGTCACCGGCTTCTCACTTGCGACAAGGGCCACTACGCGAGTAGTTGTCCTAAGAAGCTGGAGCGGTCCCTCGTCCCAATGGAGGACGGGCAAGGGAGTGGTCACCACGACCGTAAGACCCGGGCTTGGGAGCGCGCGAGTCAACCACATCTCGGCCGAGGGGGCGGGAGGCGCCCGGCGTGGTGTTGGATGCGCTCCTTGTTAATTTCACGACTGCTCAGCTTTATTTGACTCACAGGGCCTCGCATTCTTTTATTTGAGGTCTTTTCTTTCGTTGATTGTGGGCTTCCTTTGTGTTTCCTGGGATTCCATCACATTCGCTCTCGGGTTCGGAAATGAGGCGACGACTGGTATGCGGGATGTTCCTATCCACATCGGGCGTAGGGTTCTTGGCGAATCTTATTTTACTCGACTCGTGCGCTTGGATGTGATTCTTGGCATGGATTGGTTGTCCCAACACTTGGGGCAAATCGATTGTGCGGAAGATTGTCTACCCTCCACTTCTTCAGTGAGCAGGTTGGGTTTTCACCGCAGCATTAGCGAGCCCCATCTTTATGTCCTTGAAGCGGCCAGCATTGGAGATTCGCGGCGTCCCCACGGTGTGTGACTTCGCGGATGTCTTTCCCGAAGATTTGCCAGGATGCCTCCTGTTCGAGATCCGAGTTTGTGATCGAGTTGCTGCCGGCATCCCCTATTTCTAAGAGAGTATCGCGTGCCTCCTAATGAGTTGGAGGAGTGAAGAAGCAAGCGTGTGAGCTGCAAGAGAAGGGTTTTATCCGTCCTAGCTCATCTCCTTGGGGTTGTCCATTATCTTTGTGAAGAAGAAGGACAAGACCTTGCGCATGTGTGTTGATTACTGTCCGCTTAATGAGGTGAGGTAAAGAACAAGTATCCTTTGCCCGTATTGATGATCTTTTCGATCAATTGACGAACTGCGAGTCTTCTCAAGATTGACTTGAGATTGGGCTATCATCAAGTCGGATCGGGACCGAGGATATTCCTAAGACGGCCTTTGCTACTCGTTATGGCCTTTACGAGTACACCGTCATGTCTTTTAGTTTGACTAATGCTCTGCTTTATTCATGAATCTTATGAACTCGGTATTCATGGAGTATTTGGATAGGTTTGTGGTGGTATTCATCGATGATATCCTTATCTACTCCAAGAGCGAAGAAGAGCATGTCGAGCATCTTCACTTGTGTTGGGCAAGGCTGCGTGAGCACCACCGTATGCCAAGTTCGACAAGTGCGAGTTACGGTTGAAGGAAGTGGCATTCTTGGGTCATGTTCTTTCAAAGGAGAGGTGTGGCGTGGATCCTAGCAAGGTCGGTGATGTGCTATCTTGGGGTCACCGTCGGTCACCGATGTGCAGGAGTTTCCTTGGTTTGGTGGCTACTATGCCGCTTCATCGAAATTTCTCCAAGATTGCGAAGCCTATGACCGAATTGCTAAGAAGGACAAGAAGTTTGAGTGGTCCGCTGCTTGATGTGAGTTTTCAGGAACTCAAGAAGCGGTTGACCTCACCCAGTGCTTGTTCTCCCGATATTCACAAGAGTTTCGATATCTATTGTGATGCTTCTCGTCGTGGTCTTGGTTGTGTTCTTATGCGGGAGGGCAAGGTTGTGGCCTATGCATCGCGCGATTAAGGCCTCATGAACTCAACTATCCTACTCATGACTTGAGTTGGTCTGTGGTCCATGCACTCAAGATTTGGCGGCATTACGATTGTAACGGTGTTGTGAGGTGTATTCACCACAAGAGCTTGAAGTACTTGTTCACCCAACGGATCTGAACCTCGGGCAAAGAAGATGGTTGGAATTGATCAAGGACTATGACATGGGCATTGATACCATCGGGCAAGGCCAATGTCGCTTGCGGATGCACTCGATCGGAGGTGTATTGCAACATGTTGATGCTCAAGAGCAGCAACACTGCTCTCATTTAGAATTTCAGCGCTTTAATTTGGGTTTGACCGAGCACGGTTCTCTTGCTACATTGGTTGTGCAACCAACCTTGGTGGACCAAATCAAGGCGCACGTGATACAGATGTTGGTGTGAGCGGATCAAGCGAACATCAAGGATGGGATAGCCAAGTGCTTTTCGAGAGGATGAGCATGGCGTTGTGTGGTTTGGGCAGCGTCTTGTGGTCCCTAAGGTCATGGAATGCGGGATTTGATTCTCGCGAAGCCCATGATTCTCCTTGTCTATTCATCCCGGGCTACCAAGATGTATCGTGACGCCGCCGAGGTTGCAGTGGACCCGAATGAAGCGCGGTTGCTGGTTCGTTGCAAGTCGCGGCGTGTCTTTGTCGTGTGAAGGCCGAGCATCAGCGTCCAGCAGTCTTCTTCGACCCTTGCCGGTGCGAATGGAAGTGGGATTCGGTTGGCATGGACTTCATCACGGATTGCCCTTTCGTCCAAACACATAAGTCCATTTAACACATATCATCATTAATTACCAAAACCAGATTTTAGGGCCTAGATGCTTTCAATCTCCCCTTTTGGTAATTGATGACAACATAACAAATGTTTGAGGAAGATTGATTTGAATATACTCCTTGTGTGAAACAGTATATATTCTATTTCTAACTTAACAAAATTCTAAACGGAGTTGAAGTAGAGTTTTATTCTTGTTAAGTTGGAATAAAGAAAGCTCCCTAAACATGTGCATATAAGGTATGGACGAGCTTTGCAAGCACAACAATTTAAAGAATTTTAGCGAGTTTCTTTAACATGTTAGATTTGAGGAAAATGCAAGTAATAAGAGAAGCTTAATGACAATTGCATTTCAAGAGAGAGAAACATAGATAATAATCAACAAGTGCAACAGATAATTAACAATACACCTTTGAATAACACAACGATAAAATAAGTTCAAACAAGCTCCCTTACAATACTATTTCTACTTCTACTTCTCCTTTGGCATCAAAGTACCAAAACAAACATCAAGCATTGGATCTCGAGGGGAAAAGCGCGGGATCTGAGCGGGAGTCGGCAGTGGAGCTGGAGACCGGAGCACGGTGGAGTGCGAGTCGACGACGCGTGAACCGTATTGGAGACGAAGGGCGTGGAAGAGGTGGAAGACGCTGCTCCATAGAGTCAAGCTGTCTCTGTCGGACGGCAAGTCTGTTGTTAGTCTCATTCAAAATCATGCAGCTGTCCTCATCTCTGTTGAGTGACCTTAATCTGCATCAGTTATTAAGAATGAGAGTGCGAGTGGTAAGAATCTGGCGAGTGGCTTGCTCTGAGAGCCTTCTGCGCTGCCTTCTGGGGGCAATATGTTACAGGTGAGCTCACGGCTCTTCTTGTCTGGTGAGCAGAGGTCCTTCTCTTGGCTTGTAGGCTTTATGAGCAGTGCCTAAACCTCCTTGGTACTCAATTTTCTTTGAGTATTAGGGCCATGATAAAAGGAGCATGATAAATCCTTTTACCTGTCATCTTTTGAAGAAGCGATACTTGATTATGACATCTGCTACATCAAATTTCTTCCCCTTGGAGATAAGATCAATAATGTTCCAAGCATGTCCACGCACAGCATCAAAATTTCCACTCTTAGGAAGAATAGTGTGATTAATAATCCTATTAATCAGACTGGAAATGGGCAGCAAGCCATGAATTTTTCCTGGAACAAACCTGACATTTCTGTCATAATGCTCTGTCCAGCTAGGAACCATCAGGGCAGGTCTGTCATAAATCTTCTCCCACTTGCTGGAAGAAGATACTCGCAGGACACGTTCAAGGTCAGTCTTAGTACACTCCACATAGCGTGTCACTGTCATCCACTTCAACTTGGTGAAATCTGGAGAGACATAGAGAGTGGCATAAAATTGCCTTATGATTTCCTGATCATAATCATGCTTTGGAGAGACAAGCTCATGAAGACCAGCTTGCTGAAACATCTCATATATGCCATTATATTTTTCCAGATTGTTAATGTGTGGCCATTTTATCCACTTGTGATCAGCAAACTTTACATTACGGCCATATATCTCCTCATAGACTTGCTCTTGGAATTTTGTATGAAATCAGGATTGATTGAGTTGCTAGGCGAGGTAGTGCGATCCTTATGTCTCGAGCAGCATAGTCATCACCGATATGAGCCTTAAGTTAATTTGAGGCTCTTCACGATCTTCCATTTCTTCATCGATCTCTGCTGAATTTCTTCTTAGATCGGATCAGAACTGACCCGGCTCGTGAGGATACTTCCTCATCTTGATATCATAATTATTTGGACCTTTGCCTTTGTCATGTGATTCTCCCACTGGATCTTCGGAGGATGGGAGGAAGAAGATTGACTCTCACGAGGTCAACCGATTGCCGAGAGGCATTCCTTGTCCTTGCCATCCGAGTAGGAGATGAAAGGTTACAAGGAGATCAAGGGATCAAACAAACTAGGATCAAAATGAATGAAATGATAATTGTGGTTCTTTTAGTAGAAGCGGTAGTACCGCAAGTCTTGGCGGTAGAGTACTGCGCGCCGGTAATCCGAGCTCATGGAGCGGTAGTACCGTCACCGGTAGTACCGTGCCCAAGGCGATAGTACCGCCACGAACCTGTTCTAGGGTTTTGATTTTTAAGAGAAATTTGATGTTTATTGTGGTTTGAATCCAGAACAGATGTATAACTATCATTAAACATCAAAGATATCGTTTTGCCCCACTAGAATCACAAAGAACCGCAACATTTTGGATCAATTTTGATTTAGACCTAGTTTGAGATAAAACGGTAAAGTGAGGATTTTAGTCGATTTACCTCAAGGATTTGGAGGAGTGAAGCCCTAGAGATGCTAGGAATCACTGGGAATGAGAAATCACCAAGAGATTTGAGGATTTTTAGAGAGAATGTGGAGTTTTTCGGAGGGAGAGAGGAAGAGAGAGAGCACCGAGATAAAGCGGAAGGAGTGAAGCAGTAAGACCGTTCGGAGAGAAAAGGGTGAAGGAAACTGAACCCGCACGATTGATCTTGAGTTCCGCTTTTTGCCTCCAGTAGTACCGCTCGCGGTAGTACCGTGATTTAACTCCGTAGTTCCGATGTTCTGGGTGCATAAGTCGACTCTGGATTTCTTGAGATTTAGAATAATTTGCAAATGATCCTTAGCTTTACAGTCAGATGAATATTGTTAAGGATCATTATGCATAGTATAGACTAATGTCTATATATGAGAATATAGTTTTTATGAACATACATATTCTTTATAATATTATTTTGAAAATATTTTCTTTCAAACATTTTCAAATAACATCCAATCAACCAAGACACATGAGGCAAGATTTCAACCAACATTTGAATAGTCTATGACATTTAATTCATTCCTCAATTTGCAGAACCGGCCTTCATCTAATGGTTTTGTGAAAATGTCCGCTAATTGATCTTCGGTTCGGATGTGGCTAATTTCAATATCTCCCTTGCCCACATGATCTCTCAAGAAATGGTGGCGAATGTCGATATGCTTGGTTCTTGAGTGTTGGACAGGATTATTTGCTATTTTTACCGCACTATCATTATCACACAAAAGAGGCATTTTATCAATCTTAATTCCATAATCCATCAAGGTTTGCCTCATCCATAGCAATTGAGCACAACAACTACCCGCGGAGACATATTCGGCTTCGGCGGTGGATAAAGCTATGGAGTTTTGTTTCTTGGATGACCATGATACTAAGGATCTCTCTAAGAATTGACAATTTTTCGAGGTGCTTTTTCTATCCACTTTGCAACCCGCATAATCGGAGTCCGAGTATCCAATTAAATCAAACTTAGCACCTTTAGGAAACCATAGGCCAATGCTAGAGGAATGCTTTAAATATCTTAGTATTCTTTTTACGGCCATTAAATGACACTCTTTTGGAGATGCTTGAAACCGTGCACACATGCAAACACTAAACATGATATCGGGCCTAGATGCGGTGAGATAAAGTAGACTACCAATTATAGATCTATAAAGCTTTAAATCTACTGATTTACCTCTCATTAAGGTCGAGATGACCGTTGGTTGCCATGGGAGTCTTGATAGGTTTTGCATCTTCCATGCCAAATCTCTTGATCAAGTCCTTTGCATACTTTGTTTGACTTACAAAGTTCCATCTTTGAGTTGCTTGATTTGAAGTCCAAGAAAATAGCTTAGTTCTCCGATCATGGACATTTCAAATTCCTAGACATCATATCACCAAATTCTTTGCAAAAATCTTGATTAGTAGATCCAAAATGATATCATCAACATAAATTTGACATACAAAGAAATCATCATCTAATACTTTGGTGAACAAAGTTGAATCAATTTTCCCAATTTTGAATCCTTTTGAAACTAGAAAATCTCTAAGGCGTTCATACCATGCTCTAGGAGCTTGTTTAAGACCATAGAGCGCCTTGGAGAGTTTATAGACATGATTTGGATTATTAGGATCTTCAAAACCGGGTGGTTGTTCAACAAACACAAGTTCGGATATTTCTCCATTTAAGAAAGCACTTTTGACATCCATTTGAAATAATTTAATATCAAAGCATGATGCAAAAGCAAGTAATATACGAATTGACTCAAATCTAGCTACGGGAGCAAAAGTTTCACCAAAATCCAAACCTTCGACTTGAGAGAAACCTTGTGCAACCAATCTTGCTTTGTTTCTTATAACCATACCATTTTCTTCTTGCTTGTTTCTAAACACCCATTTTGTACCGATGACATTGTGTTCTTTGGGTCTATCCACCGATGTCCAAACTTTGTTTCGAATGAAATTATTGAGCTCTTCATGCATTGCAATCATCCAATCCGGATCTTCAAGTGCTTCATTTATATTCTTTGGCTCAAAAGAAGAGACAAAAGAGTAATGTTCACAAAATGAAGCAACACGAGATCGAGTTTGAACACCCTTACTTACGTCACCCAATATTTGATCTATTGGATGATCTTTTGTAATTGCATTGTGGATTCTTGGTGGTAGGTTGCATAGTTGATCATCTTCATTATTATTTTCTTCCACTTGAATTTGACTTGTTGTGGAAGAGGTAGGAGGTTCAACTTGAGTAGAGGATGACGGTTCATCTTTAGGTTTGATGTCGCCAATTTGCATATTTTCCATAGCCTTTCTTAACAGTTCATCACCTACATCATCCAAATTCTCATGCCCTTCTTGGGAGCCGTTAGTTTCATCAAATTGAACATCGTATCTTTCCTCAACTAAACCGGAGTTTTGATTGAAGACACGGTATGCTTTGCTATTTGAGGAGTAACCAAGCAGAAACCAACATCACACGACTTGCAAATTTTGAAAGACGAACACCCTTTTTCAAAATGTAACATTTGCAACCAAAGACACGAAAATAAGAGATGTTCGGTTTCTTCCAACAAGGAGTTCATAGGAAGTCTTTTCAAAGGCGATGCAAATAGAGACGATTTATGGCATGACAAGCGGTGTTGATTGCTTCCGCCAAAAACTATCTAAGTATTATATTCATCAAGCATTGTCCTAGCCATTTCAATTAATATACGATTTTCCTTTCTACAACTCCATTTTGCTCCGAGTGTAGGTTGTGGAAAGTTCGTGCTTTATTCCAAGTTCATCACAAAAGTATTCAACTTTAGTATTTTGAACTCTAACCATTATCACTACGGATTTTCTTTATTTTGAAATCAAATTCATTTTGAGCCCGTTTAGCAAAGCTTTTGAAAATTCCAGAGGTTTCACTCTTGTCATCTAGAAAGAACACCCATGAATATCTAGAGTGATCATCTACGATAACTAAACAATAGCTATTTCCCCCGATACTCTTATAGGTTGTTGGCCCAAACAAATCCATATGTAAGAGTTCCAATGGTCTAGAGGTTGACATGATACTCTTGGAAGGGTGAGAGCTTGCGACTTGTTTACCGGCTTGACAAGCACTACAAATTCGATTTTTCTCAAACTTCACATCTTTCAAACCAATAACTAGATCATGTTTGAAAAGCTTTTTAAGTTGAATCATGCCAACATGAGCTAGCCTTCTATGCCAAAGCCAACCCAAAGAAGTTTTTGCAATTAAACAAGTTTGTAAGCATGAAGCATTTGAGGAAAAATCAACCAAGTAAAGATTTCCAAATCTAAAGCCTTTGAAAACTAAAGCATTATCCTTTACACTTGAAATTGACACACCTTCATTTGAGAAGGAGCAAATTAAATCAAGATCACATATTTGAGCAGCGGATAATAAATTGAAATTAAGTGATTCAACTAAAGATATATTTGAAATGGAAAGGTCATTTGAGATAACAATTTTACCCAATCCTATTACCTTTCCTTTACTATTATCTCCAAAGGTGATCTTGTCACTTCCTTTTACGTTCTCGAATGTGGTGAACATTTTTCTATCACCGGTCATGTGTTGAGTGCATCCACTATCAAGCACCCAATGTTTTCCACCGGTCTTGTAGTTCACCTACAAAACAAGAATCAAGTTCTTTTAGGTACCCAAATTTGTTTGGGTCCTTGGAGGTTAGTGATCAAGGCTTTAGGCACCCAAATAGCATTCTTTTAACGCCTAAAATCAAGTGCCAATAAATCTTGCAATTATTTTATCATCAATGGATTTCTTAAGCATGTAGCAAGAATCATAAATGCCATATGATTTAACATTAATATTTAAACAAACATTTGACATGTGTCCTACCTTACCACATTTATTGCAATATTTACCATTTTGCTTAATAAACCTTGGAGGCTTGTTTACCGGTTTCTTACCTTTCTTGGGCACATACCCAAGTCCTTCCTTATTGAATGAGCACCTTTGCTCACTTAATAACTTGTCAAGGGTTGATTTACCTTGAAGCATCTTTCAAGCTCTTACTTAGCTTGGTGACTTGCTCTTTAGCTCATGATTTTCAACAATTAGCAAAGGGTCGCACGTATTATTCATGCCAATAATTGAATCATCATTTGAGCAACAAGATATGGATAGCAAGTCATCACAAGAGGTAGAAATACTAGACATGGTTTTAGCATTTGGCATACTTTCTACTCTTGGCATCTCATTCATTAAATCACAAGTAATACCAATATTTGAATGAGATTTTTCTATATCTTTTAGGAGAAAAGAATCATGAGCTTCCTTTAGCTCCTCATAAGAGTCTTTTAGAGAAATATACTCTTTCTTTAAGACTTTAAATTTTGATTTCTCTTTTCCAATATATTCATTTAAATCTTCAACCATGTCCATTAATTCATCATATGAAGGAGCATCATTATCAATAGATTTTACCTTATCTCCTTTCGCCATAAGGCATGTAGGAGACGTGAAGAGTGACGGAGTTTCCTTTATGGCGATGCCGACAAGTCCTCTTTTCTTAGGAGACTCTTCATCACTTGATTCGGAGTCGGAATCCGAATATTCTTCGTCGGAATCCCACTCTCCAATGTGAGCTTCATTTTTGCCCCCTTTGTGAAGCCTTTTGAAAAGCTTCCTCTTTCCATCGAATTCCTTCTTCTTTAATGGTTTATCTTTGTCATCCTTCTTGTTGGGGCAATTTGAGATTATGTGTCCCTTCTCATCACATACATATTAACGAATGTTACTATATCTCTTGTTGTCACTTGAGGATTGCCCTTTCTTGAATTTGTTGAAGTTGAAGTTTCGATGTGGGCGTCTTCTCATGAATTTCTTCATTTTCCTCACAAGAAGAGCGTACTCCTCATCCGAGTCTTCTTCTTCATCCTCATCATCACTTGATTCCGCTTTAGCTTTGAAAGCGGTAATTTTCTTCTTGGATGAAGATGATTCCAATAGCTCTTCCTTGTCCTTCTTATATAGCTCGTTAGTGATGAGGTTGCCCAAAGTCCGGTTGGTGTCATTCTTGGCAACTCGGAGAGTTGAGAAATAATGTCACCAACGTCTCATATTTATCCGGGAGGGCCCTAAGCATTTTGCGCACAACATCAACATCAAGAAGGTTAGTACCAAGACCTTTGAGTTCATTTATAATGTTGTTTAGTCTTGAATACATCTCGGTGATGTTTTCATTTGGCAACATTATGAATGTCTCATATTTAATCCGAAGCCTATGCAACTTGGCTTCTTTGACCGTGGATGTGCCCTCATGAATTTCGGAGAGGGTGGTCCAAATATCATGAGCGGTTTCCAAATTGCTCACTCTATTGAACTCATCCGCGTTCAAAGCACCAAAGAGAGCATTCATTGCTTGAGCATCTAAATGAGCATTACGTTCATCTTGAACCGTGAGGATTGTTGGATCAAGAGGCATAACGTAACCCTCATTTACAATTTTCCATATGTTCGGACTCATGGCTTTTAAGAAAATAGACATTCTAATTTTCCAATAAGAATAATTTGAGCCATCAAATAAAGGAGCCTTTCCTATATGCATACCCTCACTAGCCATCCTTTCTCTCTTAGACGGTAAAGTCTAACAAATTGAGAGACCAAGCTCTGATACCACTTGTAGGATCAAGGATAACCGACTAGAGGGGGGTGAATAGGAGGTTTTTAAACTTTTAAACAAATTAACGAGATAAGCTAATTAATAACTTAGTCTAAACAAGTTACACTTCTAGCTAAGCAATACAAGCACAAAGATCAAGCTAGAAATATAAATGCGGAAGAGTAAATACTAGGAATAACCACAATGAGACAATGATGTTTTCCCGTGGTATCGAAGACTTGCCGGTCTTCACTAGTCCACGTTGAGGGAGCTTGAACCAATCAAGCCGGCTCCACGTATTAAGCCTTTCCTCGATCACTATTGGTTGTTCTTCCTCCACTCCGGAGATGGTGAATACCAAACCACTCATAATATGGGCACCGGGCCTCTTCACAATCTTCTTGAAGAGATCACCGTGCAATCACCGCCAAGCCGTCTAGGAGTTCGCAAAACTCCAAGAGTAACAAACCAAGACCTTCGCACGACACTCAAGTGCAATAGGATCAACTAGAATGATGAATGCACTTTGAATGAGCTCAACAACCTCTCAAAGAGTGAACAAATGAATTTGAGAAGTTGAATGAATGCACAAGGCTCAAAAGATGTTAAATGTGGTCTAGCTGCGAGTCCTTGAGCAGGTGGGGGGGGGTATAAATACCACCCACCAACAAATAGAGCCGTTGGAGAGAAAACCCGGAAAAAGCGAATCGCGGTACTACGCCAAGTAGATGCGGTACTACCGCACTTTACCTACTTGCACAGTAATGGCTAGAAGAGAAGATAATAAATGTACTGACATAGCCGTTACAAATGCAGAGCGGTACTACCGCCACGAACATGCGGTACTACCGGTTTTCCCGGTCATACCGCTCGAGGCGCAGCACTACCGTTCCACGAAAAACCAATCTGCATTGCTTTCGAAAAACGTCCGTCGAAGAGTCGGTACTACCGGGGGTGAGCGGTAGTTCCGTGTTTGCACGGCGGTACTACCGTTTTGAGGGGTGACTCCAAGACACCCAGAAAACATGTTCTCTGGAAAAAACGTACCGTTACTAAGTCGGTACTACCGCAGGTTTGCGGTAGTTCCGCTTTTCAACAGCGGTACTACCGTGATGAGAAATTTGCACCGAGACCCAGACAACATGCTCTCTGGAAAAAACCATACCGTCTTTTATGCGGGCGGCCAGGTGCGGTAGTACCGCACTACAATCCCGGTTGTACCGTTGTCCGGTAGTTCCGCGTGATCACGCCGGTACTACCGGATAACTAGACAATGCAATGGATGCTTTTCAGGAGAAAACAATTTCATGCATGATTCTAAATTGATCCACAAAGCACATGAATGGCTATCAAGTTACTTGGACATGATCCCTCTTAATAGTACGGTATTTATCCTATAATCCGGTCTTCCAACCATATCTCCTAAGACCGGTAAAAAGGTAAAAGATTTTTTAATCTACTAGTACCTTGTCTTTGAACTAATTTGATCTTCACGGTATCCTTTAGCATGCATCTTCAAGATCGTACTTACCATTTGGACTTAACCTTGTACATACTAAACAAACACATAAGTCCATTTAACACATATCATCATTAATTACCAAAACCAGATTTTAGGGGCCTAGATGCTTTCACTGTGCGTGTGTCAGGGTCAGAGCAGTTGGGAGCAGTGAGATGTCACCTATTGCTTCTTGTCAACGGCTCTTTTTGCTGCCAAGCATTTATTGCCAGTCAGCTTTAACCACCAAAGTCTCCACCCTGCTCTGCCCCCTACCTACCATGCATGCTCTTGGCAGGGGCATGGACATTGTTCACAGTGAACTTGCCCATGCCATTGCCAAGCTTGTCACAGCCCCAACTAATTAAATTGGATTAATATGTATTTCACTAACCTGCATTATCAAATTCAAATCATTTCATAATATATTGTACTTGGAAAATCTGATTTGAGGTAAACATACACATCAAAATTCAATTTTTAATTCAAATCAGTGATAAGAAGTTGTGATCATAATCTGAAATCAATTTATTTAAATACTACACTAATTATTAGGAATTAATAGAAATTTTCCCAAATTTTTGGGACTAGTTTGAACCTCATTAAAATTCAAACAACATTTATAGACACACAACATGGTTGAATTTAAATATCACAAACTATCTTATAAACAGTAGGGTTTTATAATTTTTATGGGAACTATATTTTCCCAGGAACCCCCACAAATTATTTCATGATTTTTGGGAATTTATTTATAATTTTAAGCCCTGGTCAAAGTGGGTAAAATGATTTAAAGCTCAGTCAAACTCGGAACCTAAACCCTAGCTCTGTTCCTCCAACCGAACCTTTTGCGACTCGGTTGAGCAGATCAACTAAACGCACCTCTCGAGCCGTCCGATGGGAACTCGTGGTGAGATTGCGTACCCTTCATCCCTACGCCACTTAACCTCTTTAAACCTCAACCTTCGATCGAGATCTAACGGCCGTTGGACCACGTCCTCCCTCCTACACGCGAACATAGAGCCGCTGACCAGTGGGGCCGTGTTGTCAGACCCGTCGTCTACCTCTGGCTGGCGCTCAGGCATCTAATGCCACGCGGCCGAGCGACTGCGATGCGCACCAGAGCGGCGCCAGGCACGCCGTCAATCCACCACTGCCGTTGGCCAGTCCCAGAGCTCGCTCATCTAACGCCACCTCCACTCCGTCACTTTCCCGTGCTTAAGACACCTCCGAACCCTAAATGCTGCTCACTTCTCCTCTTTTGGTGAGGAAGGAAGCTCGTTCTCGTCTCTACTCCGGTGAGCTTCCTCTACATGGTTCCTCCTCTTCCACCTTCCATGTCGTTTCCATTTTTGCTCATCTTAGTTCCTATCTTTGCTTGTAGCTCCTGGACCGTGATCATGCTCTCGGCGACTCTAGAGCGCGCACCCGCGGACATCTTCAAGCTTTCTTCGTGTCAGGAGGTATTATCCTCAATCCACCGTCACCTTGCATGCCTTAGCTCACTAATCAAAACCCTAACTCTATTTGGGCATTGCACGACAAAAGGTGTATTGGAAGATTTGATTTTTCGGCCATATACGAACCCTTCATCTCCTACCTTGTTCCTAAGCTCCTCTTCGATTCCTTGCTCTTAGAGTATCCTATGTGGATCTTTGAGCTATACCTAGCTCTCGATTACCTCCTTTGGCTTCGGCATCCTCTCCACGTGAAGCCCTTTTTGCCGCCACCTTCTTCTCCCGGCAGTCACTACTCCACCATCTCCAAGCTTCCCAAGCTTCTCACGACTCAGGTGACCTCCCAAACCTTTAGGTAGCTTAAGCAACCACCAGGTTGTACTGAGAAGCTCGATTGAGCTACTTGCACTTTTGCCGTTTGAACCGCCGCCGCTTAACTCCGGCTAGCCGCCGTTCTGGGCCGGCTCAGTCGTCGGGACTACTCCCATTAGGAGCGCCTTGCTATTCTCCATCTGTCCATGCTCTTGGTTCACGCCGCCGTGGCCGGGATCGCCGGCAAACCGCC
Organism: Ampelocalamus luodianensis; assembly: GCA_036346255.1. Taxonomy (NCBI): domain Eukaryota; kingdom Viridiplantae; phylum Streptophyta; class Magnoliopsida; order Poales; family Poaceae; genus Ampelocalamus; species Ampelocalamus luodianensis. The sequence continues at coordinate 12,942,119 of CM070640.1, forward strand.
GGTGGAACGCGCGGGACCGAAAGTCCCGTTGTCGTACGCCGACAACACTGTAGCCAATGATTAGGAATAAATGATAATCATTAGCATTTAATCCCTGTCTTAGCGACGCTAATGTCTCACTTATGCGGGCCCCACGCACGCGAAGCGTTTTGGTTAAAGCCACGATGGTGACATGTGGACCCAAGTCTCTAAACACGTGCTCGAGCTAAATGCACCGAGTTAATCGGACCGTCGATGCGAAAGGCGGCCGGATTTGTGAGACATTCGGACCGTCCTATTGCATCTCGAATATGGACCGTTGGATCTTGATCCAACGGCTGCAAACGTCGGCCCTAGGACGCACACGTGCGCGTGCCTCGCAGTGGGCCGCGAATGAGCGGGCGCTGGTCGCTGACATGCGCTAGCGCTGCACTCGGTGAAAAACTAGCTAATGTTTGTAAAATCCAAAAACCTTTTCTTACACAACTGAAAAATATGTATAACTTCTAAAAAGCATAACTAAATCATTTCAACTTCAAATTGACTGAAACCACTTCTGGAAATTTACATTCTTAGTGTACTTCCTATAAAAATTATTTTCATACATGTCTCTGTAGCAGAGAGCTTTAATTGGAAATTTATTCATTAAAATCATTATCTCTACAATAGAAAAATGGACTGAAATCTTTAAAAATACATAAGTAAGTATTGGAAACTCCAAAAACAGTGAGACCACTTTTGATAATTTTCATTTCAGTGAACTTAATTATAAAAATGGTCTCCACATTACCTCTATCACAGAAACTATATTTGGGAGGATATAATCTTTAACTCTATTATTGTTACACTATAAAAGACTGATAACTTTGAAAATACATAACTAAATCATAAAAACTCCAAAAAGGACAAACTCAACTGTTTTTAACTTATAATAATATTGCCTATTTATCTATGTAATCCATGTACTCATACTGTTCTACAAAATTTCACTTCATAATTAAATTACATAATGACGACTTATTGAAATCTGAAATTCAAACCATTATAACTTTCATATACTAAATCAAAATGAAATAATTCTTTCACCAAAATCATTTAGAATCATGATCTAACTACTGTAGAAAAATCATGCATTTTGAGCATTTTGGTTTTGAGTTATTTTCTCATATTTATTGGATGTTATAATTATATAGATCCAGTATATTGATATCGACACTTACGCTACTGAGAGCGAGCAGCTACTGTACCAGCAAGGCAAGCATCATTTGGACTTTCTTTTGCATCATATTTGATCCCAGTTTTGGTTAAGATAGTGCAATGATAATTGCTTGCATGCTATTTTGATTATGTCAATATTTTTGTGATGTGTAGTTTAGTTATGTCCTATGCTTGAGGTTAATCTTGAATTATGCCAACTCCTATATGCTTAAGATAGGATGTGTGAATTATGGGTTATAGAATTGCTTAGCCATGCAAGTCTAGATCCGGTAGTTCGATCGTCGGGAATAACCCGACGGTTTTTGGATACACACAACTCTTAATTTATGTTTTTACTTCAGATCTTTGTAGCTGTTTTATGAGTAAAACTTTGTCATTTTTAAATGAGATTTGGTCCGGACAAGTGTTGGTTAGTGATGGTGTCTTTGTGCACGAGAATTGGGTATGTGGAAGGACTTGTCTGGACAATTGAGGACCGAACTTTGGTAACGTCGTTAATTCAAGTACACTCGTGCTGCCACACGCGGGTTGGGAGCCGTATGGTTAAGTAGGGGGGGTTTTATTGTGTTAAGTCCTTGGTGGTGTAAGGGCATAGCGGCCGTGAAATCCTATGTTCTTTGAGGAGCCGATGTAATCCTTTATAGTGTGCAAGGAGCACCAATTCTTTTGTTTTGATTGCATCAGTATTTCAATATAACTTGTGAGCCCCCTAGCAAGTGCTATCAGACACTTGTACTAGGCAAGGAACCATCTCACAAGGGGGACTTAGCCCAATAGGGCTTTCTTGCTGAAAATGACTATATCTTGATTTACCCGGCCGGCATACCATAGGAAGTATGCTATTTTGGAGGCATCCGGAGGCTTACGGGCTAATCAAGTCGTGTGGGTAAAGTAGTACACCCGCGGGTATAATCTATTCGAATAGCCGTGTCCACTGGTTATGGACAACCGCTTGAGTTCGGGAGTTACTATTGTTAGACTTTCAATTAAAATTGTGGTTGAACTTGGGATTCGTCATGAACGGGTTGTTCATGTGTTTAGTATATCAAAGTGGGCTGCCACTTTGGTCTTTGTATGATTCAATTGTTTATTAACAAATGCTTTACTACATGTTTTACTTCTACTTCAAATCTGATTTTAAATGGGCACATGAAAAACTAGTATGTGTAGGATGTTAATTGTTGCGTCTCTTTACAAAAACTAAACCAATATGAGCCATCCTTTGAATGACCCTTATGCATAACTATTTTTATTTGTGTAAGACTTGCAGTACACTTGTACTCGACCGGATGTTTGTGGCCTTTTCAGGTGAGGAAGGTTATGATTATGATGATCTCACTAGTGTTGACTTGGGCGACACTAATGAGTAGTGTGCTACCATTTAACTCCCAGTCGGTTGCCGATGGGTGATGGGCATACCACTGCTGGTCTTTTGCTTTATCTATTTAATTCATTGCTACTTGATACTGCTTTAAATTTGGCCGGTCGGCCGTTTGTAATAAACTGTAGACCTTAACTATTATGCAGTATGTCTTTTATTCCTTGTTGTATGCGTTGTATGGATGTAATCAACGTTGGATGAGAGTATGAGTATATTGGTCGTTGATCTTGGGAGCCAATATATGTCATACTCGTTGTTGATGAATTCCCATTTAACTCACCAAGGGTAGTGCTTCGAATCGAGGGAGAATCGACAATCACGTAGCGCTCGCAAGGGAGCAGCGCGCATGATCGTTGAGGCTCCTGTATTCGGCTAAGCCTCCCACTTGGATAGAGTTAAATTGGAATTCATTTACCAGAGACCCGTAATTATGTCCCTAAGACCTTGTCTAATCTCTACAGACAAATTTTACCAAGTTGAGTTTGCTCAGTTTGGATTGTTCAATTTTCAAACATGCATAACTTTGTCATTTTAGCTCCTTTTTGAATGATTCCAGTTGCTTTAGCTCTGTTATAGAATGAACTTTAATCTGAGAATGGATTTAGGCACTGTTATGTAGCAGAAAATGATATAAGCTGCAAGAAGTTGTTTAATATGAAATGGTTGTTTAGAAATTATCTCAAATTTGTAAAATACATAACTTTTTCTCTGTAAATCCAAACTGAGCAAACTCAACTTGGTAAAATTTGTCTGTAGACATGCTTTAATATGAACTAGGCCTTGTCTTTATTCATGTTCTTGAAAAGTGATATATGCTAGTTTTAGAACTTAGAAAAATCATAACTAATTCATTATAACTCCAAATGTTATGAACTCAACTTTGCTGTTCTTAGGATGACCTTAGCTACCTACCATAAACATTTCAGATTCCAGATCATTCTAGAAATTTTTGCCATAAACAGTAACCGAAATTAATTTAAGTAGGATTTTTCAGGCTGAGAGAACTTAATTTAGCCATAACTTTTTCATGCTAAGTCCAAATGAAGTGATTCTTGTTTCTAAATCGGCTAAGTCGGCTCTTTTGTAATAACTTTACTTTATGTATGTCGTTGTTGAACTTAGTATTAATTGTTGTATGGAAATGATGTATGATTTTGTGATGATGAGCGTGTGCTGAAATTCTGGGAAGCACATGCCCATCGAGGCTTAGAATGTTTAATTAGTAATGCTAGAACCATTTGGAGGTTAAAGTGTTACTAGTTAAATATTCCGGGTCCTCACATGGCATACATGGTGTGTCGACGCAAGACGCGACCGACGCGGCAGAGCGGCTGGCCATGACGGCACAAGGAGCAACAAGATACGAGCAACGAGCCATGTGCAGCGTCAAGAGGGAATTTTACGAGTCCTTGGTTCTGTGGCACATCGCCACAGACCTGTGTGTGCAGTACTCTCCGCGACTCACAAGGAGTAGAGACGGAGACCACCAGTATTATGAAGCCAATCGGCAGCACCTTGTCGGAGTACATGCTGTACCTATTGATAAAGCAACCCGAGATGATGGGGTCGACAATGGGCATCGCGCAGATGCTGTACTGGGGCACATGCGCGGAGGCACAATGGTTCTTCCATTCGGTAGCTAAGTGGGACCCCGACCACGCCGACGCCCGGAGAATGCTGTTGAGCATGAACACGTCCGAGGCCAAGCCTGTGGACGTGAAGGGTGGCCAGAACAGATCGATGTTGATCGACGTTATCATCCTGGTCAAGGAGCTCGGGAGCCGGGCGAAGGCGGTGTGGGGAGATCTTGACAGCGCGGCGGAGCCGCACGCGGGCACGCAGGCACCGCGAGACACGTGCGGTGGTGGCTTGGCGTGGGCGAGTCTCGACGGGTCGACAGCGATGCTGGGCATAGTAGTGTCGTAGTGCAATCTCGTTGGTGAGCACATGCATGTAGTTGAGTCCATGCATGTAGGAGCAGTAGTGCCGAGTCATGTGTGTGTGCATGTTGGCACGTTGAGTTAGTTGTTTGTATGCATGCATGCATGTGGAATAGATAGTGGTGCACGTCGGTGGAATGCAAGATGAGTTGCGCGTTGCCAAGGTGAAAGCGCTGTGTTGGTGCTAGACGGTTGCGGTGCTGTATTTGTGTGTGTGTGTGTCCGTGGAGTTGAGTCCGGGACGTTGAGGAGATATGTTCGTCGTCCTGAGTCGAGTCCGTGGAGTTGTGTCCGGGACATTGAAGAGATGTGTTCGTCGTCCTATATTGGATAACAGTTGGGCAAGTCGTAGTTGGAACCGACCGCCTCAATAAGTAAGTGCACAAAGATTAGGGAGTGATTGTTAGTAATCTTTGTGCATATGGTATATCCAGATTTTATGTAGAGTTTGTTTACGTAGTCCTACAGTATTTAGATAATATTCATTATATATTCTAGAGTTTGTGTGGTATCCCTTCGAATACGTAGAATCATTTCCGGATACAAATAGTCGTTTACTTTCAATAAAAAGTCATCCCTGTAATCAGAATTTTTTTGAACAAAAGCAATAGAGAATAAGAAAATCAGAAAAGCTTTTGTTATTCCGACGGTACAAAAAAAATTGTGTTCTTGTGTTCGCGTTGTTGGGTTGATCTCGGCTAACGGAACCCCGAGATTCCAGGGAGACCTCGTCTCCCCTCGCGCCCTGATCAGAGGCGCAGCCAACTGCCTTTTGGTTCGGGTCCGGGTCACCTAGCGCCATAAGTATTGAGGGGGCTCGGCAGGCCACAGGACGGCGTTGTTCTTGGCTACCAAAAACCCCGTACACACCCGATCTCTCACGAGCGCTAAGGTGGACGAAGACCGGAGCCCCGTCGTGACCGTGACTTCGCCGCCCTCATCCACGGACACCTCTATGGCCGCCGACAAGAACTGCTACCCCATCCCGGCTCTACTCCGACACATCTACACCGACTCATTACCTCTCTCATGGCATCCTCAAGTTCGGGTAAGTACTAACGATTCCGTATCTAAGATTTACTTTAGGTGTTCATGTTTTGAGCTAGGGTTTACATCTTAAGATCATGTTTAGCTTTAGATTATGTCTACATTTTGGTATCAGAGCTAACCTAGACTCGATTTGAACCCTTAAGTCTCAAAACTGAACTTGAACATGTTTGGATCTGGTGGTTAAAGGTCCAGATCTAAGGATTAGAGGCTCGGATCTATTGTTTGAAGGCTCGGTCTAGCATTTTAGAAGGAGAGGACTTCGAAATTTTTAAGAAACCCTAATGAAATCCCAAGAAATCCCCAAATCAGTTCAACCCGAGCCCTCAAAACCCAAATCGGAACCCTAATTTAGATGCGGCGAAAATGACTTCGTTTTTCGGGAGATCACCGGGTCTTCTCCGTCGCGGGCACCACCGTAGCTCCATTCGACGGCGGCGCGCGCAACTTAGGTTGCACGCGCGCGCTGGCGAAGAGGGCTGCGGAGGCGTCGCCTTTTATCGCGCCGCCTCAAGTCGCCGCTTCGCGCTCTCCTCTTGTGCCGTCGCCGTCGGAGCCGCTTCTACTCCTCCCGTGAGCGCCGCCGCCGACGGTGCATCGCGTGTTCTCCGCGCGCGCCGCTGCTCCGTTTTCTTCGGCAGTGACAAGGGGAAATGACGCTAGGGTTTTTGCGTTTCGGGGTTATATGCCGCTCGCGCGAAAGCCTCCAGCCGTCCGATCTAATCCAACGGCGGCTGTGGATTTTGGGCTGGCCGAGGGAAGTCGAGCCGGCGATGAAGTAATGGGCCTCACGATTGTTGGGCCGCACGCATTTTTTCGGCCGTGCCGGTGGCCGAGGTTTTAGAAATGGGCGGCCCATGAACAGTGGGTTTTCTCCTTTTCTTTTATTTTCAGTGCATTTTCTTATAATTAAGTCTACTTTTGTGCACTGTTTTAATTATTGTTTCTAATTATGATATATCATGAATAATGTATTATTGCCCAATATTGTGCTTAGTCTCTGATTAAAATTGAACCAACGAGATATTTTAATTGGAGATTTTACATTTTATGTTTTGGCATTAGGTATGCATACGATTACATTCTGACCAAAGTTGATTGTAGTCGTGTGTCGCCATATTAATTGTTTGTTCTTTTTTTCATTTTCTGCCCAACGGTGATGTGAATTAGGACTATAGTTTTTTTTGCATGTTATTAATCAGACCAACGTAGGGTTAATTGCATGCAACATATTTTCTTATGATTATTTCTCATTTTTGCCCTGTATTTTGGTATTCAGCAATAAATGCATCAAATGTTGCTGCCATAATCGACAACATTGAGCAGCTTACGGGGAGCAATTTTCCCACTTGGAAAGAAAGGATCCATGTTGTCCTTGGGGTTTTAGATCTCGATTATGCTTTAAGGGTGCCAGCTCCCATTCCCCCCACCGAAGGTGAGGAAAATTATGATGACAAAAAGAAAATTTATGAAACTAATGCTGAGAAATAGGAGCGGTCCAACCGTCTATCACTTATGATTATGAAGACCTCCATTTCAGTTGGGATCAGGGGAGCAATCCCCGATTCTGAAAAAGCTACAGAGTATTTGGCATCGGTTGAGGAGAAATTTAAAGGCTCCACAAAAGTTTATGCCAGTACTCTAATTCAGAGGCTCTTGACAACTAAGTGTTGGAAATATGCCCTAGAGGCAATCATAGAGATGATTGTATTTCAGTATGTTCATAACATTTGATAATATGTTATCTTGTTCCTTGAATGAATCATCAGTTATATAGATCAATGAGTATGTGACTTGTTGGTGAAACTCTTTATCTTATATGATATCGTTCTTAAAAGTATCCACAGTCGAATGTCACCGGTGGAACACCGTGACTCTACGACTAGTACATGTATTGATTGATGACCATGTTTCACGGTCATGGATATAGAGATATCCAATCAATAATGTGGACACATGTTAGAGAACATAGTGTTGGATAAGACCCACCTTGAGACACTATTGAGATTGTTATGATTCTATGTGTCGTTAGTTGGTCTCAAGCAATGATGATGTATAATCCTCGGACACGAGATCGGCATGGTTTCCTACATGTGTAATAGCACTCTTAGGGGTTGCCAAACGCTACTCCGTAATCGGTAGTTATAAAGGTAGCTTTGGGTATGCTATGAAAAATGCGGAGGAATGTGACTGGTCGGATATGGATTTGCCCTCCTAACATAACGGGAGAGATGTCTCGGGCCTCGTTGTGGTCGAATAAAGAAAGTGCATGGCCATGCCACTAGTGGTCGAAGTGTCGACCACATGAAGTTATTCGACACTTGATCGAAAGTATTGAGCAGTCCATGGATGACATATTATCTCACCCGAGTTCAACCGGATGTCGTGAGGCAAAGGGAGAATACACAAGCGGTCGTTCGGTTGCCGAGGTCGTAGATCGGTCGAAGTCGTATGGAGATACGACCTAGTCGAAGACTACTCGGACATAATCACCAATCGGTCGTGAGAGTTGCAAACTGGTCGTAGTTAGATACTAATCGATCGTAGGAGTTCTGAACCGGTTGTAATCGATTATGAACTGTCGTGACTAAGTACGAGCTGGTCGTAAGTGATAAGGACACAGTCGTAGATCATATTGCATTAAGGTTCGTCCGATATATTACGTGTGTGTTCGGGAATCGTTATGTGCCGCTAGGTACGCACGACGACTCGTGATCGGAAAGAGTTTCAGTCACAACCGCTTACACGAACCTATAGGGTCACACACTTAAAGGGCTAGGATTTGATTTGGATGGTGATCCGAATTCTTATAGGCCACGAGTTCCTAATGGGTCTCTGGTGGGACCCATTATGGATGCCTATATATAGAGGCGGTGGCATGGGGTGACGTGAGGATCAATCCTTTTGGAAGAAATCCGAAACCCTAATAGCCACGCTCTCCTCAACCACGCCGCGGCGCTAGCACTCTGCGCGTGGTGTCCTGCCCGCACGTGTGGATACCTTGGAGGTGCTTTGTTGCGGCTTATCGGCACTAGGACGATCTGCGACTCACGGCGACCTCGGGAGCCGGAGGAGAACTTGCGGCGTTCGTCGGAGTAGGAGGAGAAGACGCGCGGCAAGTGCGACTCTGATCGCATCAACTCGCTACATCGACTCTACTTCGCTACGAGTCGGCGCGTCTAGTGGTAATCTCGTGATCTATTACTTGCGGTGGTTCCTTGGTTGCGCGGTAATTTTTGTTTGTGCTATCGTAGCCTTGCGCGATCCTTCGATGGTATCGAGCCATCCGCTTAGTTTTAGATTCGATTAGATGCATATGGTGATATGTGGGAGTCATAGATGTGATCTACTTCTATTTCTCTGGTCGTTCTATATGATAGATAGTTCTTGGCGATGGTCGATATGATCGACCATGCGCGATGGTCGATAGGTAATTGATGATCGTTATTCGTGATCGTGTATTCATGGTCGTATCACGACTTGCCTCTACCGGTCGGGTTTCCGCCATCGGGACAGACAGTGATCGTAAATCCATGGAGCACGTGAAGATCAATCTGGTTGATCGAATCAGAGTTCTGATCGGAAAGGGTTAATATGATTAATGGAATATGAGTGATTTGATCGCCATGTGTGTCCAGGAGGAAGAAAGAATAAGGACGGAAAAGAGGGATCTTGTACTTCAAGTTGGTGGTTTCAACAAAAGGAAGTTCTAAGGGGACTTCAAATCTAAGAAAAAGCTGCAGTTCTCCCCCAATTCTGATAAGTCGGGGCCTAAAGTGCACAATGCACCTAAGCCCTATGTGGCTCCTGCTGGAGCACCTGAAGGGGGTGAATGTCATTTCTGCAAGCAGCCAGGGCATTTTCAAAAGGACTGTGTCGGATTCCTAAAGTGGCTCGCAAAAAAGGGTAATGATACAATAACGTTCATTGATGAAACTCTTTATGCTAATTTCTCCATTAATTCTTGGTGGATTGACTCGTGCAAGCTGTGCACGTTACCAATTCTTTACAGAGGATTCCTTGCGCGAGACACTAAGAAAGGGAGCGAAGCCTTAGAGTCGCGGATGGAAAGGAAGCCGAAGTAGAATCAATTGGATCTATTTCATTAGTTTTAGACAGCGGTTTCTTACTTCGTCTCAATAATGTAGTTTATGTTCCTTCTATTCGGAGGAATTTGATTTCAGTTTCTTTGTTGGACGATGAAGGTTTTAAGTGTATTTTTGGTGACAATAAATGTATTATTACGTTTAATTCTAATGATGTTGGTCTTGCCTTTAGATGAGACAAGCTCTATATGCTTTCCCTTACTAAATCTCCTGTATCCTTGAATATGTGTGATGCTAAGTGTAAAAAGAATAATGAGACTTCTTGAAATTGTGCAATCATCGTTTAGGCCACATTTGAAGGGAGAATGGAGTGTCTCATTAAGGAAGAGATTCTCCACCCATTAGATTTCTCTGACTCAGACCACTGCATTGATTGCATTAAAGGAAAATATGTGAAGCAAATAAAGAAGAGAGCTACTCGCAGCACAGGACACTTAGAATTAATCCATACCGATATTTGTGGTCCTTTTCCTGTGACATCAGTGGATGGTTTTGATTCTTTTATCACATTCATTGATGATTTCTCTTGTTATGGTTATATCTTTCCCATTAAAGACCGATCTGAGTCACTTGACAAATTTAAGATATTTAAGGCTGAAGTTGAAAATCAGCACAACCTAAAAATTAAAGTGGTAAGATCGGATCGTGGGGGAGAATATTATGGAAGACATGCCCCTTATAGACAAATTCCTGGTCCTTTCGCTAAGTTCCTTTAGGAAAATGGCATTGTTGCCCAATATTCTACACCAGGTGAACCTCAGCAGAATGGGGTAGCTGAGAGACGCAACCGTACACTTATGGATATGGTACGGAGCATGCTTAGCCACTCTAGTTTACCAATTGGTTTGTGGATGGAAGCACTAAAGACAGCTGCACATATTCTTAATCGGGTTCCCAGTAAATCAGTACCTAAGACACCTTATGAATTATGGACTGGAAGAAAACCGAGTATGAAATATTTACGAGTGTGGGGTTGTCGTGCTGAAGCTAAGATATTTAATCCACATATTGGGAAGTTAGACCCTAAAACAGTAAGTTGTCATTTTATTGGGTACCCTGAGAGATCCAAATGGTATCATTTTTACTGTCCTGATAGGATACCTAAGTTTGTAGAAACAAGGCACGCTGTGTTCTTAGAGAATAATGAGGAGCTGGAGCCCAGGAAAATAGATCTTGAGGAGAAGCGGGTTTATGTTCCTTCACCGCTTATCCCAGAGACCTTTATTCATGTGCCTCAGGTGGCTGCACCTCCAGTAGAAAATACTGTTGTTGCACCCACTGTTGAGGTCTCTGAACTTTCTAATGTTACACCTAATGATGAGCCTCAGCAGTCTCCTGTAATAGCTAATGAACCTATTAGAAAATCACAGCGGGAGAGAAGATCTACCATCCCAAATGATTATGTTGTATATATGAATGAGGATATTAATGATATAGGGAAAGTAGATGATCCCACCTCTTACAAGGAGGCCATGATGAGTGAACATTCTCCTAAGTGGCTTGATGCCATGAAGGATGGACTAAAGTCTATGAGCACTAATGATGTATGGGACCTAGTAGAAATTCCTGATGGAGTCAAAACAGTGGGCTGTAATGGGTCTACAAAACCAAGCATGACTCTAAGGGAAATATCGAGAGGTTCAAAGCAAGGCTTGTAGCAAAAGGCTTCTCACAAAGAGAGGGTATTGACTATAATGACACTTTTTCTCCTGTTTCAACTAAGGATTCATTCAGAATCGTAATGGCACTTGTAGCTCATTATGATTTAGAGCTGCATCATATGGATGTTAAGACGGTATTTCTTAATGGCGACTTGCAAGAAAATGTTTGCATAGCTCAACCGGAAGGTTTTATCGTGGAAGGCAAGGAGCATATGGGATGTCGACTTAAGAAATCAATTTATGGCTTGAAACAAGCGTCGAAGCAGTGGTACCTCAAATTCGATAAGATAATAAGGAATTTTGGTTTTAAGGAAAATGAAGTTGATAACTACATATATGTTAAGTTCAAGGGGAGTAAATTCACCATCTTAGTGCTTTATGTGGATAACATCTTATTGGCCAGTAGTGATAAGGATATGCTGTTTGAGACCAAGAGATTTCTTTCATCTAATTTTGATATGAAGGATCTTAGTGATGCCTCTTACGTTCTTGGCATTGAGATTCACCGAGATAGGTCCAAAGGAATATTAGGTTTATCTCAGAAGGCATACATTGACAGAGTACTAAAGAAATACAATATGCATAAGTGCTCTGTCTCGCCTGCTCCTATTGTTAAGGGCGATAAGTTTGGGACATTTCAATGTCCAAGGAACCAATATGAAACTGATCAGATGAAGTCGGTTCCTTATGCTTCAGCTGTCGGAAGTATTATGTATGCTCAAGTATGCACGCGCCCTGATTTAGCTTTTGTAACCGGGATGCTTGGCAGATATCAGTCAAATCCAGGACCGGACCACTGGAAGGCCGTTAAGAAAGTTTTGCACTATATGCAAGCTATTAAGCATTTCATGCTCACATATAAGAATTATGATAACCTTGAAGTTGTTGGTTATTCAGATTCAGATTTTGCGGGATGTGTTGATACTAAGAAATCCACGTCAGGTTATATCTTCACTATCTCGTGGAAAAGCTCCAAACAAACCCTTACGGCATCTTCAACGATGCAAGCTGAGTTTGTGGCATGTTATGAGGCTACCGGGCAGGCTGTATGGCTTAAGAACTTTATCCTGGGACTTAGAGTGGTAGAAAATATCTCTAAACCACTCCCCTTATACTGCGATAACGAACCCGCAGTCTTTTATGCGAGTAACAACAAGTCAGGTGGTGCTGCCAAACACATTGACATTAAGTATCATGTTGTGAAAGATAGAATTCAGGATCAAACCATTAGTATCAAGCATATTAGTACTAAGTCAATGCTTGCGGATCCGCTTCACCCAATATTTTTCGTGATCATGTTGTCGACATGGGTTTATTGGAAAGCCTCTGATTCTGGATAAAAGGGCCTTAAAGTAAACCAACTCCTATTAAGTATAATAAATATCCATTTTAAGATAAGATAGTACACTATAGGTACTGAGGTTGTATGGCACTTCATTGGTCATGCGACGCATTATCTTGATATGCTGTTTTATTGAGAATAGGCTTATGATGTTAGCCTTACGATCAAAGGGGAGAATGTTGGGTTGATCTCGGCTAACGGAACCCCGAGATTCCAGGGAGACCAACTGCCTTTTGGTTCGGGTCCCGGTCACCTAGCGCCATAAGTATTGAGGGGGCTCGGCAGGCCACAGGACAGCGTTGTTCTTGGCTACCAAAAACCCCGTACACACCCGATCTCTCACGAAGGTGGACGAAGACCGGAGCCCCGTCGTGACCGTGACTTCGCCGCCCTCATCCACGAACACCTCTACGGCCGCCGACAAGAACTGCTACCCCATCCCGGCTCTACTCGACACATCTACACCGACTCATTACCTCTCTCATGGCATCCTCAAGTTCGGGTAAGTACTAACGATTCCGCATCTAAGATTTACTTTAAGTGTTCATGTTTTGAGCTAGGGTTTACATCTTATGATCATGTTTAGCTTTAGATTATGTCTACACGCGTGTGTTCGTCATCGGTTTAGGCCAACAACATAACCTACTAATGTTCAACATACTAACATGTAGTTACTACCAGGATTTACATGGCACGGACATGAAAAATCATGCAGCAGGAGAAGGAAAAAGGTCAAACGATGAATCCATGCCCGCCAAAGCCAAGTCAGGAAGAAACATACCAAATATAAGTGAAAACGATTTTGATGAAATTTCGGCGGTTACCGACGAAAATCAAATCTATCGGAACCACCTGGTAAAATTTCCAACCGACTAAAAAAATTCGAATTTGCTAGTTTTTTGACAGATATAAAGGAAGTTTGTAACCATATGCAAGCACATGAGTTCATGTTCCGTGGTGGAGACACCCTTAGCCTTGGAGAGGTTGGTTCTGGGTTTGAACCTTGGCTATGCATTATTTTCTGTATTTTTTGTTTTAACTTCACAAAAATTCAAATTTTGACTTGAAAATTTCGGCCAAAATTTTGCTGAAATTTCCGGTAACCGAGGAAAACTGGTGTTATCTGTACCCTAAAAAAAAAACCTAACCGATAATGTTTTCCCTGCCAAAGATAGCTAGCTGCATGCATATGCCGGATGCCGGTCCGTGCTCTCTCTCTCTCTCTCTCGCTAGTTACATGATACATCTCTGATGCATCGATCACAGCCGGCCGGGTACACCTGATTGGGTGGTCCAGGGGGACAATAATCCATCCAAAGGCGCAGGGGTTTTGTCCGTGATCGGATGCGATTTTCGAAGCACAGGAAGCTAGAGAGAGAGAGGCAAAGAGCCCGTTGATTGGTAGCCATCAGCTAAATAGCAGGAAGCATGGGTTTTCTCTGAACCGTTGATAGGTAGCAATCAGGTTTTTACCAGTGTAGTTGCATACATATGTACCAGTGGACTGCGCGCGCCTTGACGAGCGACGGAACACACAGGTGACCAACGATCTCCCGGTCATCGTCGGCGAGGTCGGCTGGCCAACGGACGGTGACAGGCATGCCACGGTAGCCAATGCGCAGCGATTCTACGGCGGTCTGTTCAAGAAGCACGCGGCCGGCGCCGGCGCACAGGCACAGCGCCGACCGAAACAGGTCATCGAGGCGCACCTCTTCAGCTTCGTTGACGAAGACGCCAAGAGCGTCGCCCAGGGCAACTTCGAGCGGCACTGGGGCATCCTGCGGTACAACGGTTAGAAAGATGCAACGGTATCTTGTGCAGCTGCGTCTATCCTGTAAAGAAACATAAGTAATTCATATGTCCTTCAGAAATACGCAGCAAGGAGTGTACTACAATGGTCTCTTTGTCAAATGAACACCACTGAAGAATGAAGATATATTCACTCTACATATTTGCTCGGCTAGAACTTTCACACTTTGACAATACAACCATGATTTATGTGACCACATTCAGAATATACACCCCAACACAACAGCAATAGCACTTCAGCTAATTCACCACAGCTTTTCAGCAGTTTCCTCACTTTATCTCAGAGTGTACACTGTTCACAGGTACCAAGTGTACACTGCTATAGTTGTATAAAAAGATTGACATCATACTATTCCTGAAAGTTGATGGCTTGCTAGCTGCACATCACAAAACAACCAGCATACGGACAGATGTTATGTAGGAACAACATAGAGCTCTCTCCGATCCTCATTCCACAAAGTTAACGAGAGAGCAATGATTACTACAACAAAAAGAAAAAGAAAAATTGGAGTGCCAGAACAGTTTACATTTCTTTTCTTTCCTCCAATCATACCTATTTATTTCTTCAAAATATCTGGTATATAATAGGTATATTAGATGTATATATTATTAGTTAGGCCAAAAATATATATTTGTGTCTGCAAATGAATTCAACTCGCACTCTCCACACCTCGCACGTGACCCATGTAACTAGACCTATTCACGGGCAGCTCGGCCCGAGCCTGCACCTGTCCGGGCCGGGCTTGGGACCAGAATTCTGGCCCGAACAAAGCCCGGCTCGAATTTTCTGTAAAAACAATTAAAAAATAAAAATCTATTTATTTAATTCTGAAAATAAATTAAATACTATTTTTTTATTCCAAAAATGATTAAAATCATTTTTTTAACAGTAAAACCCGTTTGAGGCCGAGCTTTTCCAGCCAAGCCCGGCCCGGCGTTTGAATAGGTCTACATGTAACGCATTAGACCTATTTTTCTTCCTACTTCAGCCTACCAAACTCTGACCTCTATTCTCTCTCTCATCTTGTAGATGTCTGTGTGTGCTTGGGGGGGGGGGGGGGGCTCCGACCTCCAAGTGGCGAACGAGTAGAGGTGCGGGCTATGAAGGCGAGCGACGGTCGGTGGACACGGCTCTACGACGTGGGTGGTAGCATGACAAACAGGGAAGAAGGGAGCGGGCGGCACTAAAGGAGCAACGCGGTGGCCGGGAGGGAGCGTGGCGGCGGGAAGAGATCAACATATCTAGCTCACCGTCATCGTCTTCTCTCCAGATCTAGGTGTGTTCCGCGCACTCCACTTTTTCTCCTTGGCTCTGCTCCGCTCCAGCTCCGGTTCTTTCTGGAGTCTAATCTCTTCCTCTGCTTTCTTGTTTCTTTCTAATGGATGTTGTACAAAAATATAATTTTTGCTTTGGGCAATAAACAGATAGTTGGGCTCTTGTTACATATGTTTACATGTTAATTTTTGCTCTATGGAAGGAACATTCTTAGAGGGTTCTTGCTAATAGGAAAAGAGCAAAAGAAAGCATAATCAGCACGGTATGTATCTGTCAAAAAAATGAAAAAGAAGGCAGGAGCTCTACCGATCACTATTAGAGGAAGAAAAAAATAGTGGTATAGCTGCTACAGCCCAGAACAGAAAAATAGATAAAACAATAACGGCCAATCACCAAGCGCAAGTCTTAGCCGCACCCTATAATAACAACATAACTCAGCAAAATAAGAAGCGTGGAGCAAAAATAGTTCTATTCATATATTTCACCCTCTCAACTGTCATGATATATATAATTTGTTGTTTAATTCATGTCATTATGCTTGCCTTCTATCGCCCATTTCCTCATACAAAATCATTAATTTCTATATTTTTTGTATTTTATTATATATTCGCATATCATCGTATCAGTGTTTTTTTGGAGGGAGAGTATTTCACGGTATCAACGTATTGGTATTGGCATATCTTGACAATATAACTTCGAAGTCCGAACACGCATCCTAAGAATCCTGAGTCCGCCACTACCTCCGATCATCATCTCATTCTCAGCTGGGCATTCTTCACATGGAGACATGGAGATTGCTCACCATTGGCAGGGAACTTCAGATCTTCTACCATGGGAGAGGGGGCAGGGGGGTTAGCGTGTACCATCACGCCAAAAGAATACCATACCAAGACAAGCTTAGTTGCATCCAAGTTCAACAACTTCAAGCAGGTGCGCGACACTAAATGCTTAAGTTTTCATGCCTGCCACCTCCCATTGATGGTCTCCTTTCAACTTGGAAAAACCATATCATTCAATCCAACAATCAAAATTGTGTCAGGAAGCCATAGAACCCTTCCGGCCTCCCCTATAGTCCCCGCTTCATTGAGATACAAAGCTCCAATATACCAATACAAAGTTAACCCAATGATGCCATAAAATTGAATTGTATTGGCAAAATTATCTTAGCTAGGACAACTTAGATTAGATTGTATAGTTATGAACACTATGATATGATCAAATCACAAAGTAAAATGGAAGCAAAACATCATTAATTCGCGTGATCCTAACGCTAACATTGATGCTTCAAAAACCAGGCACTATTGTTGTTTCATGTAATGGTGAATTTTAAACAGTGGAATCATAAGCCACGCTAACCTCCAGGATGCCCACGTGGTGGCCCCGGAGCCCCGGAGAGTCTAACACGGGGCAGGAATCCGACGCCTGGCCCAGGATGGCAGTAGCGGTGGGCGGCCTTAGGCAGACCCTCTCGCCGGCGGCGGCTAGAAGGGGGAGGGGGAGGAGCGCCGCCGCGGAGACTACCGCCGACATGGCATGGGGAGGCGGAGGGGACCCAACCTAACAAATGGCAGAGGCCCCGAGATCGTGAGCCACCGCGCGCTCTCTACCTCTGCACACACGTAGAGGGAAGGGGGTCCGGCGTCGGCGAGGTTGACCTGCCGCCACGGGGGAAGGAAAGGAAGGGGAAGGAGGCTCGCTTGCCACAGTTTTAGTTGACCTCAAATCCCCCTATCCGGTGGCGGTGAAGGAGGGGGAAGAGGGAGCGACACGGCGAGGTGGCGAGTCCACCGCCGTTCGCTGGTGGTGGAAACGTGGAGGAAGGAAGAAGGGGGTGGTCGTGGGGAAGGGGAAGGGGCATGCGACCACATGTGGCCAAGCGAGGCAGCGCCTGCCGACCCATCGCCGAACTAGATCGGACGGGCGCGGACGAGATTAGCACCATCCGATGGCCAAGAAAATAGAGACTACGTGGCCACTCTAAATGAGGCCCCTTTCTGCCTCCTTTTACCTGCAAGGATGTCCTAGCTAGCTACTACGCGCTTTGAGATGGATTTTCTAACTCTCTTTTCAAAAACCAAACAGGCGTAATTTGGATACATAGTTAGCAATTATCGACTGTTACCAAATGCTGCAGAATCTTATCCACGAGCATTTCACTGAGCTCTCGCGCATCAGTTTGAGCAAATCTATAGAATATCTCGGCATAAAACCAAATGGATATAGATTCATCTAATGGACTGACAATTCAATCTCAACCTTTGATCGGTACATTCTTATGAAATGCTAAGTACCAGAAATGTTCAGCATCACACTTAAGTCGCCACACGCAAGAGCACCTGCTTATTGGTAGTATTGAATGTGCAAAGCCAACACAACCTTGTGATCTATTGAATTAGGCACCAAGCTGCGTGCTGCTGGTCCTTGCACTTGCAGGCAGCAGACTGGGCATGGGGTTGGGTTGGGTGAGATCCATGAATAATGACTCTGATGCGCCAGTGAGCTGCTGCTAGCTGCAGCCATGGTCCACTGACGTTCAGATGAACCAACTTGAGGCTTATATAGATGCAGCTGCTGGCAGGGCACGTATGCACATACGTATATGTATACTGTGTATATGTTGCGGTCCCGATTCCTGAATTTTTTTTGTTTGTAGCGTCGACCAAGATGCAAAATCTTACGACACGCCCATGCTGTCTTGTCTAGTGATCTGTAGATGCATATCTTAATTTCTCTTATCTTGTCAATCTGTGTTCTTTTTTATTATACAATACAGGTATTTATTAGCTATCATTTAACATTGAACATTCTATCTATGATTTGACTGAAAGGTTAAAATTCCTAGATAAGCCGAACGAATTCCACGTAAATTTTATATATAGGTTTTCGTAGGATCTTATATGAATCCTTTAAAAATTGTTTGTAATTCCAACCATTCAGACATGCCCCTGTATTGCTAGAGTAGAGAGAAAACACTTATTTAATCGTTCTTACTTGTAGTTTGCTATACATAGCATTTCAAGAGAAAAAAAGTTGAAAAGATTTTTAAATAGGTTTCTAACATGTGTTAAATCTTAATTTTTCTTCAAGTTGTTCTTTTCCTCCTCATTCATCACCGTTATATTCTTCACGAAGATCCGTCAAACACAATTCCAAGACGAAGAAATGAACCACAAGACAGAAATGGAGGGCGGCAAAAAGTGATTGAATTGGGATGAGATTTTAGTCAAGAATAAAGCATGCAACAATGTATTCAAGAATAAAGCGATGTGGATAAGCAAAGATCGATGACGAAAAACAAAAAAAGAATTGAAAGCTAGCAAGATGCAAATAATTGCAAGCCAAAATCCTATGGCGAAAAAAGGAGAGAGCAAAAGAATCTAGGATCCATGCGTCTTTATTAATCTTTTTCTTCCCCTTGAGAGAGAAAGATTGTTGGATCATCCAGCCTTCTAACATCAAGACCGAACATTCTTGCCGATCCAGAGGACATTCAGCTGAAAGAAAGATAAAGGAGGGTACTAATGTACCTTAAAGATCATTCCTTGTGCACTTTGCATACCGAGGCACTTTATATATTCACCAGAATAAAAAGTGATCAAGACCTTTCTCTCGTCCTTAAAGAGAATCTAATTCCAACAATGATAGCTTCGTTACCTATGCCACCAATTGCTCACGGGTTGTGTGGACGCAATTATAAATATATTTACGAATATTTAGATTGAATATGAAGATGATTTGATTTGATTTTTATCGAAAAAAAATACTTTCATCATATTACGATTTTATAAGGTTACTAGCACATTACAATGTAAAGTGCTGGCTAAAGTTGTGTTTTTGAGACCGTATCAATGTCTAAAATGCCAAAACGTTACTTGTTTGTGACTAGAGGTAGCGCACTAATTGCCATCGTGGGCATTCCCAATTGACTAATAAATCCCACAACTCTCCGAAGTATATATCATTTTGATCGAAATTGACTGGGGATCTACTATAATCTCAATGAATTCCCACAATCCGAACAGGGAATGGAGCATTGACACCCAAAATTCCCATTCCCACATCTTCATCTTTACCCACCAAACCCTCCCTAAATACAGCTCGCCATGTTTACACTCGCATGGTGTTACAATTTGTAGTAAAAAAAACACTTTTTTCGAGGTATTATTTTCGGGTGCACCAATCTCTACCTAGTGTAACCATATATAATATCTCGCCAAATGTGAAAATATTGTCCTTAAAAGAATTGAAAACATCCTTAGTAAAAAAATGTACCCCCACAGCACAGCAAAAATTGCACCACAATCCCCACCTGAGCCTCGAAAGAAGTCCTGTCAATTTTCTTTACAGGCAGAAGAATGTTGTGCAGTGAGTAGACAGTGCCACAGTGGTAGGCACCAAACATTTCCCTATCAGAAAAAGGAAAAGTCTAATATATATGATCCAAACTAAAGCTGGGATTAAGTGGGCCAAACACCAAGTACCTATGGGAGTAGTAGTAGATAAAACCATGTGCAAATTGCCAAATGATAAGAATCTGACAAGGATATATGTGGTGCAAAATCATTGGGCAGGTTTGTGACATTTAGTTTAATCACTCTAATCAGCCTTGTGACCAAAAGGGGAAGTAATTAAGGGAGTAACCTGTGCTTTTGCTGTTATCTAATTTGATAGATTGATTTGGTCCATGGCAAGTCCCTTCCACAGTGTAATATGGCCTCCAGGTGGCAGAACACCATTGGTTGAGAGTGTGTCCATGCTGGTTAACTGTTGAACGGGAA
This sequence comes from Ampelocalamus luodianensis, assembly GCA_036346255.1. Taxonomy (NCBI): domain Eukaryota; kingdom Viridiplantae; phylum Streptophyta; class Magnoliopsida; order Poales; family Poaceae; genus Ampelocalamus; species Ampelocalamus luodianensis. The sequence goes on from CM070640.1 coordinate 12,962,656, forward strand.
CCCATGCTGCTTAACTTGTTCTTGTATTTCCATTATATTTTGCATGGAAAGGGAGAATAGGGGAAATGTGCCAAGGCAATGTGATAGTCAATCGAGAAAAATCTTTCTTCTAAAATAAAGGTAAGATGTTAGTTATAATCTCTGTACTGTAAACTTTTTACGAAAACATAGAAACAGTCTGAACCAAAATTGACCAGAATGAAATGTTCTAGTTTTAAGTTTTAGCAGTGGACACTATAATATAGTGAGTTGAATCTTGGTATGATGGAATATAAAACCATTTATTCCAATTTACTTAAGGCCACAAAACATTTAGACTATTTCAGATGGAATGGAAATGGAACTGGTAACTGTGCTCTACACTCAATCTTCAAGATTAACACGCACCATAATATTTTGTGAATGCATACAAAGGGAAAATAAAAATGCTTAAACTCGTTTTCCGGCCAATCTCTTTCTCCATCTCCTCTCAATGGAAAAGAAAAGAAAGAAACAAAATAATCATTATTCTGAATGTTTTTAATAAAAATCTCAGTGGGGACATGGACATGCTCAGCCCCTGTAGCTCTGTCCTCTCTCCATGCACTACACCTCCTGACACACCAGTCTCTCTCTCTCTGCAGTAAGCTTGGATTCCTGATAGTGCAAGCAAAGCAAGCACCAGAAACTAGTATTTTTCTTCTTGCCTCTTCATCGCCGCCCCCATTTCTCTGTCATGACAACAAGCTCTTCTTCCCCTCTTCAACCTCTCTCATAACTCATAAGCCTCCTCCTCCTCCTCCTCCCCTCCCTATCACTAACTGCCTCCCTCTCAGTCTCTTGTTTTCTTGTAATTTTCACCACTTCGTAGCTTGTGTTGTGCCTTCTTGTTGCAATGGTGGAAGCAAGGATTTGAGAAGACATCACATGAGCCTCCATGGCCTAGCTCCTCTTTGCCCTGCTGATTAGCCCTTGACATATACTGTAAGTGCAAGGTTTGTTTGCTTATATATGTCCATATTTTTTGCTCTCTCTGCCTTACCTTTCTTTCTGTTTCCACCTTGTTTGCCCACTGTTCCAAGCAGTGTAGGAACACCACCTATTGTCCATTGATGTCCTCCCACACCACAAAAACACACACAAAGAATCATATACACACAAGAGAGAGTTAATTTATTTGTTTGTACTTTGTGAGTTGTTAGTTTGTTTCTCTTGTCTGAGCCAATGAAAGGAGGGCTTACACTTTGCTAGGACTAGGAGAGGTCAAAGGCTGGTCCATGTATATGTTAGACTGAAATACATGTAGTACAAAGGAAAGGAAAACACCAACCAGTACAGGCAGTGAATAGTAAGCACCAATTAAGCAAAGCCTCCCTTTTGCAGAGAACCACCATCAGCCATTCAGCCATTCGTCCCTTGTAGTAATATTCCTTTCTGCATGGTGAAAGGCCCAAGAAACCCACAATATTAAGACAATATTAATTATGTCCATCTTGAGTTCGCAACTGGTATCTTGTTGCCAAGATCCCCAGGAGGCCAGGGTACCTGTCTCATACCACAAATTAATATTCTTCTTCTTTTTTATTTAACCTTTGTGTGCCTCTCTTTTTTTAGGCTCCCAAGGAGTACTAGATTCTTGTTTCACATACATCATTGCAAGCTCTCCCAACTTGGCATTTACCCTGCTAATTCTTGCTCTGTGTGTGTGTGCGCGCGCACGCCATTGCAGTAGCGCAGGAGCTGGAAGCATCTTCTTGCAGAGGAGGGAGGCCAAGAAGAGGGGTGGGAGGGAGGGAGGGAGGGAGGGAGGAAGAATGGATCTTTCCGGGACGCAGGGGGAGCTGCCGATGCCAATGCACCCTGCCGCGTCGCCGTACCTCGGTCTGCACCATGAGCACCATCATCACCACCACGCGGGCACGAACGGCCGGCACATATCGCCGCCTACGCCTCCGGCGGCGGCCGGGGCTGAGGAGTCCAAGAACCTGCAGGTGGTGGCGGTGTCCGCCGGAGGCGGAGGGGCGAGGTACCGGGAGTGCCTCAAGAACCACGCGGCGGCCATCGGCGGCAGCGCGACGGACGGGTGCGGCGAGTTCATTCCGGCCGGCGAGGACGGCTCGCTGGACGTGCTCCGGTGCTCCGCATGCGGCTGCCACCGCAATTTCCACCGCAAGGAGCTCGACCACCCCGACGGCGCGAACCCCGGCGCCCGGCACCACCACCTGATCGGCAATCCGCTGAGCCCTCTCGCCGCCCACCGCGGCCTCCTGGTGGCCGCGCTCCCCCCCGCGTACGCGCCGACGCGCATGGTGATGCCGCTCAGTGCCATGCACACGTCGGAGTCCGACGAGGCAGCGCGGCCGGCCCCTCGGAAGCGGTTCCGGACCAAATTCACGGCGGAGCAGAAGGCGCGCATGCTGGGCTTCGCCGAGGAGGTCGGGTGGCGGTTGCAGAAGCTGGAGGACGACATCGTGCAGCGCTTCTGCCAGGAGGTCGGCGTCAAGCGCCGTGTCCTCAAGGTCTGGATGCACAATAACAAGCACACCCTCGCCCGCCGCCACCAGCCCGACCAGCAGCTCGGCGACCCGCCGCACCCCAAGCCCGGCGGCCCTGGCCGGAGCCCGAGCCCGAGCCCGCCGCAGCTCCGGCTCGAGTAACCAACGTCAAGAATTCAAGATGGCGATGAATTGACAATGATCATTCATAGCTCCCATTTCTTGTTGATCATCCTAGCTTAGCTGCATTGCATTCCACTGTTTCATAAAAAAATGATGCATAATTCCTTGGCTTTCTTAATTTCTCTCTCATTTCTGATTTTTTTTTTCTTTTCTGATTTTTCTAACTTGCTGTCTAGTAGTTGTTGAGAGTTTCAGTCGCTGGAGGCTGTGAGCTGAGCTGATTGGTCAGTTCTCCTCCTGTGAGTGATGTCAGTGTGGGAGGTGAAACTGAAATCACTTGTTCATATGCTGTGCCTTTCATGGGCACTGTTCATGATATGATATGATGTGTTGCTCCACATAGATCAACAGCTAGCTAGAGAAGCAGTGAGTGAGCAGCAGCTAATTCTGATTGTGTCTGGTTATTAGCACTGACCTCTGATTAGACTAGTCTAATTTTAGAGGCCTGAATTGGATGGCATCATGTATAACAAATGATTGGTGAAGTGTGTTTTGACAAACTGGCTCTCAATTATTCTTGGGGGCCATGCAGATGTGGGTGTGCAGGGGGGCAGGGAAGCATGTGGCAAGGTGATCCAAATATGGTTTAATGCTGCGGGGGAATTCAACATTGCACAACAAGATCTGCAGTGCGGCAGTGGAGCCCCTGAGAAATTGAAGTGTTTTGACAGTTGAGTAGAAGATGAGCTTGGCCAGCAGAATGTGAACTGTGCAAGTTGCATGCTTCATTTATCAAGGATTTGTTGTTAAAAAAAATCAAGATTTGAAGTTTAAGCCCAGTGCTTAACTTGTTTGAGACACCTATACTATGGGATTTTTTTGAGTTTTGGGAGCAGTTAAATTGTTAAATCCTTCCAAACACCAAGATTATGAGTTCTTGTTTTCCAAATTGCAGCTGCTCCAATTTTTTTTTTTTTTTTGTCTATACAGTGTGTTGGCTGCAGTATGATCTAGTCATCAGCAGAGCAAACGAGACAAGAAATTCCTTTCCACACTGCAGTTGCTCCAACATCTTGTCTGAAGGAAGGGGAAATGAAATACCCATTTCTGAAAATCCCTGCACTTGGCAAGTTCCTGCAGTTAATAGAGATGCACCTCTAGAAACTGTGTAATCTGAACTCTGAAATTCTGAATTCACCACAAGATTTGTCCTCTTAGTGCTGGGGCCCCATCTGGCTCTGCTAACCTTGTGCATCTGTGCTCCATATTCTCAATTATGCAGAATCATGGAAAGTTTGGGCCCTCATTAACTGGGATCATTGTCCAGTACCGGTTGATAGTGTTCCAATTCCCCATGCAGCAAGCAACCTGATGTGTCTGTCTGGTGTTGCCAAGCTTCTCTGGAGCCCTATCATACAGCTAAGACTTCCATTACACTTTGCAAAGGCAGAGAGAGAGAGACAGAGAGATAGAGAGAGAGGAAAAGCTAATAACCTAGGTACAGTAGTATGACATCTCCATGGCTGGCTTGGCTACATTTTTAAACGTGCTCCTGCAATCTGAAGAAGTGAACAGTTGGACATGCACCATTTTAATCATGACGATGATGAATGTAGGCTGGTGATAGACGGTGCACTTCGCTTTTCACAAACATCACCGGACATTGGAGCCACTTGTTGTGAGAAAAAAATAACACATATGGAACCTGTGCAGAAAAGATGTTAAGAACTAGTAGGCCTTCAATTTTCACTTAATCTTACCTTAAGTGGACCCGCACGGCAGCCTCATTTCTCTCTGTGTTTCGTACACAACATGTTCGTTACGAATCGCACTAATCTAATTTACAGAAATTGAGGGAACTTATGCCCCTTCTTTACGGAGTTTCATGCACTAACCAGTCCCACAGTCTTGAAATCAAAAAAGAAAAGGTGGATGTAGCCATGGCCGCTGCAGAGTCAGGGCATGCCTGCAGGAGGAAGAGGAAGAAGCACGAAAAGAGGTGCTGCTGGTTATAAAGGCCATTATTATTGCAGCGTCTTTTGCCAGCACTGCAGAGAAGTTGAATTACCACTCTGCTCAGTCTGTTGTTGCATCTTCAAGTGAAGTCCCTGCAATGCGTGCATGGCCTGTGAGCAGGACAGGGCAGGGCGGGCAGAGAGCTCTATCCATCCATGCCATCTTGCCATAATGCCATGCCATGCTGCTTCAAGGGAAGCCGGCCACAGCCAGTCAGCCCATGTGTGGTGAGTGACTCTCTCTCTCTCTCTCCCCTGCTGTGTTGTGGTTGCTGGCAAGGCAAGCCATCAGAAGGGCAGGGGCACCTTTACAAGCGTGTCCTCATTCTTGTTCTGTTAAAATCAATCAATCAACCTACTGATTAAATTAATTGTCGTGTGTGTGGTCAATGGCGCCTAGCTTCCTATGTAAACATTTGCAGGCCAAGAAAAGAGGCATCACTCGCAGCACTGTTTGGGCTCTGCTGGTAGGGCACAAAATCTGCTGCAGCTTCAGGAATCAACTGCTAGTACAGGTCCATAGCCAACTTACCAGTGTAATCTTCAAGAAACAATCTCTCCATGCAGCAGCTCAGCGCGGTCACTTTTTAGATGTAGTTCCATTTCACTAGTATTTCCGATATATCAAGACAACTGATCGATAAAAACATCTTTTTTTATATAGACACAGCAGAAACTGGTTACAAAACCGGTGAAGATTCTACTCAACTAATTAGATTCCGCAACGCAGCAATGCAGCACCAAATTAATAATCAGTGCCATTATTCATGACTAGAAGACGCACATGAATCAAACACGCCTATGCAAAATGCTGAAATGTAGCAGCAGAGTTTTATCACGAGTCATGTTCATCAGCACCGGGCTGCCAGCTACTGAACAGCAGCGTACCGAGCTGGCCAGCTCTTTGAGACGCCTCATAATGGAACAGAGGTCGTACGTGCGCGCGTACGTGTTATCAAATCAACGACTCCTCCTTTGCGTGATGCCGAGATGTCACGGCACGGTCGGTCGCCGTGCGCGTCAGCTCCATGGATAAGAAGAAGAAGACGAGGAGGAAGAACCATAGGCGCACATCAACGTAACTGCACCCGGGCGGCACCAGCAGTGTGTGGTCGCTTCCCTTTTCTTTCTCCCCTGCACTGCACTGCCCCCTCGTTGCTCATTTTCTACTGCCTGAACGTGACGTGCGTACCATGTTTCAGTGCGCTTTTCTTCTGACGAAAGAAGAGAGAGAGAGAGAGAGAGAGAGAGAGAGAGAAGACAGTGGAATTTGTGATTTAAATGCATATATGACAAATGGTGCGTGCGTCTCTTGTACAAACCAATGTTACGAGAGAATGCAAAGAAGCTAACTTACCAGGACGTTAGCAGAAAAAAAAAAGGCTGTCAGCGTCCCGATCTGTACGACTGTACCGTATGATCTTACGGTGCCGCGATCCTGCAGGGCCATTTCGATCTTGATCCTAACTAGAAAGAACCACATGAAATTAATGGTGGTTCAGAGCTTATAATCTTTAGAATCGCAGTTTTCGAAGCCTAATCCTAGGATACAATCAATCTCGGTTCTGCCGACACAAAAAAAACAATCCTACCTAGGATCCCCGTACTGACAACCCTGTTAGCAACGGGAACAGGTGATAATACATTCTCGTGCGATAGAATGGTTCAAACCGCGAGTTCATATCCTCGTGATTTTTAAGGGTTCTCATTTTGACATGTCCACTGTGAGAAGCTGAGAAAACATGCTAGGACCCTAGCAACAGTGCAACATATAGGATGCCCTAGAGTTTAGGCTGCAAACTCAACGGAAACGCATCCTCTGTCCTGCCGTTCAAAGGGTACGAACGGCACGGCAGTAGAGGCCGTAGGATCCGATTTGCATGCTTCAGATCAACCCAGACGAGATATTGGGGCTATTCAATTTCTCTCGAGCTATGAGGTTTTCTCTTCTTCTTCTTCAATCCAGCCCATCCAAAGTTGAATCGGATGGTTCCTAATTGCCGAACGGCAACTCTCTGCTTTTATCCCCAAAGGCAGAGGATACACTTGCAAACTCAACACACTCTTGATCTAAAGGGGTTCTCATTTTGGCACATGGTTTTGAGAAGCTATATGGTGGCCTAGGAGATTTTGGCAGACAAGTTGTACTTGCAGCCAGTATGATAACTTGTAGCTTTTGAACTCACTTTTTCACCTTTTCACTGTTTCAGTACATGTTTGGCTAGCCCATTGTCATTGATACCACTGCCAAGGCTGGCTGGCATGCAGGTGATTGATTCAACTCACACTAAACAGCTCAGAATTTGATCTTTTCATTAAAAAAATCCAGTCATAATAACACTCCAGGATAGGAAGGCAGTAGTTTTCTAAAAATAGTTAATAAGGTAGGATTGAAAAGTAGTTCATGGAGGGACACGCATCTGCCGATGTCTTCCTCGTTGCGTGAATGCCATAGTTTAAGGAAACAGAAGAAATAAGTTTAGACAAAAAAAAAGTGATCAACGACAAAGACCCATTCTTTGATGCCTTTGAAGATCATGTTTTCATGTGTATGCATAGTTGACTGACTATAGGTTTAGAAGTGGACTACAAGAAATAAGCCCATGTCTTTGTGTGCAAGAGATCAATCATGCATGCATGTCACAGGCATGTGAACTCTGCCGCAGCAAGGACAGATGCTGTTGGCCCTAAGCAGTAGCAAGCAAGAACACACTTGGCCATACAGGAAAGGCTCTTTATCTCATGCTGGGAAATGTAGCAAGGGAAGTTACTCCCTGATGTCAACCAGTCAACTAACCATGACTCAGCACTGCAAACAAAACAAAATGAATTAATAGCAAGTGAACAAAAATGAAAGGTAGCCTCAACCCTCAAGCATGAAATGGATCAGAGATATTGTGATCCTGTGGTCCATGGAAACTGCAAGATAATATGTATGTTTACATTCTTGCCGGCATGATACTATGCAAAATGCAGGGTTTAACACAGATTTGCAGGCAGGGGCCACACAGGGAATTGCAGGTCCTAGTGCTGAATTAACAAGGCACCCAGTATGATCATTACATCTTGCATTTGGTTGTAAACATCAGAAGTCAGAAATAAGGTACAACCAACATGTTTCAGGTGACTTGATAGTTCGGTGACCATTCAGAGAACAACTGTTGCAGTTATACCAGGCTTCCAAAAAGTGTGAACAAATATCCATCTTTATTGAGAGAAATTAGCATTACTTGGGGATCCCACCTTCACTACAGCCTTTTTTTTGCATTGGAAAATTCATGCTTTTCTTCTGTATCAGGCTGAATAACATTTTCAGGATTTTTTCTCCGTAAGCTAACAAAACTTAATCCCCTTTGTTACAGCAGCTCTATGTGATCAGGACACATCATACAGCTCCAACAGGAACAGAGTATAAACCATGTTATGCTTCTTTTTAAAATTGGTAGAATGAGGAATTATGCTAAAGGAAGCAAATTCCAATTCCTGATTCTTCGAGAGTATACCGGTAGTATTAGAACTAGGAACAACCACAAGCTATGACGCGCTTTGCTACAAGAATTATCTTATTGACGAACGACTAAATAAAGATATATTTCACATTTCATACAAATTTATTCTATATCTACCGATCAATGTAGTTTGACAAAATGGTACAACAATTTTCCTGGGAGCTAATCAATACCTGATACGGTAGTATCTTCTATCTAATTGGGGTATATTTATCTGCTGTTTCCCCCCTAAGTAATGTTGGAAACACTTGATGGGTTACCATTGGAAAAAAAATACGTGCAAGCCTGGGATAGGTATTAGTCCAATTATTCGCCCAAATCGCCTATGGATGATATTTCCCTTCATTTTCTGCCATTTGGCATAAATAACCAATCCACAGTCAATTTCAGCACCAACGGAAGAAAAACATGTAAAACTTCAAGTCTAGACAAAAGACCCCACCGTGACTTACGCGAAACCCAATTTGAGTTGGAAAAGAACTGACAATGCTGTTGACATGACGAAGGATATATAGCAAAGATATGGAGATTGTGTACTAAGCTAAATGGGTAGCATCAGTTCCTTTGCTGGAGTAACAAGAACATTGAAAAGTTCCTGAATATAACTCCACAAATCTTAAGAATTAGGATTAGTCCATTCCACCTCAAAACAACAGACTCAATAGAATATGTACTAGTTGTCGGCGACATATCCTGTGCACATGTCCCATTTGGTGGACATGTGCACATGGACCATCCGAGCCCTTCCTTCCCGATCCCACGGCCGAAGTTCCCCCCTCAGCTCCCACTTCATGCTTTGTGAAAACCCCCCGGCGTAGGCCTTCCTTCTTCCTTCCGAGCCCCCGCATCAGCCCGAGCTGCGTTCGATCCCCCATTCTCCTCCACGAGCTAGGGTTGGTCCTCCGCCACCCGCCAGAGCCTCGCGCCGCCGCCCTGTCGCGAGCCGAGCCTGCGCCGAACCCTCCTGCACCTCCCGGCACCGCTCCCCAGAAAGGTGAAGCGCCGACACCTGCGCCGCCGCCGCCCCTGCATCCACAGTCGTCCCTGCATGCTGCCGCCCCCTACATCCACGGTCATCCCTGCGCCAAGCCGAGCCTGCTGCCTACCTGAGCCCCCTACACCGCCGCCGAGCTGTTCTGTACTGCTAATTGTTTTTTTTTCGTTCTTTCTTGGAATCACCTGAGATGGGATGAAATAGGGCTGTCATGGTAATTGATTTGTGCTTCTTTCGGTTGCAGCAGCCCAAGTACCCATGCCCCCCTTGCGCCACATGGATTCCACAGAAGATGTTAGTAGCTCTGTACGGCCACTAGCTTTGCCATGTCCCAAAATGGCCGATGCGCACTCTCTCGTTGCGAGCAGTTTGTGTAAAACACCATAGAAGGCGGTGAGCATCCCATTATGTGTGAGTGTAGGGTTATTTGAAAATTTTAAAATTGAATGATTAATGTCGTTCTCGTGCTAACTCATCCTTACCGTTGCAGGGTTTGTCGTCCACACCGATAGTTAATGACGACTTGACGCCTACCGTGGAGATGATTTTTGAAGATGAGGATGCAGCCCTCGAGTTTTACAAAGCATATGCGCATGTTACCGGCTTCTCCATTCGTATTGGGCAGCGGACGACCACAAACGGTGTTTGCAATGGAGGCGGTACTATTATGGCAAACGTGTCTGGAAGGAAGAAAAATGTAAAGACAAGTTGAAGGTCAAAAATGAAGAGGTCATATGAGTCTAAATTGAGTAGGTGCGGTTGTGAGGCCATGTTTGGTATCAAATGGACTAAGAACAATAAATTCGTGTTAGAGACATTTGTGGAAGTGCATAACCATAGTTTTGTCTCACCTAGTAAGCAATACTTGATATGTTCTAATAGACAAGTAAATAAGAAGGCTAAGAACACATTGTTTGCATGCCATCAAGCTAGCATTGGGACATCTGGGGTATTTAGATATTTTCATGTCAGTGGGGGTGGGTTTCAGAATGTTGGATGCACAAGGAGGGATTTGCAAAATTATCACCGCACTTGGAGAGAGAACATAAAGTCTTCAAATGCTCAGATGTTCCTTGATAATCTAGCTAGAAAGAACGATAACAACGCTACATTTTATTTTGACTATGTCATTAACGGCAAGGGTAGGTTGGTCCATGTGTTTTGGGCGGATGCAACCTCCAAGAAGAATTATGTTCATTTTGGAGAGTTGGTCTCATTTGATACAACATATAATACAAACCAATATGATATGATATTTGCACCATTCATGGGAGTGAATAACCATAGGGGATGTGTTCTATTTGGGGCTGCTCCTAGCGACGCGGGGAGGTGCATGAGAGTTCGACGCAGGCTCGGCTCGCGACAGGGTGGCAGCACGGGGCTCTGGTGGGCAGCGGAGGACCAACCCTAGATCGTGGAGGAGAATGGGGGGATTGAACACAGCTCGGGCTCATACGGGGGCTCAGAAGGAAGAAGGAAGGCCTGCGCGGGGGGGGGGGGGGGGTTCGTAAAGCTTGAAGTGGAGCTGAGGGGGGAACTTCGGCCGTGGAATCTAGAAGGAATGGCTCGGATGGTCCATGTGCACATGTCCACCAAATGAGACATGTGCACCGGATATGTCACCCTAGTTGTCCACGAGTACCGAGCAAGCAGTTTGACAGAAGCATTTATGTCGGAACCCAAAATTACGATTCTGGAACCCTCTGTGTATAATGCACTAGTCCAGGATCACGCTAGTGCACACAGTGTCAACATAGGTGAATACCAATCCACACAAACGATAAATAAAGTAAACGATTAGTTTGAATAACAAGTAAGGGTTTTGACCTTATGGTCGAGTTTACACTTAATAAGCCACGCAGGGCTAACAGAGAATAAAATAGCAGCGGAACAGAAATAACTTCAGCGTAGATCCCAACAATTCACCACAGGCAACCGACTGGGATCTAGACCTTAACAATTAGCAACCTTCGGCGAACTCCTCCTCGAAAGCAGGCGTAGACTCCTCCTCTTCTGTAGGTTTGGGCGCAAGTTTTACAACAAGTGTGAGTACACAACCGTACTCGCAAATCATACCACAGAATGCAATTTATAGATGCAGGCTTATTCCAAAAGAAAAGGCTTATGTGGTTCTTTTTGCATAAAGGCAACATTTGCAATTGAATACAATAATAGATTGAAATGCAGTTCAAAACAAATAGACAATATCAATTTAATGCTTATTTTCCACAAAGACACAAAGCTAAGCATTATTTCACATAGCCACATGACTTAGATCACATAGCTCCCATCCCAAACATTTTATGAAAACTACCTCGCGTGAAATCCCGAGCATGTCCATGACCATGGACGCGCTATTCGAATAGATTGATTTAACACTCTGCAGAGGTTGTACACTTTACCCACACGATACAACTAGTGTTGCAAGCACTAATCATAACAAAACGGTTCAGAAACTTCATCTTAACATTGACACTCCCGATGTGCTTACAAACCGCTATGCCAACCCAAACAGAGCGCTTTGGCATAACACACACCGCTGGACAGGGACACGGCGAACCGCCCCGTGATGCGACTACCTTGTAGTACACACCTCCACCCATAGCCTAACCTACCACCTGAGTAATCAATGCCAAGAATCCATAACCTACTAAGTTAGGCCCGTCCCATACCAGGCATGTGGTCGTACAGTAAGGCTCAGTTCAATGGCGCACAAAGTTAAGTCCTTAATTGACCAAGGCAAGACTTCCATTCTCTAACTATGCCACAAAGATTATCATTCCCATTCACAAAGTCCACCATATCACGAAGTATCCACCACTTGCCTCAGTTTAAATCCTTTCCCACCCAGTTGGTTTTTAGTGCAACACATGCTATCACAAAGTAATAACACACAATTTTACACAAAGTTCTATAGTCACTTAGTCAAATTGAATATTTGCAACTTATATGAGATGTGAGACTCGTAGCATGGCTAAGCAATTGTACTCGCATCTAACCAACCCACGTTGGTAATACCATAGCACCAACTAATAACCAATCTAGGGTGACAAGGAATTATGGCATACAAAGTCAAGGTGATGATAACAATTTGGATGATAACTATGTCCAAAAGCATTTAAATACATAATTAAAATAGAATGCAGTACTTTGAAACAAAGTAATTTGAAAACTGGGTTCAAGATGATCAAAGGTATGACTTGCTTTGGAAAAGGTCTAAGTACTGGTCTTGATCTTGAGGTGCTCTTTCTTCTCCAAAATTCCCTGACGTATCGACGTCTACTCGCAACCGAGACAAATAAACAAAATAAATAAATAATAGAGGCAAAACAAACTCCAAAAATTAAATAAAAATCTCAGATAAATAGAGCTAGAATTTAGATGAATTTAGGAATTTGAATGAGCTCAATCGGAGTTCGGATGCAAAAGTTATGGGCTCTGGAAGTTTAAATCTAAAAGAAAAACCCTAAATTGGATTTTCCAGAATTTCTGAATTATTTTTTAAAAGAAAAATCAGATTATTGCGCAATGCTGACGTCAGCCCTCAGGATTTCAGAAAAGAGATAAATAAAAAGAAAACACTGACATGTGAGACCCACATGTCAGAGACACGGCTCACGGTAGACCAAGTCTACCGAGCCTCGGGATCTGGAGATCGGTGGACTGCCCACGCACGCGTGCACGTGGACGCTGACTGGACGCCACGCACACGACACGTCGGCGAGGGTGCTGACATGGCGCCGAGGTGGCGCTGACGCGGCGGTTAAACGATGGCGGAGGCTCGGGAACCGAGGGTCCCAGCGAACGGCGGCTCCTCGTCGGCGACGGATGGTACCGGGAGGTAGAGGGGGATGCGGGGATCTCAACGGTGTGCTCACGGGTGCTCGGGGTGGACGAGGGTGACCGGCGGCGAGGTTAAGGCGAAGGATGAGGCTCGGGCTCGACGGCGACGGCGTTGGAGGGGTTCCCCGGCGAAGGCGACGGCGGTTCCGAGATGCGGGTGATGCGGCGATCCCGAAGATGGCGTCCAACGACGACAGGGAGGGCTGGAACGGCGGCGGCGGCGACGAGGTCCTTCGGCCGGCGCTGAAGACGAAGGCGGCGGCTAGGGCTCCTGGCAGCGGCTAGGGTTTTCGGAGGCGGCGCAACTCGGGGTGCGGGGCACGAGGGTCCTCGGGGCCTTAAATAGCCCCGGGAGGCGTGTCCGCAAAGAACACGGTGCGGCGACGGAGAACTCGGAGGGAAGGTGGAGTCCGCATCGAAGACGACGATGACGTGGCGGACGGGGCCCACATGTCAGCGACGGCGGCTTGGGCGCGGGCGCGTGCGAAACGGCCCACAATCAATGGGACGTTCGGACCCCTGATTAGATCACGTACATCCAGCCATCCATTTTTTATCGCACAGTGGAGGATGAGCAAGGCGCTCGGAGAGAGAGAGAGAAGAGACGGAGATCGACAGCGGGTCCACCGCCGCGGAGGCGATGGCGCGAGCTGGGATTGGGTCAACAATGCGGGAAAATGGGCGGGTTTAGGAATTTGGCGAAGGGTTTTCGAGATTTTAAATAGCTTTTTTATTTTATAAATTACCAGAAATTCAAATAAGCAATAGAAAATAGCAAATGAACTCAGAAAAATTCTAGAAAAATCTAGAAAATATGTCTGAGCATATAGAACCCAAATAAAATAGTTTTAGCTAATGTTCATGTTGGGATTATTCACATTAAATGTTTTTTATTGTAAAGTTCAATATTAAACTTTTGAATTAAATTCAAATAAAACCAAATGGTGACTTTTCTTCTTACTAACTATTTAAAAGATTTTCAAACTCAGAAAATCGGGATGTTACAATTTATAACTTGCAAGTTTGGAATTCAGAGTCCATCTCCATCATATGTTGCCCATCTTTCAATGACGACCTGAAATTTGTTGTCCCTTTTCCTGACCTGCAATGTGACAAGTCATCATCACTTGGTGCTTTACGCACCATATTTGGACTGAAGTTCTTACATGGATAGAAGTGCTAGAGATATGGAAGTTTTGCTTTGCTAAATAACGCTGCGCTGAACTAAAGAATCATCTAGATAATTTTACCAATTTACCTACAGACTCAACATTGGCATACTCTAGTTCAAACAAGCATAGCAACTAGCACTATGATATAGACAATATGCTTCAAAATGAAATTTACAAGTAAAGCAAACTACAGAAAACTGGCACTCTTCTGTCGCATCCTGAAATTCATCACATCACAAGAGTGGCAGAGAAATATGCTTGCTAGCTTAGACATTACCTCAACCAGTGGCTTCTTGCCATGTAGTAGCATATCCACACTCCTTTCAGTCTGCACAAGAAACAGACACCACATGTTAGCATTCATCACAATGAAAAACAAAGAATATTACACTCGATTTGCGATTAGATTTCATTTAGGTAGTATCCTGAGCTTTGAAGATGTTCTTAGTTGCTAAAAAGCAGCAATAACAGTAGTGAACAAGTGATAGAAAATTCAGTAAGGACGGCATAACAATAGGCAAGCTTAGTAAAGATGGAAATTGTCTTAAACACAATTAGTCATTCAGTATAAACAAAAACACTAACATCAAATAACTATCTCACTACATTCAGTGGCGAAGCGTGAGGAGAAAACAAGATGGGGCCAATTGCAACTTGGCATAGCCCTGTCCGAGTTGGAAGCTCAGAGCTAGCAAGAAACAGGTTCCACGTATCGGGGCTTCAACTTGAGAACCACTGGCGGAAGAATCAGTGAAGGAAGAATGAGAAAGTGTGGTCCAGGGTTGGCTATGGAGAGAACTGAAGAAGCACTTGTAAGCTAATGAGTAATACCCTAAAAATGGTGGTAATTGTCACATCGAGGAAGAGCAAGTGGTTGAGGTAACAGTGGTCGCTGCGTTATTGAGGAGAATGAATGAATGAACATAGTGCTCAGAGCGGATTAGCTATTGTGCCAAGTAGTACCAAATACGAGCTGACACATACCTAAGTCCTAAGAAAAAATTTCAATTGAAATGCCAAGTAGTGAAGTACCAAATATGAGCTAATACATACCTTAAATACTAAGAACAAAATTCAATTGAAGGGGTTGCCGGAGCCCAGTTTGGCCTCCACTGGGCTTAACCACTGACTACATTAACAATTTGGTCCAAACAATAATATCCTCTACATTTGTGTGGCTTGGAAATATTGCCAATGATCAATGTAAGACAGAATGCAAGGACCACTACAAGTTAGAACAGTAGGAGCAAAACCATGAATTAGGATATGTATCAGCTCTGTGGAAATTTGATGCACTTGTTTAGTTCACCATTGATTCTTGTGCTTCCCACAGAATCCAACCAACACATTCACCATGATCTTAAAATTACGAGATATATTGTCACCCCCAAGGATCCAAAAACCATTACCGGGACAAATCCCACTCAGCGGGTAGTACTGGTAACCAGCTGGTTACCTGAAATCCTGGAATAAAACCGGACAAATTTCAAAATCTGAAATTTGAATTGCGGAGTTTGAGAACCGGTAACCTGCTGGTTACCGAAAAAACCAGTCAGAAAAACCGGCCGGAATTTTGAATTGACAAATTTTGAATTAGAAAGTGTTTAATGAAGTGCATATTTAGCTCATACGATACGTAATCTAGCATATTTTAGCTCATACGATACGTAATCTAACATATTTAGCTCATATACAGTGCAAACCGGCCAGAAATAATAATTTAAGCATATTTAGCTTATACAATAATCTGGCACAAAATAGGCTTAAACCAACCTAGGAAGTGCATTATACATAAAAAAAATCAATTTTGAAATTCAATTTTTTCGATTGATTCTGTTTACCTGTTCCCACGAAATCCGATACGCTATCGCGAAACCGACCGATTTTTTTTCTCTGGTTACCACCAAGGATAAAAAATCCGGTACCGGTGCAAATCCCAACTAGCGGGCGGTACCGGTAACCGGAAATCCCGAAAAAAGGGACAAAGTTCAATATCTAAAATTTGAATTGCGGAGTTTAAAAACTGGTTACTAGAAAAACTAGTCAGAAAAACCGGAAAAACTGGCCGGAATTTTGAATTGATAAATTTTTAATTAGAAAGTGTTTAATGAAGTGCATATTTGGCTCATACAATACGTAAACTAGTATATTTAGCTCATACAATACGTAATCTAGCATATTTAGCTCATACAATACGTAATCTAACATATTAAGTTTATATGAAGTGCAAACCGGCCAGAAATAATAATTCAAGCATATTTAGCTCATACAATACGTAATCTAGCACAAAATAAGCCTAAACCAAACTAGGAAATGCATTATGCATTCAAAATTTCAAATTTAAAATTGAAATTTTTTTGCCGGTTACTGTTCACCCGGTCCCCATCGGGAAATCCGGTTACTACCGGTAACTAGCCAATTTTTTCCCTAGTCACTGCACATCATATGCTTTTGCTTGGTTTCCCCTCTTCGATGCTAGACCTCCCAGCATCACCTTCACCTTATTAACACAAAGATGGAAAGGTATATAGGCCCTCTTTGTTTAGGCTTTTTGTCTGGCTTAAAAGCAAAAAAACCTAAGCCTAAACAAAGGGGGTGCTTTTTTGTTCGATTTATAATAAGTTTAAGTCAATTTAAGCCTAAAAGCCATAAGCCAGGGAAGATATGCTTTTTTTGGCTTTTACGGAATAGAATATATGTTTGCCACCGAACTTCGTTAAAATTACCCTCAAATTGCCATCATATATAAATACAAATCGTTCTTTTTTTTTTTCCATCGAATCCTTCCCCCCCAACCCGACGCCTACCTGGTGCTCCCATCCCCTCCCGACGCCTCCTGCTCTCCCTTCCCCTCCCGACGCCTGCTAATCCCATCCCCTCCCGAACGCCGCCGCCTCCAGCCTCCCCCTCCCGACTGCGTCGCCTCCCGCCTCCCCCTCCCGAACGGCACCGTCTCCCATCTCCCATCCCCATCACCGCCCCTCCCGAATGCCGCCGCCTCCCCTGCCCTAACTCATCCTCCCGACGCCGCCTTCTCCTCTGCCACGGACGCCGCCTCTCCTCTTAGAACCGGTTTTGCGCCTCCTGCCTTCACGTCGTACAGAGGTACATCTCCAGTGCCGCCGCCTCCGCTGCCCCGACACCGCCTCCCCTGCACCGACGTCACATCCACTCCCCCAACGCCGCCGCCTTTCCTCACCTCGGCCGCCGCCGCCTTTCTAGGTATGTTGCAGTATTAACTATTTTATGTGCTGCAACATTATCATTTGCTTATTTAGGACGCTGTCTCAGGTTACGATAACCAAGTCTCCAGCAGTAGTTACAGACTTACAGCAGACCAATGCCCTCTTTAATTGTGAAGGGAAATTATGTTCTACTGATGAACTGTTGCTTAATATCGAACTGAAGATTGCTTAAGCTGTAATGATGTATTGTGGGAATGGGGAAGAAATGCCTATAACGGGTTCATTCATATCTTGGTAAATTAAAATTGTGCTACTGATGTTTTGTTCCCCATATTTTATCTGGAGATGATCATCTTCGTGAGATGTGTGTATATAACCTTTAGGGCAGAGAGCCCATAAGGATAATTGTGCATAACCTTTTAGTTCTTGAGTGATCTAGTCACCTCATGTAGCATTGCCATTTTCTGTTGGTGTAGTTGAAAACTTGAAATGGCTCATTTTCGCTGATACTGTTTCCTGTAGCCAAGTTGGCGCAGGCCAAAGGGTATTGACTCTCGCGTCAGGCGGAAGTTCAAGGGATGCACCTTGATGCCCAACATTGGATACGGTTCTGAGTCTTCTGACAAGATGACAAGGCACTACCTTCCCAACAAGTTGAAGAAGTTTGTTGTCCACAATGTCTCTGAGCTGGAGCTGCTTATGATGCACAACAGGTAAAGTTTACCTTTCCTCCCTTATAGAAGCTTCATAGGTGGTTCAAGATGCCACACATTGGGAATTTACTTGATGGTTATAGTAGAAAGTTTAGTTACAACTTACAACAGCACTTACCTGGAAGACATTGTAGTCTCCTACTAGGGTGGATAGTCAAGCTAAGAGAGTACAGTAGCAGTCATCGTAGTAATAAGAGTATCATCTCAGCAAGCTTAAAATATAATTTTCCAACATTACCTGATTGATGTGGTGGGGGTGCAATACTAGTGCTTCGTTACTCCTCCTACTTATGTACTGTTAATATGCTACTTGTTTGAGCTTTTGAAATGCCCCTCTTTGCTTATGCCATATTTTCTGCAAGCAGGACATACTGTGCTGAGATTGCTCACAACGTTTCCACCCGCAAGCACAAGGAGATTGTTGAGCGTGCTGCACAGCTTGACATTGTGGTCACTAACAAGCTTGCCAGGCTCCGCAGCCAGGAGGACGAGTAGTTTTGGTCGTAGGACAGTACCCTGCTTTGAGAAAATTTTGCACCATTTATATGTTGCAGCTAGACTTCTTGTATGGACAATCATTTGCAATGAATGATGACGAATACTATCTAGTTTTAGCCGGACACCATGAAGTGTGTAACAATGTGAGAACCTGAGAATCCATGAAAAAAAAATCAGTTTAAATACATGCTTAACAAGGTCCTTTAAACCATTAAAGGTATTTCAGACCTTTCATCCTTCACACACAACACAATAAGCCAACATCATACAAAAAGTCTGACTACCAAACAACAAAGTTTGGCTTAAAAACTGATTAAGCCAAAAAGCTGAATTTAAATTATAAGCCAAAAAGCTTAAAACTAAACAAAGAGGGCCATATATAGAACATAGACATACCCGATGAGTCACCTAGTAGTGTCGCTCCCTCATTTCAATAAGGAAAGGGAATGTTGGAGGGGCCTTCCGCTCCATAACACTTTTTTGAGTACACACGAGCCTCGTCATCAACGAGAGTGACAGTTTCTACTCCTCCAATCTGATTTTCAAAAAAAGAATATTAACATTAGTATATTCATTGAATGGCTCATTGTTATGTTCTGGAATTTGACGAAGAAGATTATAGGAGTGGTGAGTTGGAGGACGTTCCCCTAGGCCTCGGTAGTGCTTGGAGCTGAAGCAGGGAGAAGAGGCACTGGCGGCACAAGGAGATAGGGGATGAGAGGAAACTCTCTTTTCTTGCTTAATCAAATCATATGGCTGGCTACACCTTTTATAGGATTAGCCCCTAACAATCATATCTCTATTGTTGGGATAATATCTCTAAAGAAGGAATTCTTAAAGAAGGAAAACAATATCTCTAAACATAGAAACTATGTCGCTTAAAGAAGGAAGTAAATATTTATTTGCTATATTACGGATAGGATGCCTAATCTGTAGTCCAGACTCCTTTGTGGACTCTTCCTACGTTACCACATCCTCCTGGAGTCCTCCTGTCACAATTCCCTTTGACCGGCTCCTTCTTTGGTATGTTATACCGACCGTAACATCTCTCTCCCCCTGTGTGAAAATAGCTCATCCTTTAGCTGAAATGCTGGCTAAAGATTTTTGAATGCAGAAACTGTCTCCCATGTGGCTTCGGAATCCGACAAACCCTGCCAAGCTATGAGAACCTGCCATGTGCCTTGATAGAGATGTCCTTTTAATGCCTTCTCGGTTATGGGAAGCGCACGACCATGAGAGAATTCCGGCAGACTAGGTGGTGCAACTGGCAGTTCACCATGAAGAACCTTCAATAGCCCAACGTTAAAGACATCATGAATGCGAGCACCTGGTGGAAGACAGAGTCGGTAAGCCACGTCATCAATATGTTCAGTGATTTGGTATGGACCAAAATAGCGGGGACTGAGTTTACTTGGGGAGTGCGCGGAGAGGGACAAGGCTTGTCGTTGTGAGATGCGCAGCCACACCCAATCGTCAACCTGAAAGGAGACATCGCAATGATTGGCGTCATAATAACGCTTAGCGAATTCTTGAGCATGAAGAAGACAGTCGCGGACGTCGGCGAGGAATAAATCTCGGTCAGTGATGGCCGTATCTATGGCTGGTACACGAGCATCCCCTCATTCATAAGAATGAAGAGTCAGCGGATCACACCCACATACTATGTAGAACGGTGTCTCCTTCAATGCTATTTGGTAGGAGGTGTTGTAACAGTATTCTACCCATGACAACCATCGCACCCACCGTCGTGGACGATCCCCTGTAAGACAATGAAAATACATGGCAATGATTTTGTTGGTGACCTCGAATTGTCCGTCTGACTAGGGATAAAAAGTTGTGCTCGTGTGGAGGCAAACCCTGGCAAGTTTGAATAGTTCTTGCCAAAAAGAACTAGTAAAAACCACATCTCGGTCGCTGACGAGTTGAAGGCATGTCATGCAGACAAACAATTTCATTGAAAAAAACTTGATTGACAGTCACCGCGCTGTAAGGATGAGCAAGAGGTATGAAGTGGACATACTTTGAGAAGCGGTCGATGACAGTCAAGATCATTGATTTTCCATCCACACGCGGAAAAACTTCGACAAAGTCCATGGCAATGTCGGCTCAGACTTGGGTCAGTACCTCAAAGGGCTGAAGAAGGCTGGCGGGATGAAGGTGCTCGGTCTTGTTGCATTGATAGACGACATAGTTACAGATGAACGCCTGAAGCTCCTGACAGGCTTGTGGAACATGAAAATCCACACGCAAGCGTTGGAGGGTCTATTGAACCCCCCTCATGTCTTGTATTATGAACAACAGCCAGGATGGCCAGAAGTACTAGAGAGGTGGCCGGAACATAAATGCATTTGCCAAAAAGGGGAAGACCATCTTGGATCGACCATGGGGCGCCCCACTGGCCCGATGAGAGCCCGTCACGAATTGCCACCTGGTCTGGTTCGGTGACAGCCACCGCTCTCTAGTCACCAAGAGAGTGAGACACGGTCCCATGAGGGCGAACATTGTGCTTTCTTCGAACCCACCTCGCCGAGATAGCGCATCGGCCATGGTATTGAGACGTGCCGGTTTGTACTCCACTGCAAAATCATAGCCCATGAGTTTACTCACCCACTAGTGTTGTGGAATTGTTGAAAGGTGCTGATTAAGGAATTTGAGGCTGTAATGGTCAGTGCGGACAAGAAAGGATCGCCCCCAAAGATAGGGACGCCAATGACATGCTGCATGCACCAAACCAATTAGCTCGCACTCATATGCCACCAACTTGACATGGTGGGCGGCGATGGCATGACTGAAGAATGCGACCAACCAGCCTCCTTGATGTAGGACAACACCAAACCCAGTGCCGGAAGCATCACACTCAACGATGAAGGTGGTGGCAAAGTCGGGAAACCGAAGAACCGAAGTCGTTGCTAAGGCCTTCTTGAGGGCTTGAAAAGCATTCTCGGCCTCCTCTGTCCAGCGGAAATGTTCCTTCTTGAGAAGGCTCGCCAGGGGCGACATGATTACCCCATAATCCTTGATGAAGAGCCGATAATAACCAGCGAGGCCTAAGAAGGACCACACCATGGGTACAGATTGTGGCACTGACCACTCTACCACAACCGCCACCTTCTATTTATCCATCTCGATGCCAGTTGCTGATATCACGTGTCCTAGATAAGCCATAGACATCGCCCCAAAAGTGCACTTGGATCCTTTCAAGAACAGGTAGTGGTGGTGAAGTTCCAGGAACACCATGCGTACATGCCGCAAGCGTTTGTGCCATGACAAGCTATAAATTAAAATGCCATAAAAATATCAAGATTAAACAATAGAGAAAGGCTCCCAAGATGTTGTTCATCAAAGCCTGGAATGTGGCTGGGGCATTGGTGAGGTCGAACGGCATCACAAGGAGCTCATAGTGTCTGTGATGTGTTCGGAATGCAGTCTTCGGGACGTCGGCCGGATGCATGCAAACCTGGTGATACCCTGAACGCAAGTCAAGCTTGGTGAAGAAACGGACACCGCAGAGTTCATCCCGAAGTTCCTCCACCACTAGTGTGGATATCATGGGGATATGCTCACGATCTTAGGATGATGATACAATTAGCAATAGCGTTGAAGGTTTGTTGAAACACTCATTTTTAGCAAAGTTCAGTATTATCAGTAGTATCGCAAGTGTTGAAGCGGTATTACCAAAAAGCGGTATGACCGCAAGTGAGATAGTGGTACTACCGCAGGTTAAGTGTCTGAACGGGTGGTCCGATCGGACGATCCAAACAGTGGTCCGAACGTTCAAAAATCGGTATGATCGCAAGTGAGAAGTGGTACTACCACAGATCGGTAGTACCAAAATGTATATGGAGGTACATAAATTCTAGAGAATTCATTTTTAGGAGTTTTGATCTTACCTGAGAATCGGTAATACCGCAATTGTGGAGCGGTACTATCGCAGTCTGGTAGTACCATTGCTTACATGGCGGTATGACCAATTTTGTTTTGATTTCCGGCCAACTTGGTGGAAATGGTTGTAAGTTAGGTCAAGTTCATGAGTTTCATTGCATAGGTGTAGCATGATGCATGTTTTGACTAACGTGGGTCAACTTGTGAAGAACTTATTCTCGGAATCGATTTCTTGGTCTATTGTTGTGCAGGAAGCTTGGACGTCAACAACAGTCAACGGCGAGGATGATCGGGACTAAGCTTGGAGAGTTGAGGTCCAGGACGATCGAGGATGCCGGGTGGAGTCAGTGGACTCAAGCATGACGGGTTGCATCAAGTGGCACGGGGGTCGTTGCAAGTGCCATGGTGCTTTCGGTGGGAGCCGGATAGGAGAGACTTGCCGGTATGATGAGAGCCGTTGATCAACCAACACGTGGCAAAGCTTGCGATTGCTTCATGAAGATTGGACTCAGTCTTTGGAGAAGGATCGAGAAGGGGTATTTTGGTAATTTTTCTAAAATACCGTCTTAATGGCTTTTGGCTAAACCACGGCGCAAGATGGCACAAGGAGGGACAGTTTAGGTCAAGAGAAGATGAAGACGACGCTTTGAGAAGCGTGCGTGAGTGAAACCCGTTTGTGTGTGGGCTTAACAGGTGCCGATAAGGGTTTTCTTTTTAGAAGCTAGTCTCCACTATAAATAGGAGAGGGTGCTGGTTGTGCACCTTACAACCCTTATTGTTGAGAAACCCTAGTTTGTGTTTAGGGAGAAGAGAGGAAAGTGCAGAGGTTATGGTTCTAGAGAGTTGAATTAATTGTGTGCTCAAGTATTGAGCTTTTGTCCTTCATGATGGAGTGGCTGTAAACCATCTTCAATCTCTAATCAATCCCAGCAAGATTTATCAAGATGACTCTCTGTTTGTTCTTGCCCTCTCTTTTATGATTTTGGGCTCTTTGATGATTCTGTGGTTTTCCCTTGAGTTCTTGTGGTGATCTTGCTTGCTGTGACATGTGGGAGTGCATCTAAGATCATCTTGATCATCCTTTACCCACAAGGAAGTTTTTGGATCATATTTTAGTTTTAACTCATTTTTGAAGCAATCTTCACTCAAACGGAAAAAGATCAGAACTTTGGCAATGATCTTCACGATCCTTGGTTGGAATAAGTTCCTGACATCTTAGAGAGGGTATGTTTCAAGTTTCATGAAGTTTGGAGTTGTGGGTCAAAAGTTGTGCCAATTTTTTATTTCATTTCCAAGCTGATTTTCCTATTCATCGTCTGTTTTTACTGTTCATGCGGTAGTACCGACACTGTTCATCCAGTAGTACCGATTTCTGGTAGTATCATGTGAGGACCCGGGGTATTTAAATAGTAATACTTAACCTCCACATGGTTCTAGTATCACTAATTAAATATCCTAAGCCTCGATGGACATGTGCTTCCCAGAATTGTAGCACACATACATCTTCACAAAATCATGCATCAATTCCATACATCATACAACACTAAGTCTAGCAAAAGACATACAATATATAAAGTTATTACAAATGCAGTCGACCGGCCAAATGACATCAAAGTAACAATAACAGCAGAAGCAAAAGCGCCATAAGATGGCTATAAACAAAAGACGACCGGTTAGCCAACACAACCCACAAGGTAACCGACCGGACCGCCAAGCTAGTCACACGATCCACAGCAAAACTCACAGAAGTAGACCCCTTGGGGATCCACTTCCTCCTCTGCACACAACAAGCAATGCAAATGAGTACAAAAATGTACTCGCAAGACTTACGAGTAACAAGCCTAGACATAGTTACATGAAAGCTGTAACAAAGGAGATGGTTATATGGTTAATTGGATGCATAAATCAATTTTTATTTGCAATATTGTAATAGATTGAAGGCAATTTGTTAAATCTGTTTTTAATTATTGAAATAACAGCGTGGTAACAATAAATAGCATAAGTAACAACCTAGGGGTGACTAACCTAATAGCCACCATAGCATAGCATGAATCCCCGATTCGTACCACCTATGTCCAGTTTTAATTAAAAGGTTATAGTCTAACTCTTGAAAGACCTCCGCAAGCGTGTTCATAACCTAGGACGAGGCTATTCGAATAGTTTCAAACCTTGCAAGGGTGTACCAATATACCCACACTTCAGACCGCCTTTAAGCCACAAGATTAGCACACTTCCAACGGTATGCCGACACGGCTAAGTCCTACGAGATGTTTCCAATATTGTGTATCAACTACGAGCCGCTCGTATGGATAGAAACCCATATGCTTACATTGTAAAGCCGAAAGACAACTACCCACCCGGGGTAAAGCTTCCGGACAACTACAATGCTCCCAAACATCTGCCTCCTACAACCTCCTGCGACCCGGAGCTAACACACGCCAAAGTACTAAGTCAAGAGAGGTCCCATACCCTCTAGTGTGGTTAGCACGCAAGAATGCTTGGTTTAGTGTAACAAGATGTTCGGTCCTTGTTGACTCGGGCACCATTCCAGTCACACCCAAAAGCACACCAACATACCATTGTGCCCAAGTCTAAATCATTTTGTTTTTAGTTTTAGTTTTTGCAATTAAACATAACACAAGATGCTGATCATAAAGCCATAATAAGTTTTGTGTGATCAAGGGTGTCGACTAAGTCGACAACCACCCAATTCTACCGATAGCTAAGCATGACTAAGCACATCAACTCGTAACTACTAAGTGACAAGGGTTCATCCAACGAACCCAAAATCACAGCAAGATAATCCTAGGCTCAGTAGTAGAAGATCAATATTTGCCTACAGATTATGCATCTAATGGGTCAACTAACCGACAATAGTTTAACACAAGATAGCAATACATACGTAGAATTTACAAATAACATATTAGACTTTGAAAATAATAGGAGCAATATGGTCAAATGATGTTACATCTGCTTACCTTGTTGAAGATCACAATCCTCTGAGGATCACTCTCGGGTTCAATAAAATCTTCGGAACCTATCGCAAGAACACGAAAAACTAATAAGAACGATAAACACCGAAAGAAACTCAAAATCCAAAGTCATCCAAATCCCATGAAATTTACACAGCAGCAAGGTCATGATTTTAAATGAATTTAGCAATAAGAATTATTCAATTTGAACTAAGCATGTAAAAGTTATAGCCTAAACGATTTCTTTTAGCCTAAAAATTCAAATTAAATTAATTTTGGATATTGTTCAAGGCATAATTTTCTAGAAGGTTATAGAACCTGAAATTTTTATGGTAGGTAGAACATGGCATTCTAAGAACGGCAAAACTGGATTTACTTCATTTGGAGTCAAAACGAATCACTTATGATTTTTCTAAATTGTGAAACTAAGGCATATCATTTTTCAGAGGCAAATACATGAACAAAACCTATCCTAGATTAAAGTACATAATCAGAGAAATTTAACAAATTTTAGTTTGATAAATTTTGAGCTACAGAAAATTACTTATGCATTTTCCAAGTTTTAACTAAATTTCTAGACAATATTTAATACCTAGGCAAGTTAATTCAATATACAAATTTTTCTGGTACAGAACAGTGCCAAACATATTTTTAGACTAAAGTTTAGTTAAATTTTTTTTAACATCCCTAGAATAATCTAAAATAGAGCTAAAATGAATTAGTTGTGAATTTTTGAAATTTAATACCTTTTTCCGTTGATAAATAAATGCTTACGGGAAAGCAAATGAACTTAACCAAAAGAAAATGATGTGGACGATCTTGGGCCGAAGATCGCGAATCAAACGGCTTAGATCCTAGGGGACGTTCGGACGGTCCGAACGACCCAACGGATCTGAGTCGCAGATCTAAAAACGAGCGGTAACAAAGGATTGGATCGTCCTGCGAAGATCTAGACCGTTAGATCTAGATCTGATGGTCCAAAGAGATGGGAGGTTCGGACAGTTCGAACAGCCCAAATGATCTGGACCGTTGATCTAAAATTTGATGGTCCACAATCAACAAAGCGTAACGCATGCGCTCGGGACAGTTAAGAAGCGGGGCCCACTGTCAGAGACACATAAGGCCCAACTTAAGAGAGCATTAACTACTAAATAATGATTAACAATGATTTAAACAATGATTAGCATTAATGATGTCCAAACGCTAATGCACAGCGCGAGAGGGGGTGTTTAAGGGGCTGGGCCCACTCGGCAGCGACTCAAATAAGTCACTTTAGGACCGCCATTAATTGCTAACCAATTATTAACAGTGATTAGCAATAATGATGTCCTAATTGACAACGTGACAACTGATTTCGCTCGACAAAAGGCCGAGGGCAAGGAAAAGCTCGTCGCCGGCGGCTCCGACCACCGTGATGGCAACTAAAGGCTAGAATGGGTTCGCAATAACCTCGCGCATCCAACGGAGGTAACCTCGACGGCGGCGACGGCCTAAAACGCCGGTGAGCCGGAGATAAACGACGGTGACCAAAACGGCCAAAAACGAAAACATCCAAGAAGCTCCACATTGTCCAAAGAAGCAGGTGCCACAATATCTAAGGACTAATAAGAAGCTACCTTAGCCAAGGAGAGCTCCAAAGATGTCCGGAGAAGTTTTAACGGTAGAGGAGCTCGCTGGAGCCGAAGAAGAAGATGATGAAACATGGCCTGAGCAAAAAAGGAAGACCACTGGGTGGTCCAAAGAGCTTCATTAGGGCCCACAACAGGTCCATGAGCAAGTAATTGCCAAATGAAACCACTTACCGGAGCTGAGGAAGAAAGGGGTGATTTCGGCCGAAAAGATCCCAACTTAAAATTAGGTGATTCCTGTGAATGAAACCCAAGATTAAGTTAGAGGAAATGATTAGGAGGTTAAGGAACTCAAAAGGGTACAAAAAGGAGGGTAAAAGAACCACTAGAGCACCAAAGCCACCAATAGAGCTTCACGACCTGTAATGGTGATTTGGGGGTTTCTGTGGTTTTGAGCTCCAAGAGCACGGAAGGAGCTAGGGGTGTTGTAAAGGGACTCAAGGAGGGGCTTTGGGGGCTTTATATAGCTGGAGAATTAGGGTTTGGCAAGAACAAGGTCCTAGGGTGAGCTCGGTTCATGGGGCTGCCATGGGCCAAAAGAATTGACGGGAGCAGTTGAAGACCATGACTCTGGTGCCGAAAGCCTGGTGCGCATTTAACGCACTAAGAGCCATTGACGTGTGAGGGGACAAGGCACTCCCCTCTCCCACTCCCTGCCATGGCGCACACACACGCAATCCAGAGTGTCGGTGTTTTAGAACCGATCTTACGTAAAGATTGTTTGATTCGGGGGGTCTCCACAATTGATCACGCAGACGAAAGAGACACAGTGATTTTTATACTGAGTTGGGCCTTCTGGATGAGAATAACAACCCTACTCCTATGTATCTTGTATTGGGTATATGGATTACAATCGTGGATGGTCTTACTCTAATGTCTCATCGATGTCTTTCCAAAAGCCTCTCTCACTATCTCTAAAAGATACCTATTTATACTATACTGTTGGGGCAGTTGTCATTCTAGGCCAATTAAGCTCATTATTGCATAATAATGAGAGTAATTACCGGAGTAGTAACCCCCCACGCTGTTCAACAGTTATCAATCAGAGATAGTGGGGAATTATTTGTAGTTATTTCGGGTATAACTACGTAATTTGACTGCTCAGGTCCTCACTAGTAAATGGGCCTTCTGACGGGTGGACCCGGCTAATTGTGAGGATGTCGTAGCAGGGCTAATCGTAGCAGAACTTATGATTAGGGGATAGTCGTAGAAAGAGATTATGACTAGGTACTGGTCGTAGAAAGACTTACGACCGGACGTAATCGTAGCAGGACTTACGATTACACTATAGTCGTAGAAATACTTACGACTAGGGGGGTGGTCGTAGAAGAGCTTACAACCACCTAACTTACTCCTCCCTTATGACATTAAGGGGTATACCATGTGATGTCATATTACATGATTATGGAATAATAAAATGAGGATTATCATATCCTCGTCATCTAGCCCCCCAACTTTAGGTGAAAATAACTTACTTGGTTGAGGAGTCTGAAATGATCTTGCGACCACTAGTGGGTCATAGAGAAGACGCTGGAGGAAAATCTCTCCAACATGTGTTCCCCTCGACCAGTAATATGCTTGGTCGAGGAAATTTGTTGGAAATTTCATGATTACAAAGTAGTCGTAGAAAATCTTACGACTTTGGAGTGATCGTGGCCTTATGATCGGAAGCAAAACCTTTCTGATCGGCATTTCTTTTGATCCGAAGGCCAAGAAACAGCTGAACGTTCAGTGTTCGGCCCAGACATGATTCAAGAAGCAGAAGAGCAAGTGGCCATGATCAGAGAAAGACTGAAGATAGCTCAGTCCACCGGTAAGAGTTATGCGATAATTGTCGTCGAGATCTCGATTTTGAACAGAGGATTTCGTTTATCTTGAGTGACCCGCTCGAGAGGTGTCAAAGGTTTCATGCCAAAGGAAGCTTGCTAGGTATGTTGGTCCGTTCAAGATTCTCGAACAGCCAGGAGAAGTTGCTTATCGGTTGGAGCTACGCGATCGTTAGCGAGTGCATGATGTCTTTCATGTCTACGCAATTGAAGAAGTGTCTTCGTGTGCGGAAGAGCAAGCCTGTTGGAATCAATTGACTTGAAGGAGGATCTTACCTACAAGGAGCACCAGTCAAGATTTTGGATGTCGCAGAGCGCCTCACCCAAGCAAGGCTGTTCGTTTTGCAAGGTCGGTGGAGCAACCACTCGGAAGAGAAGCAACGTGGGAGCGTGAAGAAGAGTGGCCAAGCCGAGTTCCTAGCCTTTTCTCTAGCTAGCTTTGAATCTCTGGTCGAGATTCCTTTAAGGGGAGGTTTGTAACATCCCAATTTTCAGAGCTTGAAAATCATTTAAATAGTTAGTAGGGAAAAATCCACCATTTGGATTTATTTGACTTTAAATTCAAAAACTTAATATTGGACTTTACAAACAAAAACCTTTAATGAGAATAATCCCAACATGAACAATAGTCAAAACTATTTTATTTGGGTTCTATGTGCTCAGATATATTTTCAAGAATTTTCTAGAATTTTTCTGAGTTCATTTGCTATTTTCTATTGCTTATTTGAATTTCTGGTCATTTATAAAATAGAAAAACTATTTAAAATCTCGAAATCCTTCGGGCGAATCTTCCTTCGATCCGCCCATTCTCTCTGTTCGGCCCAACTCCGCCGGCCGCTCGCGCGCGTATGTCGCCTCGTGCCAGCGGCGTGTGGGCCCCATGCCTTCATCGTCCCCTCGCGCGGCTTCTTCTTCCCATGAGCGCCGCGCCGTCCGCCATTGAAGCGGCTCGAGCCGTCAGACAAAAGTGGATGCGGCCACGATTTTATCGCGCGATGATTCCTTCGGAAGCCCTATCTATCCCGCGCCCGTTTAGTTGAAATCTTATCGACACGGACTCTATCCCCTTCCAATCCGGTTTCTTCCTCGTATTCGTTTCGGGCTCTTTTAGGGTTTCCGCCGCCGCCTCCTCTAGCCTCCTGGCCCTATAAATAGGACCCACAGGATCGCATCAACGTCCGCACAAGAAACCCCAAACCCACGACCCTCCAGAGCTCTTGCGCGCCGCAATTCTCCATCTAGGGTTTTCGACCGCGCGTCGCCGTCGATTTCGACGGCGCCGCCACGATGTCGCGCGTCGTCGTCGAGTGCACCGTCGATTCGGCATCACGGTGGCTACCTCCAGAGCCTTCGCGCGCGAGAACCTCACCGGAGCTCGATCCGACAAAACCGAAGCGCCGCGCTCGAGCTCGCGCCGGTCGCCACCGTCCCTCCGATCACCGGAGTTGCATCGATGGGTTCGCAATAGCGCCCTCTACCGCTGGTACCACTCACCACCGGCGAAGCCCCGCCGTTCGTCGTTGCCATCGGTCCCCGAGCCGCCGCCGCCGCCGCCGTCGGGTCCAACGTGGACGCCACCTCACCTGCCACCTCAGCATTCGTGCCGACGTGTCGCTTGCGTGGCGCCGTGTCAGCAGGCACGTGTACGCCCGCGTGGCACGGTCCACCGAACCCTAGATCCATCTCGCGTGGACTTGGTCCACGGTGCACCATCTCACTGACATGTGGGTCCCACCTGTCAGGCCATTTGTCACCCCGTCCGAACGTTCTTCGCTGACGTCAGCATGGCGCAATAATCCAATTTTTCTTTAGAGAAATAATTCGAAAATTCCAGAAAATCCAAATTAGGGTTTCTTTTTAGATTCAATCTTCCAAAGCTCATAACTTTTGCATCCTAACTCCGATTGAGCCCATTCAAATTTCTAAATTTATCTAAATTCAAACTCTATTTATCTGAGATTTTTATTTAATTTTTGGAGCTTGTTTTGCCTCTGTTATTTATTTATTTGTTTTGTTTATTTGTTTCGTTTGCGAGTAGACGTCGATTCGTCGGGGATTTTTGTGGAAGAAGGAGCACCCCAAGATCAGGACCAGTACATAGACCTTTTCCAAGGCAAGTCATACCTTTGATCATCTTGAACCCAGTTTTCAAATTACTTTACTTCAAAGTACTGCATTCTATTTTAATTATTTATTTAAATGCTTTGGGTATATTTATTATCCAAATTTGTTATCACACCTTGGCCTTGTACGTCATAATTTCTTTGTCACCCTAGATTGGTTATTAGTTGGTATTATTATAGCACCAACGTGGGTTGGTTAGATGCGAGTACAATTGCTTAGCCATGCTACGAGTCTCACATCTCATGAAAGTTGCAATTATTAAATGTGACTAAGTGACTATGGAACTATGTGATAAAGCCGTGTACTGTGTGCTATTACTTTGTGGATGGCATGTGTTGTACAAAAACCAAGCTGGGTGGTAAAGGATTTAAAGCGAGGCAAGTGGTGGAAGGTGTGTGATATGGTGGGCTTTGTGATGGGAATGAAAATCTTTGTGATTTAGTTAGAAATTGGAAGTCTTGCCTTGGTCAATTAAGGACTTAACTTGTGCGCCATTGAACCGAGCCTTCATCAGCGACCACATGCAGTATGGGGCGGGCCTAACTTAGTAAGTTATGGATTCTCGGCATTGATGTTCGGTGGATAGGTTAGAAATTTGTGTGACAGGTGGAAGTGTGACTACTTAGTGGTTGCATCGCGGGGCGGTTCGCCGCTTCCACGTCGGGGTGTGTGTTATGCCAAAGCGCTTTGTTTGGGTTGGCATAGCAGTTTGTAAGCACATCGGGAGTGTCAATGTTGAGATGAAGTTTCTGAACTGTTTTGTTATGATTAGTGCTTGCTACACTAGTTGTATCTTGTGGGTAAACTGTACAACCTCTACAGAGTGTTAAATCAATCTATTCGAATAGCGCGTCATGATCATGGACATGCTCGGGATTTCACACGAGGGTAGATTTTCATAAAATGTTGGGATGGGAGTGTGTGACCTCAATCATATGGCTATGTGAAATAATCATTTAGTGTGTATTTGTGGAAACAAGCTGTTAAATTAGTATTGTCTATTTGTTTTGAATTATGCTTTCAATCTATTATTAGTATTCAATTGCAAATGTTGCTTTACGCAAAAGAACAACGAAGCCTTTTCTTTGGAATAAGCGGCATCTATACATTGCATTACGTGGTATGATTTGCGAGTGCGGTTGTGTACTCACGCTTGTTGTAAAACTTGCGCCCAAACCTCGAAGAGGAGGAGTCTACGCTTTGCTTTTGAGGAGAGTTCGCGAAGGTTATTGATCGTTAAGTCTGGATCGATCGGTTGCCTCGTGGTGAATTGGTGGGATCTACGCTGGAGTTATTTCGTTCATTAACTGTTTTATTCTTTGTTAGCCTGCGTGGCTTAATATGTGTAAACTCGACCATAAGGTCAAAACCCTTATTTGTTATTCCAACTAATCGTTTACTTTATTTATCGCTTGTGTGGATCGATATTTACCTATGTTAACCTGTGTGCACTAGCGTGATTACGGACTAGTGCAAGGTATACGAGGGTTCCGAATCGTAATTGGTCCCGACAGAGGTGGTCAGAGCCATACTGACTGTAGGTCTTGACCTTAGTGAGATTGGCCGTCTTTAGAGTGTCCAAACTATTTTCTAAAAGAAAAATTAACTTGCAAGGTTAATTAATTGCTTAACTCTCCTCATATCTCTCCCGTCTCAACTTTTGCTATAATCCTTTCTCTCCCCCGCTGTTTTAAAGTTTGCTCTTACCCTGTTCGTCTGTCTTGACAAATGCCTCATCTTCAGAGCTATTGTGAGCGCACTGGAGGGTATGCCACCGAGCTTTGGAAGTTGCTCCAGGTTATTGGAGGTTTTGATCGTCCGCTGTACGTCGGCAACAACTGGACGGTGAATGGACAAAACCGTGGAGTGATTTGTTGCCTGACGATCTACGCCAGGAGGAACGACAAGGCAAGCCAACCTTCGCACGTCTCGGTGAGGAAGATCACTTGGCTGGAGGGTATCCAGGAGTCGTCGCGCTTGGCCATGCTGCGTATGTGCAACATCTACGCACGGGAGCTTCAGGACACCGTCTTCCGTTACCACCCCAGAGCTGCAGCCGTGGACTTGCCAGCACGCTACCCGTCCACAGAAGGAGAGAGCAACGCTACCGTCGTGCACCTCGCCCAGGAGGAAGCCTTGGAGAGGACCATCACGGAGTTGGATCATGTCTATGAAGCCTTGCAGAGAGCTGAAGAGAAGGTCGCCACTCTGCAAGAGATTCTCGACCAAGTTCCGAAGAAGAGGAAGACCCGAGGAGGATTAGAAGAAGATCGGAGGAAGGCCCGGTGGAGCTAGAGGAAGATGCGAGCCGAGGAGCCGGTGAGCGATTGCACGAGAACGCCTATTCTGCTTGCGGTTCAAGGCATCGAGATCGGTTGCCAAAATGCGGCTCACTTCAAGTCTCGGCCGTCGGGGCGCGCGCATGGTTGTGGAGGCTTTCTTGAGTAGTTGTCTTAGTTTGGTCTTTCAGCTTAGCCGATTCGCTTTAGTAAGTCGCCCTTTAGGCGGTAGTTTTGTGTGCTTAGGTCGTTGTTTCTTTTTGTGTGCAGTATGAGTGCAAAGGCCCTTAGGCATTTGTTGCGACCATGCTAAGACCCTATTTAATAAAGGTATTTCATTTGAGTTTCTTGAGCTGTGTTTTGTTGGGTTTAACCTACCCCCTGTTTAGTTCTTAACTTATCTTGTGCTTGCTACCTTACCTAACCCATGGAGTTTCGCCAGATGGTTCAAACTCGTCAGACTACTGCTAGTGGTTCCGGCACCCCAGTGTCGAAGTAGTGAGCAACCACCGCGGAGCAGCGATTCCACAAGCACCTCAATTGACTTGCAAAACTTTGGAGCTTTCATGGCGGCCACAGACTCGGTGATGAATACCATGATGACTCGGATGCAAGCTATGAACAACGGGCCAACAACAACAACAACAACAATCAACAGTATGGAGCCCCAGCTGCTCATGGTCACCATGGACCATCTAAGCTTGCAGAATTTATGAGGACTCGTCGACCAACATTTTCCGGACACGTGTCCCCAGTAGAGGCAGATGATTGGCTTCGGGTCGTTGAAAGGAAGGCTGCGATCACCCAAAGGCAACGGAGGAGAAGGTTCGTATGCCACTCACGGATGGAAGGCATAGGCTGCTGAATGGTGGGAGAACTTTTGTGCCGCTCATGAGGCGCCACAGGATATCACCTGGGAAGAATTTTCTGCAGCATTTCGCCAGTATCATGTACCAGAAGGCATTATCGATCTGAAGAAGGATGAGTTCCACGCTCTCAAGCAAGGAGCTATGTCGGTATCGACTACCTCAACAAGTTTTCGGCTAGCTCGCTATCACGTGAAGATGTAGCCACGAGACAAGGCCCGCCAAAGTCGCTTTTTGAAGGGACTAAACACTGGACTGCAAGTCAGTCTACTCGCCCATACTTTTCCTGATTTCCAAGAACTGGTCAACAAAGCCTTTGTTCTAGAGGACAAACGCAAGGAACTGGAGGATAACCGTAAGCGCCGGATGGCTCAACAAGGAAATCAGCAATCACAACAGAGAGAAAGAACAGTGCCACCACAGTTCAATCGATTTCCACCCCAAACTTCGTTCAGAGCACTTACAACAACTTCAGCACCCCGTCCAGCTGCTCAGAACTTCCGCAACCCTACACCCATCAACCCCAACCCGGGAAGCAACCAGCAGAACGTACCACGGGTATGTTACACTTGTCGTCAGCCAGGACATTATTCCAACCAATGTCCACAGAAGGGTACAATCACTCCAGTACGTTTCAACCTTGGAGCTACGCCATCCAAGACGCCAACGCCAGGCATCAACCAAGGAGCTTCACAAGTCGTCGGTCAAGCCGGAGGAGCACCACAGTCCGTGATCAGAGGCCGTGTCAACCACGTCACTCGGAAGGAGCCGAGGATCACGGACATCGTCTTGGGTAAGTTTACGGTTAACTCGATACACGCATCGGTTTGTTTGATTACGGAGCTTAGCATTCGTTTGTTTCGGAATGTTTGCAACCAAGAATAAATTGGAAGTTATGCAACTTAAGCATACTCTGTTAGTCCGATGCGCTTTGGAGCGAGCTAAGTGCTAGAGTGGGATGTTTAGGAGCTAAGTTACTCATAGCGGAGTTGAGTTTTTAGCCAACCTAATTGTTCTAGACACCCGGACCTTAGATGTCATTCTTGACATGGATTGGTTATCCAAGCACAAAGCCGTGCTAGATTGTGGCGAAGGGCGTAACAATCGAGGATGCCGAAGGAAACAAGGTAGAATTTACTGCCACCTCGATTCGTGATGGACATTTGCTAGTAAGCAGTTTGAAGACCCTTTCCTTGGAAGAAGTAGCGGTGGTCGGTGAATACCGGATGTGTTTCGGAGGAGTTACGGGAATGCCACCGATCGTGACATTGAGTTTGTCATCGACCTAGTGCGAGGACAGCACGATCTCAAAGAGGCCTTATCGGATGCGGCCGATAAATTGGTAGAGATGAAGAAGCAGATAGAGGAACTTCTTGAGAAAGGTTTCGCGAGACCTAGTTCGTCGCCATGGGGAGCGCCAGTGTTGTTTGTCAAGAAGAAAGATGGAAGTATGAGGATGTGTATTGATTACCGTTCCCTCAACGAAGTTACCATCAAGAACAAGTACCCACTACCCCGGATAGATGATCTGTTTGATCAGATGAAAGGAGTCGTAGTGTTCTCAAAGATCGACCTGCGATCAGGTTACCATCAACTGAAGATTTGTCCTAAGGATATACCGAAGACCGCGTTCTCAACACGGTACGAACATTATGAGTTCCTAGTCATGTCCTTTGGTCTGACTAATGCCCCTGCATACTTCATGAACATGATGAATAAAGTATTCATAGAATATTTGGACAAATTCGTAGTTGTGTTTATTGATGATATTCTAGTGTACTCCAAGTCGGAGGAAGAACACGCCGAACATTTAAGGATAATATTGGAAAAACTCAGAGAGCATCAGTTGTATGCCAAGTTCAGTAAGTGTGATTTCTGGAAGAAGGAAGTTGATTTCCTTGGTCACGTGATGACAGACGAGGGAGTAGCAGTTGACCCCGTAAAGTTAAGCGATATTACATTGGGAGCGACCTAAAGCGTAACTTTCAGTTCGCGATTTCTTGGGAATGACAGTTATTACCACCGTTTCATCAAGGATTCTCATCAATTGCTAAGCCTCTTACGCAATTCTTTGAAAAAGGAGAAAAAGTTCACTTGGACTCCGGCTGTGAGAAAGTTTTCAAGAGTTGAAGAAGCGCTTGACTTGGCTGAGTGCGATTTTGCGGATATTCGCAAGGATTTGATATCTATTGTGATGCTTGCGCCAAGGATTAGGATGCGTCTGATGCAAGAAGGAAGAGGCGTAAGCTTATGCGTCAAGGCGGTTGAGACCTCACGAAGATAATTACCCTACTCATGATGCGGAATTAGTTGCCGTAGTGCATGCTTTAAAGATTTAGCGTCACTACCTCATCGTGTCATTGTGAAGTCTACAGATCATAAGAGCACAAGTACATCTTCACCGATCGATTTGAATATGAGACAAAGAAGATGGTTAGAATTGATCAAGGATTATAATCTTGGAATCCACTACCATCCCGGAAAGGCCAATGTCATTGCAGATGCCTTGAGTCGTAAGAGTTACTGCAATGCTTTGGAAGTAAAGGAAAGTTGCCCAGAACTTTATGAAGAATTTCAGAAGCTAAAGCTAGAAGTTGTGTCCGAAGGATTTGTAGCCAATTTGGAAGTACAGTCTACCCTGGAGAAGCAGATCCATGAAGCGCAACCAAAGGATCCTGTGTTGTCAGACATCAAGGTCAAAATGGCAGAAGGAAAATTCAAAGATTTTACCAAGGATGATCAAGACATACTCTGGATTAATGGTCGTATCTGTGTACCAGATATCGATGGTCTAAGACAGCTAATCTTAAAAGAAGCCCATGACTCAAAGTATTCGATCCACCCTGGAAGTACCAAGATGTACCAGGATATTAAGACTAAATTTTGGTGGCCAAATTTGAAGCGAGAAGTCGTAGAGTTCGTTGCCTTATGCGACATCTGTCAGAAAGTAAAGGCAGAACACCAGAGACCAGCAGGATTGTTGCAACCGCTAAAGATTCCAGAATGGAAGTGGGAAGAAATCGGGATGGATTTCATCACCGGTTTACCCAAGACCCAATCGGGTTACGATTCGATCTGGGTAATAGTCGATCGTCTAACCAAGGTCGCTCATTTCCTGCCAGTCAGGACCACGTACTCAGGAGATCGCCTTGCGGAGTTGTACATGGCAAGAATTGTCAGTTTGCACGGTGTGCCCAAGAAGATAGTGTCAGATCGAGGATCTCAGTTCACCTCTCGTTTTTGGCAAAGTTTGCATGAAGCATTGGTCACCCATTTGAATTTGATGCAGCGTATCATCCATGCAGACGGATGGGCGATGAAAGAGTTAATCAGATATTGGAGGATATGTTGAGAGCTTGTGCTCTAGCTAATGCTGCCCGATGGGATAAGAGTTTACCATATGCAGAATTTTCGTACAACAACAGTTATCAGGCTAGTCTGCAGATGTCACCATTTGAAGCTTTGTATGGTCGTGCCTGCCGAACCCCGTTGAATTGGTCGAAACAATGAGCGTTCAATGTTCGGCGAACATCATTCAAGCGAGAAGAGCAAGTGGCCATGATCGAAGAAAAGGCGAAGATAGCTCGATCGAGCGAAGAGTTATCGCGATAATCGTCGTCGAGATCTCGATTTTGAACCCGAGGATTTCGTTTATCTTGGTGACCCGCTCGAGGTGTCAAAGGTTTCATGCCAAAGGAAGCTTGCCCCTAGGTATGTTAGTCCGTTCAAGATTAGAGCAGTGGAGAAATGCTTATCGATTGGAGCTACGCGATGCGTTAGCGAGTGCATGATGTCTTTCATGTCTCGCAATTGAAGAAGTGTCTTCGTGTGCGGAAGAGCAAGCCCGTCGGAATCAATTGACTTGAAGGAGGATCTTACCTACAATGAGCGGCCAGTCAAGATTTTGGATGTCGTGAGCGCCTCACCAAGCAAGGCTGTTCATTTTGCAAGGTCGGTGGAGCAACCACTCGGAAGGAGAAGCAACGTGGGAGCGTGAAGAAGAGGCTGGCCGAGGTTCCCTAGCCTTTTCTCTAGCTAGCCTCAATCTCGGGGTCGAGATTCCTTTAAGGGGGGCGAGGTTTGTAACATCCCAATTTTCAGAGCTTGAAAATCATTTAAATAGTTAGTAGGGAAAAATCCACCATTTGGATTTATTTGACTTTAAATTCAAAAGCTTAATATTGGACTTTACAAACAAAAACCTTTAATGAGAATAATCCCAACATGAATAATAGTCAAAACTATTTTATTTGGGTTCTATGTGCTCAGATATATTTTCTAGATTTTTCTAGAATTTTTACGAGTTCATTTGCTATTTTCTATTGCTTATTTGAATTTACGGTAATTTATAAAATAGAAAAACTATTTAAAATCTCGAAATCCCTTGGTGAATCTTCCTTCGATCGGCCCATTCTCTCTGTTCGGTAACTCCATGACCGCTTTCGCCTTGCGTAGCATCGCCCTCGTGCCAGCAGCGTGTGGGCGCGCGCCTTCGTCGTCCCCTCGCGCCGCTTCTTCTTGCGGCGGCATGCTGTCGCCATTGAAGCGACTCGAGCCGTCCGACAAAAGTGGATGCGGCCACGATTTTATCTTGCGGATGATTCCTTACGGAAGCCCTATCTATCCCGCACTGCGTTCGTTGAAATCTTATCGAACCACGGACTCTATCCCCTTCCAATCCGGTTTCTTCCTCGTGTTCGTTTCGGGCTCTTTTAGGGTTTCCGCCGCCGCACGCCTCCTAGCCTCCCGCCTATAAATAGGACCCACAGGATCGCATCAACGTCGCACAAGAAACCCCAAACCCCGACCCTCAGAGCTCTTGCGCGCGCAATTCTCCATCTAGGGTTTTCGGTAGAGCCGTCGTCGTTGATTTGCGCGCCGCGATGTCGCCGCGTCGTGCGTCGAGTGCACCGTCGGTTCGGCATCACCGGGCTACCTCCAGGAGCCTTCATCGCCGCCAGAACCTCACCGGAGCTCCAGTCCGACAAAACCCGAAGCACTTCCGCCGCTCTGAGCTCGCCACGGCCGCCACCGTCCCTCCGATCACCGAGTTGCATCGCAGGGTTCGCAATGGCGCCTCTACCGCCGGTACCACTCACCGCCGCGGCCCCGCCGTTCACCGTTGCCATCGGTCCCCGAGCGCCGCGCCGTCGGGTCGGACGTGGACACCACCTCACCTGCCACCTCAGCATTCGTGCCGACGTGTCGCTTGCGTGGCGCCGTGTCGGCGAACGCGTGTCGCCGCGTGGCACGGTCCACCGAACCCTAGATCCATCTCGCGTGGACTTGGTCCACGGTGCACCATCTCACTGACATGCGGGTCCCACCTGTCAGGCCGTTTGTCACCCCATCCGAACGTTCTTCGCTGACGTCAGCATGGCGCAATAATCCGATTTTCTTTAGAGAAATAATTCGAAATTCAAGAAAATCAAATTAGGGTTTCTTTTTAGATTCAATCTTCGAGAGCTCATAACTTTTGCATCCTAACTCCGATTGAGCCCATTCAAATTTCTAAATTTATCTAAATTCAAGCTCTATTTATCTGAGATTTTTATTTAATTTTTGGAGCTTGTTTTGCCTCTATTATTTATTTGTTTTATTTATTTGTTTAGTTTTGCAGTAGAGCGTCGATTAAATGGGAATTTTGTGGAAGAAGGAGCACCCCAAGATCAGGACCAGTACATAGACCTTTTCCAAGGCAAGTCATACCTTTGATCATCTTGAACCCAGTTTTCAAATTACTTTACTTCAAAGTACTGCATTCTATTTTAATTATTTATTTAAATGCTTTGGGTATAGTTATTATCCAAATTTGTTATCACACCTTGGCCTTGTACGTCATAATTTCTTTGTCACCCTAGATTGGTTATTAGTTGGTATTATTATAGCACCAACGTGGGTTGGTTAGATCTGAGTACAATTGCTTAGCCATGCTACGAGTCTCACATCTCATGAAAGTTGCAATTATTAAATGTGACTAAGTGACTATGGAACTATGTGATAAAACTATGTGTCTTGTGTGCTATTACTTTGTGGATGGCATGTGTTGCACAAAACCAAGCCGGTGGTAAAGGATTTAGGCGAGGCAAGTGGTGGAAGCTGTGTGATATGGTGGGCTTTGTGATGGGAATGAAAATCTTTGTGATTTAGTTAGAAATTGGAAGTCTTGCCTTGGTCAATTAAGGACTTAACTTTGTGCGCCATTGAACTGAGCCTTCTTTGTGCGACCACATGCAGTATGGGATGGGCCTAACTTAGTAAGTTATGGATTCGGCATTGATGTTCGTGGATAGGTTAGGTGTGTGACACGGTGGAGTGTGACTACTTAGTGGTTGCATCGCGGGACGGTTCGCGCTTCCACGTCGTGGTGTGTGTTATGCCAAAGCGCCGTTTGGGTTAGCATAGCGGTTTGTAAGCACATCGGGAGTGTCAATGTTGAGATGAAGTTTCGAACCGTTTTGTTATGATTAGTGCTTGCTACACTAGTTGTATCTTGTGGGTAAAGTGTACAACCTCTGCAGAGTGTTAAATCAATCTATTCGAATAAGCGCGTCATGATCATGGACATGCTCGGGATTTCACACGAGGGTAGATTTTCATAAAATGTTAGGATGGAGCTGTGTGACCTCAATCATATGGCTATGTGAAATAATCTGCTTAGTGTGTGTCTTTGTGGAAACAAGCTGTCAAATTAGTATTGTCTATTTGTTTTGAATTATGCTTTCAATCTATTATTCGTATTCAATTGCAAATGTTGCTTTTATGCAAAAGAACCACGAAGCCTTTTCTTTGGAATAAGCCGGCATCTATACATTGCATTACGTGGTATGATTTGCGAGTGCGGTTGTGTACTCACGCTTGTTGTAAAACTTAGCCCAATCCTATAGAAGAGGAGGAGTCACGCTGCTTCGAGGAGGAGTTCGCGAAGGTTGTTGATCGTTAAGTGCGGATCGATCGATTGCTGTGTTGAATTGGTGGGATCTGTTTGGAGTTATTTCCGTTCATTCTTTGTTTTATTCTTTGTTAGCCAGCGTGGCAATATGTGTAAACTCGACCATAAGGTCAAAACCCTTATTTGTTATTCCAACTAATCGTTTACTTTATTTATCGCTTGTGTGGATCGATATTTACCTATGTTAACCACTGTGTGCACTAGCGTGATTACGGACTAGTGCGGTATACAGAGGGGTTCGAATCGTAATTACAGGTCCCGACAATTCACTTGAGGTGTGAAAAGAGTCTCGGTACTTTGAGCGGGCGGACACATCCGTTGGAGCAATTCGGCGGTGGGAACCGTTGGGCTTCCACGGTGTTTCATTTCAAACACGGTTATAAAGCGGAAGGCGGACGGACTTAGGTTTTTACCTTTCCTCCAATTCACCCGATTGTTCATTGCTTTCGCTTCTTCGCGCGGTGATGCTGTGTATTTTCTTGGAGCTTTCCCAAATCCGATTCTTCCCACCTTTGAGAAAAAAAATAGCTAGGGTTGTCTGCGAGTGGGCGAGTCGGAAATGGACGACGCGAAGATTGAGGCCACAGTTGCGCCAGAAAATCCGAGGACTACTCGTGAAGTGCATTGCGGCGAATGGCGACAGACGCCGTCGGTGAGGAGGGTCAAATTCTGATTTTCCAGGCGTACTGTGAGTGCAACCTCCGATTGCCTGCTCATCCCTTCCTCACACTCGTGCTCGAACACTTCGAGGTGGAATTAGTGAACCTTGGTCCTAATTCCATCACAATGTTGAGCGTGTTTGTGTACTTGTGTGAGGCTTACAGGGATTCCGGCGGATGTCAAGCTTTTCGATGCTACTACGGGATGGCTCGATAAGCGGGATTCTTTGGTAGTTTGTGATGCAAGCTCCACGATGGTAAGTCGAAGGGTACATTCGGATGTTCACCGGTCATCGTGGCGGGGTGGAAGAAGAAGTGGTTTCTTGGGAGGTTACCAGGAAGACAGACCTCTCCTTCCGTCGGGAAGGCCACCGAGGCGTCCTCTTCTGAGATTCGACCCCGCAATCTCATTGGATAGCCCTACATTCAAGCCATCAAAGACTTGAAGTCGGAGGGGTTTACCGGTTGGCACGTGGTGAGGGACTTCATCATGCGCCGTATCAGCCCTCTGAAGGCACGAGTTCCTCCTAT
Source organism: Ampelocalamus luodianensis (assembly GCA_036346255.1). Taxonomy (NCBI): domain Eukaryota; kingdom Viridiplantae; phylum Streptophyta; class Magnoliopsida; order Poales; family Poaceae; genus Ampelocalamus; species Ampelocalamus luodianensis. Next base: position 13,004,901 of record CM070640.1, read on the forward strand.
GTGGATGTACTCGGGAAAAGAAGACCCAACCAGGGATTATAAGGACGGTGAGTAGAAAAACTTATTTTTTGGCTTTGTCCTTGGTTAATCCTGATTTAGTCTGCTAATCGTATTGTTTATGTGTACAGATCTTCCGCAGGCGGAGGTTGACGCTCGTGTTAGGCTCATCTACGATAAGCATCCTGTGAGGACCCCGGAATATTGAAAATGTACCTAATTAAAATTATACTATAGCATAATTCTTAATTAAGGAACAGTTCTGCCCCTTTGTTAAAGATCATGCTAGAAGTATAAATTTAACAAGTAACAAACCCAATATTCAGGATTCCCGGATATATGTCTTACAATGGTTCCCAGGATCAGCGACCATTGCCCATATATCCTTAAACAACATTGCATCATACACATAAAAGTCATACATTTACATAATTAAACATAAGTTTACAATTCAGTTTAGTACTACAATATCAAGTGACTTGGTCACTACAAAAGACTGACAGCGGAAGCCAAATAAAACGACAAAAGGTTATAGCGTCACCCTGATCGGCGCTAACGGGCACTTCATAAAGATAACCGTCCTCACCTGCAACAATAGGTTATAGCACCTTGAGTACGGAAGGTACTCAGCAAGACTTACACAAACTAATAAAAGAAAGTGTTTGTTAGAACCTATACAAAGGATTTAGATTTGTACATGCATAAGGTTACAACAGGAAGGCATAATGGTTCAATTTTGCATAAAGCAATATATCCTAACCTACAATTGCTAGGTTTTGACAAAGTAATTTAATAAATCCAACTTTGAGTAAAACAGTAAGTAAAGGAAATGTAAAAATAAACAGTACAGTGCATGAATTCCCTCACGCTAAATCAAAACCCAAACAATAGTTGAAAACGAAATTCTATACAGATGACATCAACTCAAGTTATCGTCCATGACCGTGGACACGGCTATTCGAATAGTTTAATACCTGCGAGGTGTACAACTTTCATGAGGACCCGGTTTATTCGGCTTCTTTGTTTAACCATCCACTTGGTCCTAACAAAGACAAATCAAATAAACCAAGCCTCGAGATATGTATACTTCCTGCAATTGCGGTATACACACCCTGTTACAAAATCATGCATCAATTCCATTCATACACATAGAGCCAAGCAAAAGCAACAAATCAAAGACATACATAATATAAAGAGAGTTAGTACAAAGAGAGGCCGTGGCCAAAAGTCACACAAATAAGTAAATACAGTAGGCGAAAAGGCCATAAGATGGCGATAAACAAAAGCCAATCGGTGTGCCTTTACCCACAAGGCAACCAACCGGACCGCCAAGCTAATCGTCCCAAGCAGCGCGCAACACGACTCACAAAAGTGAGGCCCTTGGGGCTCACCTTCTTCCTCTGCAACAATTAATATTAAGCCAGCGGATGAGTACAAAACTTGTTTTGTACTACTTAAGACTGACGTGTGAGATAACAGAACTATAATTAACTACATGCAAGCTTTATTTAAGTGGATGAGGCTCGGACTTATTTTCAAAGATAAAGCAAGTTTTCATTTGCAATAAGGTAATAGATTCAAAGCAAGTTTGCAATTAACTTTTATTGTTCAAATAAAGAGAGACAATAATAACAATAGATAGATGACAACACCAACCTAGAAGTGACTAACCCATAGTCACCCCAACAATAGCATGAAGTACCCTTCATACCACCCATGTCAAGTTTAAGTTTTTAAAAGGTTGTAGTCTAGTTCTTGTGGGAAATAACCAAGCGTGTCCATAACCTAGGGCGAGGCTATTCGAATAGTTTTAACCTGCAGGGTGTACCAATGTACCCACACGATAGACCGCCTTTCCACCACCACGGTTAGCACACTTCCTTTGGTATGCGTGCATGGCTAAGTCTAACAAGACGCTTTCAATGGGCGATGCTAATTAAGAGCCGCAACCCACGGAGAAAGACACATTAGACACCCTAACAGGCTGCTAATGCTCCTCCAACACCACAACACACACACACAGAACACACCCACCAACCAGCTCATAATTAACACCTCCCAAAGTACTTAGTCAAGAGAGGTTCCATATCCCCTCGTGTGGTTAGCACGCAACAATTGCTTGGATCAATGGCACAAGTAACTCGGTCCTTAGGGACTTAGGCACCATTCCATTCACACCCAACAGATCACCCAACATACCATTGTGCCCAAGCCAAGATATAATTTTTGTTTTCAGTTTTTGATTTGCAAAAATGGTAAAACACAAGGGTTGGACATAATGGAATAATAATAGCATTTGTGTGATCAAGATCACCGACTAAGTCGATGATCGCCCAATACTAGGCATGGCTAAGCAATAAGTATTCGTAATCTACTAAGTGACAAGAGCTCATCCAACGAACTCTAATCACAGCAAATAACCTAGGCTCAGGTAGTAGAGGATAATCATTTACCTACAGATTATGCAACTAGAGGTCTAACTAATCAATTTAACAACCAAAATAGCAATGCATACATAGAAGTTAAACAAAATATTAGACTTTAAAAGTAATGGGATCAAATGGGAAATGATCAAACTGCTTGCCTGCTTGCTGTTGCTCAATTTGTTGCGGAGGGTCGTTCTCGGGGGTTACCGCAAATATCGAATCCTAAGCGAAAGAGCGAAAACAACCAATAAGACGAGCATCACTTAAACAAAAGAGCAAGCAAAAATTATCCAAATGCGACGAAATTTATACACAAGGTAGAACACGAATATACCTAGACATAGGAACTGGAAAAACCTAATTTGGACTTGTGGTGCAAAAGATATTCTCTAAAAACCTATTTTCGGCCATAATTAGTACTGTAGCAAAAATATTTTCTAGAAAGATTTTGAAGCTGAAATTTTTATGGTAGCTACCTACTGGTATAGTGGTAACCCATATAAAATTTCAGGTCATTTGGAGTTATATTGAAAGAGTTATGATTTGTCTAAATTGTTTAGGTTATTAAACTAAAACATGATCCTTATGATTTTTAAAAACAGTAAAATTTATGAAACCAATTTTCCTAGCAAATACACTATCAGTGGAAGCTAAACCGATTGGATTCATACAAAAATGATCTATAGATTAAAAGTTATGCATTTTACAAGTTTGCTAAAGTTCTGAAAAACAGTATTAAGTTCACTTGTTTACTATTTTTGAAAATGGTTTTCCAGATTTGATCATGGTCTACAATTATTTTTCTATTTAAGTTCAAGGTATAAGGAAGCTAACAAAACTGGAACCATCTAATTTGGAGCTAAGATGACAAAGACATGAAAATGAGAAGACCCTAATGTGATATCGATTTGGACTTAGCACTCTCGGGACTTCACTAACATCCGAGGCGTGGGCGAACCCGAGCGTTGATCTGGATCGGACGGCCCACGCCGCACGCGCGCATACGCCACACCGCACAGGACCCACGGAGGCTCACCGTTGGATCCGAGATCCAACGGTCCAAATGATGAGGGCATTGGACGAACGAATGCCTTCGCAATCCCACCGTTGATCTTCGATCCAACGATCCAGATTGAACCACGCGAAACACTCCTCACGCGCGAGCGAGAGGGCGACGTGGAGGTTCGAGTCGTTGATCTGGATCCAACGGCCGAAGACCAGCCACGCCGCTCCGCAGGCGTTGTCGTCGGACATCACGGCCGAAGGCTTCACGGCAAACGCGGCGACCAAAACGCGGCGGCGAGTGAATGCCGAGAATGGTGCGCAATAGCGTTGCGCGCCCTCCGGCATTCACCCACACCGACGGTGGTGGACGAGCGGCGCGCAGCGGCGAGGCGGCACGACAAAGATGACGACGGCGATAAGCGGCAAAAAGAGCTCCGCGTCGGTCCATTCAAGCGGTGCCCGAGCATCTAGGGACTACCAGGGAGCTACGTGACGGACGCGGAGGTGCAGAGGCGGTCGGAGTAGCTCCGGCGACGAAGCTCCGCAACGGCAACAATAGCGGCAACGAGGAAGCCGCCCGGACAACTAGAGAGCGACCACATCATCAAAATAGGTCCCACGTGCCACCGATGCTCCCGGAGGAAGGAATTGAGGAGATGGACTCACCGCAAGCCCGAGACGAAGAGAGGCGCTCGCGGCCGATTTGGGGGAAATCCAAAATCCCGGTGCTCCCGTTGAAACCACCTGAAAAGGAGCGGTTGTTAAGCACCACCGAGGTGAGGGGAAGCAACAGGAGCAAGGAGGGAGCCAGGGAACCACTGAGCACGGCCTTCACCGAAGCTCGCGGGCAACAATGGCGGCGAGAGAAAGCAGGCGTTTGGGAGCTCCACGAATGCGGTGGGTGCAAGGGAGAGCTCACGGGTGCGTAAAGGAAGGCAGGAGGAAGATGGGAGCTTAAGTAGTGAGGAAGCGAGCAACGGCAGCAAGCCTCGGATGTCCACGCCGCTCACGGTCGCCACGAGTAGCGGGGCAGTGGCGATGGACTTTCGAAGCGGCTGCGACGCGCATTTAATGCACCCGCTGGCGTGCGAGGGTGAGTGGGCGCGACGCTATCGCCACGAGCCTCTCGCCATGGCGCGAGCGAGCGCGAGCGGCGGGCGAGCGAGCGCGAGGGCGACGCAGTGGTGGCGCCGATCTTGATCCAACGGCGGACAAGAGAACGCGTCACCACCTCGTTGGCGAACAGGACCGCGCGATGGAGATCCGACGCACACGCGAGCCACGTCGACGGTCCAAACCCGAGCCGCATGCTTAGGTGGTTGGACCCGACCAGCGACTCGAGCAGATGAGCGATTGCATACGAGTTAGGTTTGATTTTTGAACTGAAACTTTAGGGATTTAATTGAGGCATCAAATCAACTCCAAAATTTATGAAATTTTAACTGGAGCTTGCTTACCTTGGGCTTAACCTTCCATAAAATTTCCAGAGGAGTTTGTGCACTGGAATTTTCTCAAGAAATTCCAGAAGGTTAAACCTGAGGTTTGACCAAGGTTTGACTTGCCTCTAAAATATTTCAAATAATTTCAAAAATTCTGAAATAATTCAGAGGGGTCACAAGGCAACCTTAGAACCCAGGAAAATTATTTCCAAGGGTTTGACACAAGATTTCACCCAGAAGGTTTTGACTTGAGATAAATGAGGATTTTGAATTTGAATTTCCCAAAATTCCTTTACAAGAACTTGAGAAAGCTTAAAGGCATTAGGATGCAGGAAAAGTTTTAAATTATCCTCATTTTCTTACATTTGAAACACAAGCCAAAATGGGGATGTTACATTTACCCACACGACTTAGTTAGCCCGTAAGCCTCCGGAATAATAGCACACAACCTTTGGTATGCCGTAGGAAACTAAGATTTGGTATTTTCAACAAGTGACACTATTGAGTTGGATACCCATGTGTGAACTGATCTCGCTTAAACAACGATAGCATAGCATCCGCTAACCGGGGCACACATGTTGCGTCAGGAATGCCGATCCAAACAAAAGAAATACAAGTTGTGTTCGCTACACATAGTAGATTGCAATCGGCATCTTTAAGGTACGTACATGCGATGGAACACAAATACGCCCTCACCCTTCTAAGAACATCTGATATTGATATAAAACTCACATGGCATAAAACGCAGCCCGAAGACCTAAGCATATATGCCATACAAGATCAATACACATGCCCTTACTCTCCTGTTTCCAACTCAATAGCATTAACCCTTTACTTAACCAAACAGCGCCCATACACCGCGTGTGGAAGTACGTGGGGACTTGAATTGAATAGTCATAGTTCACCCTTAATTGGTCCGATAAGTCCACCACATTTCCCAATCTCGCACGAAGGCACCACCACTAGCATCCTCTTGTCCAGATCATTTAAAATTTAATATTCAGTTTGGATTTAAAGAAACTGGACAATTAGTTAAAATGGCTGAAATTCATTTGTTGTCCCCATGTTTGACAAGATAATCTTGTCAAACTTTAAAGTTCTCTAGACCGCATGGCTAAGCGAATTCAAAACTAAATCTTGTAGTATCTGAGTACTACTCTAAGTTTGAGTGTATGGTTAGAATTAAGGTAATCCACAATGTTAGGTCATAACTACCTACCAATGTGATCATAATTATATTTTCAGAGAATTAGCATGCAACAGTTATCACTATATTTTGAAAAATCTATAGTATAAAATTTTGGGATCAACATGGTGCAAAGAGGATGCTTGCCTTGATAATAATATACTTCTTGTGCAGGCTCTGGTTGCTCAGGAATAGAATCAAGTGCTTCAGAAGAACCAGATTCTAAAAGAAACAATAAAATTCAATAAATACAAGAGCTGACAACAAGCACAGGATGAAAGAAAAATGTATGATCAATATGGGAATGCATGATTAACAGTATGCTTAAGTTATATCCACCCCAATAAAGATAATAACCCATATTAATCTGTACAGTCACTAATTATCAAAAGTAGGGTTGGAGTTCAAATTATGGTTTCAGATTTTTAGAAAACTGAAAACAGGACAGATTAGAGCAGGATGTTTTGGTGATCTAAACATGGATTAAGTAATTCATTTGGTTTGGACCAAGAGTATTCTTAATTAATACCGTGAACTATCTTAACACTTACTCACTAATTGACAAAATTAAGATTTGAATGTTTTGTTGTGCACTGAACAGATTCAGCCGACAACAGCAAGCAAAACAGAGGTTTGAAGATCTTTGTCTAAATACTAATACACTTAAATCTAAGGCTCTTGCTGGAGCTAAACCTAATCCATAAGGAAGTTAACATCCTAAATCATCATCTTGCTAACCCTAATTAGCAAGAATACAGAAAAAGGGTAGGCTACCACTTTTGTCAGTCCACCCGACAAAACAGAAGAAAAAGGGTTTAAGATCTTTTTCGCTTTAGAAGTAAAATGATCAAAGATAACTTTTGATTATGCTTCTAGGGACATGATTAGACCTAGTTAAACCGAAAAGATGACAAAAGGAACCCTAGAGCTTGAAAACGACATGAAAGACCGAAAAGTTATCAAAAGTAACTTTTCAGTATTAAAGAAGATTCGCATATTACCTACACAAGAGAATGGCTCTATTAAACTACTGAGGTTCTTAAGGTGCTTAAGATGACAAGGATTAGAGTCTAAACTCACCAGAACAGGAAAAACAACAGAGGGCTCCTTAACCTGCTCTGATCAACAGATAATAAACCCCCGGTTTCAACCTACAAAAGATGCTAAACTCACATTACAAGGTGAATCAAGCATCTAGGATGGATAAGCAAGGTGTAAGAGCAAGAAACTCCACTGGAATGGAAAAGGAAGATGAAGAGCTTATCTGGTCAACAATGGCAGTGAGCCAAAAATTAGGGTTTATATAGTGGTTGAACCAATGGAGCAATCGGGAATTCTCTAGAGCTGATGCGGTGGCAATTGAGTACCAGGTGGCAAGAAAAGATTGGCCAAAATCACGACGCAACGCCTCCCTCTGGCAACGAAGTCGGCGGCGGCGCACATAGGCAAGGAGGAGAAGAGGCGACTCACTGACATGCAGGCCCCGCTGTCAGCCGCAGTCACGCACGCCTTCTAAAACTCAAAAGAATATCGACCGTCCGATTAGAAATGAGCGGTTGCGATGGAGATAGGCGTTAAGAGAAGATAATCGATATTGTTTAATATGGACTATGCGATCTCAAACGAACTGTTGAGATTTAATGGAACCTTAGGGAAACCCGAAGGTTACATTCAAAGAGGAGCGTTGGATTTGAATCCAACGGCCGATCTCAAAAGATACACGTCACTTTAAATGGAATGACATGGCACCGTTAGATTTGTTTTCAACGGTCGAGATGGATGGGGGTTAGGCGGCCCGAAGTTCTCATCTTTAGTGACCCTACGATCAAAATTCAACGGTCCTATGAAGATTGGACCCTAAACACACGCGGTCAAAAGGGTACCGTAGGATGGAGATCCAACGGCCAGGAATAAATGTGTGCCCTTGAGTTCAAAAACGAAAAGAGCAGCGCGGTTGGATTTAAGATCGACGGTGGAGATTGGGTTGAGGTTGGGTGGCCCGAACGGCACAATCACTCTCGATCGCCCAATTTAGATCCAAGGGCTCAGATCCAATGTGATGTTCGGGTGACGAGCGGCACAATGAATCGCATCGTTCATTAAGATCTAACGCGAGGATTGGAGGCGCGTTAGAGTTTTGAATTAAGATGGGAGGTGTTGGATAAAGATCCAGCGGTGGAAAGTGCCAGCGCGTGGAGAGTCCGCGCGGCTTAGCGAATCTCGACCGTTAAGCGGAGATCAACGGCTCACGTCCACGTGTAGTGTTGGGCTCGCGCCGAACGTGACCGAGCCGGACCAATTGCATCGGGTTAGACCCAACCTTATTGGGTTCGAGTCGCTCTGATTACTAGGAATTGGGTTTAGACCAAAAGAGTTGACCAACCTTAATTCAAATGTTTAAAAGTTTGACCGAAGCTTTAGAAATAGTAAATAAATTTGTAAAATCGTGAAATTTTGCAAGAATGCTACTGGGATCATATATTTCCCAAATAAATTTTGAAAACCACTGTTTCACTTTGTAAAATACATAAATAATTACCTTAACCCGAATAAGTTTATTTAAAGTCAAGCCACAATAATTTCTAAAAATTCAACAAAATTTATTTTTTTGGGCAAGATAAATTATCTAGGCTTTGATAAAAATACCTCCCAGTCATAATACAAGCATTGACTTGTATTCCCTTTGAAACTTCAAATGGGTTTTGGATTCTGGCTAGAAAAGGAAAGTTTTCATTTGCAACATAATGCCCAATCTGTAAAAATGAACAATGAGGCTATGAACAACACTATTATTCTTGTATGAACGAGACATCATTCATCGCTCATAAAACATTTTATTACTGTTCATAAAATTGGGGTTGTTACACATCCGTCCAACATTGCAGCTCCTCAAATCCTTGCGGTGTTGACCGCAGAAGAGAAAGAGGAACGCCTAAAGGTAATCGAAAAAACAATTTTGTCTTTAAGCATTTATTGTCGTAAAACGATGTACGACTAACGGGCTTGCCGTAGAAAATCTTACGACTGGATACTTGATCGTAGAAAAACTTACAACCGGACGTAATCGTAACAGGACTTACGATTATACAATATCGTAGAAATACTTACGACTTTTGAGCGGGTCGTACTAACGACCGGCTAGTGATCGTAGAAGATCTTACGACCACTTTCTTTTTCTGTTTTTCAACAAAAAGTAGGCATGGAGAACCACCAAGACGACGAGGAAGTCGATTTGGTGGTCATTGGGGCGACTACGTAGGCAGAGTCAGCGAAGTCCCCTCCAACCAATAAACGTCGACTGGTAAAAGTCGGCGACAAGGGTGGTTCGAGTTCGGCCACTTCTGCCCCTTTTGCTAAATTCGCTGCAGACTTAGCTGCGGCAAAGAAGAAAGCAGAAGAAGAGGCCTTTGCCCTTAAGCTCAAGGTCCCCAAGGTTAAGGTACCCTTCTATTACGACAACAAGTCATTCGCAGTTTCAGCTTCTCGTGGCTTCATAAGACAGCTAGAAAAGGAGAACTGGAAGAACTTCATGTCTTTTGTGAAGAAAACCGCTACTCCAGTGGGATTTGAGGCCGAGGGGAGCAGCGCTCTTAGGGTGGTCGAGACTGATCTCGACCACCTGGGAAGTCGGGAGGAGGCGACTCCTGTTGTCCCGAGTGTATCTCGACCAGTGGTGGTTGAGAAGAAGTCGAAGAAATCTTCCGTCGGGAAGGTTGCTCCCAAGTTTCGATTTAGGTCCAACGCGCAGAGGTATGTAAAAAACATAAGTGTAAGAACTGCATTTACTCTTTGTTTTTTTTATGAGTTGACTTACTTCTGTGTTTTGTGATCTTAGTCCGACATCTTCGGCCCCCAGGGATACTCCTATGGAGGAGCCCGCTGTCACTTCTTCAGTTGGCGAGGGTGTCGTGGCGAGGCGAAGGTCCACTACTATTCTCGCGAGAAGAAGTCGTGGCTGCCGAAGTTGCTACGACCACCGAGGTTGTCGAAGTCGCTACGACCACCGAGGTTGTCGTAGAGACTAAGGTGGAGCCGACAGAGGTCATGAGGGAAACACCGGAGGTTGGTGGCGGTGAGAATTCTGACCGCCGCACCGGTAAGGAGGTTGTCGAGGATCTTCCTTCCGGCCCTCCGGTGGAGCTCCTGTGACCGAGTCAGAGGAAGAAGAATATTTTAACTTTTGCTCTGATTTCTTTGGCCCTGATTCTATCGTAGGATCTTCTGCCTACCGATCTCGCGATAGAGTTCCTCACCCCAGCAGCATTCCAAATTGTGGGGATGTCTTTGACAATGAGCGTCTCGAAGGGGTCTGGTGGAAACGAGTCGAGGAGATGGATGGGCTGAAAGATCCGTCGTGAATAATGTCCATGTTTACTTGGTCAAACATGAATGTAAGTATTCCTCAATACTCACGTATGGTTTTATCTCCGTCTCTTATCGTTTTTCTCCCTTGTAGAGAGCCATAGAGCAAGTCGCTACGATTTGCGAATATAATCGGCAACTTGTCAAACTACGACAAGAGAAGGCAGTACTCTGCGAGCAAGCAGAGAGGTGGTGAATAATCGATTCTCATAATCGTATCGCAAATTGATTACTTACTCGCATCAGAGACAATCGTCGAGAAAAACTTATGACTCGATTAGTCGTAGAAAGGCTTACGGTACGGATATAATCGTGAGAAAACTTACGATCATTCGCTCTATGTATTCATGTCTTCCCTTAACCTTTCAGGTTTAAGAGTGACGAAAAGACCTTAGCTGATTCACTCGACTTCGAGAAAGCCGAGTCGAAAAAGCTAAGGGATAAAGCCGCCGACCTCCTGAAGAAGCCTCAGGAGGCTAACTCTGCAACTCAGCGGTTGTAGGAAAAAATAAACAGTACGTGTAGTTACGACTGCTTTTGATCTTGATCTCCGTCTTCTTAACTTCTCATTCTTTTGCAGAAAAAGAAGTCAAAAATAAGGCCCTTTAGGCCGAGGTGGGGTCTCTCCGGGTCGAGGTTCAAGAGAAGTCCATAGTGGTCCGCGATACCTCCCGCATTGCGAAGGAGAAAGATCAAGAAATTGAGAATTTAGGTTTTCAATTGACGGGTAAGTAGAACTTTCCCTGCTACTAAATCATTTTATCTTCCCGTAGAATTGTTTTATTTAATTAACCCTTACTCCTTTCAGAGCGATTGATTGAAATAAAACGACTCCACGAGGCTTCGACTTGTACCCAGGAGGAGATGAAGTCGATGAAGACAAATCTTCAAGACAACATTTCGCTTCTGAACAATGTACTCGATGGGCTCCGTGCCGGGAGGGTCGCCCCTCGCGATGGAACGATGGCCGCTCATACGAGTGCCATGGGGAGCAAGTCGGTACCTTGCAAGAGTTGGTGTTTACTCTGAAGACCAACCAGAATGATTCGATAAGGGAAGCGGTCAAAGGAGCTGTGAGCTTTGTTTCAGCAAAGCTCAAAGCTCGTGACCCTAACCTTGACCTCATTCAGCCGAAGCCGACTTTGATCACCGAATCTGAGCGAACGGCTGATCGAGGAGATGCGATCGATCGCGAGAAGGTCGCGGAGGAGATGCGATATAGTCTCCTTCATCGAGTAGTTTGTAATATGAACTCGCAAATACAAGTCCTTTTTTGGTGATGTATAGATATATGATCCTTTCTTCTTCCTGCAAATTATCTCGTAGAGTAGTTAGTAACTCGTAAGATAATAAAAAAGGAAGAAATAATCGCACCGATATGAGCGATTCACCTTTCTCCTTCTTTTTCCCTGCGAATCATCTCGTAGAGTAGTTAGTAACTCGTAAGATGATAACTCGGAAAAACTAAGGCTAAGAAACGAAGTCATGTTTATAACTTTACCCTAGCCCCCGACTATTTACTTAGTTTATTAGGAATAAACTAAGAAAATAGTAAAGAAAGGGTTTCTAAAAACAGGGAGGTTTGTTCGACTTATAGTTCTCGAGTATCGACTATTTTGCACTAGTCGAAAGAGTGGAAACAGATCGACGCTAGGAAGTTCCCTCTAGTGGGCAGGACCACGTGCAGAGAAAAAAAGGCTTCAACTAGGTGATGTTACCATCTCCGACTAGATTAATCAAATCAATGACGACAACTGGAGTAAAACAAACATCTAGAGGACCTTAAAAATTCATCCGACTGTTTTCATTGTACCTGATAAAGTTGCCCTGGCAGCAAAAGTAGGAAACGGGACGACGCTAGGAAGTTCCTTCTAGTGGGCAAGACTACATGCAGAGAGGAGAAGCTTCGACTAGGTGTGTTTCTTCCTCCAGCCAGTTAAAACCAATCAAGTTTACCGGAAAGTAGTCGAGCGAATTTCAAAAGTGCACTCTTCTTAGATTATTTTTCAAAATGAATAAATAAACTAAGGTGACATGAATTTGCTTTATAATTTTCGACCATGTTTCTAAGCCCAAAAGCTTTGTACTGGTAGAAATAGTTAAGAACAAAGTGACTAGGAAGCTCCTTCCAGCAGGCAGGACCTCATGTAGAGAGGAGAGACTTCGACTAGATGTGATGTCCTTTCTCTGACCAGTGTAAAGGGGGAATGAGCATATAAAAAATGGTCGAAAATAAAAGCGAAATTCAAAAAAGAGACAAAAAAGATAGGGAGAACCTGATACTTTATTGTCGTAGAAGCTTGTTACACATAAAATTTGCGTAACTAGTCAATGTTCCAAGAGTTTGAGAGAACACGGCCATCTTCCATTGCAAGTCGTACCGATCCTGGACGCGTAACTTCGACCACAGTGTAAGGACCTTCCCACTTGGGGGAAAGTTTGTTCCGATTAGACTGGGATTGGATAAGCCTCAATACCAAGTCACCTACAGCGAGGCTGCGAGGTTGGACCTTACGATCGTAGTATCTGCGCAAGGCTTGTTGGTAGATTGTGGAACGGATTAAAGCCTGGTCCCTCTTTTCCTCGAGCAGGTTAATGTCGTCCGCTCGAAGTTGTTCTTGAATAGAGTCGTTAAACTTTTCGACTCGTGCTGACCTGATCTTTAGTTCTGGCGGAAGCATGGCTTCGACGACAAAAGCTAGAAAGAAAGGTGTTTCTCCTATAGCTCGGCTAGCTGTCGTACGAATTGCCCATAATACTGAAGGTAATTCTTGTACCCAAGCCCCCGAGCGCTTGACAAGCTGATCGAAGACTCGGGTCTTGATTCCCTTCATTATCTGGCTATTCGCTCTTTCGACCGCTCCGTTGCTTTGGGGGTGGGCAACAGAAGCGTAACACAAACGAGTTCCAAACTCGTCGCAAAATTCCTGAAATTTTACGCTTGTAAATTGTTTGCCATTGTCTGTGATAATTCGACTTGGTACTCCAAATCGAGTGATCACGCATCTCATCATGAACCATTTTGCTGCTTCCGTTGTTATCCCAGTCACAGGCTTAGCTTCTATCCATTTTGTGAACGTATCGATGGCCACAAAAAGGAACTCGAAACCTCCTGGAGCTCTGGGTAACGGTCCTAGGATATCAAGAATCCAGGTCGCAAAAGGCCAAGATAGAGGAATTGTTTGCAACGTCTGAGCCGGTTGGTGTATTTGCCGGCCATGAAACTGGCAATGTACACACTTTTTAACCAGCTCCCTGGCATCGTGGAGTGCTGTTGGCCAATAAAAGCCTTGTCGAAAGGCTTTACCGACCAGCGTTCTGTAAGAAGTATGAGTTCCACATATCCCTCCGTGTATGTCGTGAAGGAGTTTTAATCCTTCGCTCTGCGGAATACATCGCATGAGCACCCCTTGGGTTCCTCTTTGATAAAGGACACCTTCGACCAAAGTATACATTTTGGCCTTTCGGGATAGTCGATCTGCTTCTAGATCGTCATCGGGTACGGAACCCATCTGAAGATACTCATAGATGAGTGTCATCCATGTATCTTCGTACTCTAGAGAGGTTGTTTCTATAGGAGGCGTCTCTAGCTCTTCAACTAAAGACGGCTTTTGAAGTTGCTCTAAACACCCCTTCAGCACGTGGATCGAGAGGAAGCTAGGCGAGCTAGTTGGTTTGCCAGAAATTATCCTTTGAAGGATAAATTGTACCTCAAAGCCCAAAAGTGCTTTTCTAACTTTCGTACTTCGATAAATGCACGGGACATGGTCTGGATTAGAGCATCGTACTCTTTTCCGACTTGATTCACTACTAGTTGAGAGTCTCCTCTCACCAAAGAGTCGTCGAATCGAAAGCGCTTTGGCTCGATACCACTAGCAAACCTTCGTATCGCCACGCTATTAGTGGCCCGAAGTTTAATTGTATGGCATACTTTAAGGTCTCTCCAGAGGAGATTCCAGACCACCCGACCCTTTGAGCCACTTATCGTAAGTGACCGTCAAAGTACATGTCCACCGTTGTGGGAATCGATCGGGATCCCAATGTGTTCGAGATTTGTCCATCGGCGCGACAAAGTCCGCAAGATCTTTGATTTAATGGTCGTCGGGACATGAAATGGATGTCGAATGCCCCAAGCTCGACTGACCATTTTGCCATGCGTCCCATTGTTTCCTATTCGAGGATTGCTCCTAAGGAAACTCGGGCGACACAACTAGTTTGTGCGCTCAAAATAATGCCGTAGTTTCAAGACATGAGGAGGGCATATAGAAGTTTTTGAACCTCGAGGTAACGCCCTTAGGTCCGTGTAAAACCTCACTAACGTAGTAAACTGGTCGTTGTATGTTCTCACGTTCTACGATCAAAGATCTGCGCTTCACGCTCGTGGTGTGGCAGCTAGGTAAATTAAGAGCGTCTCTCCTGGTTTCGGAGAAACCAGAACAGGAGCACTTGTAAGATACCTCTTGATTTCCCCAAAGGCTAGGTTAGCCTCTTCCGACTACTCGAAGCCCTCATGTTTCCTTAGATGTTTGAAGAAAGGCAGTCCTTTTTCCCCTAGACATGCTATGAAACGACTTAATGCCGCCATGCATCCTGTGAGTTTCTGGACTTCTTTTTTCGTGATGGGGGGGTGCATCTGAGTGATGGCTTTTATCTTTTCGGGATTTGCTTCGATTCCTCGTGCAGAGACCAGGAATCCAAGCAATTTTCCTGAAGAGACCCCGAACACACACTTCTCGGGATTAAGTTTCAAGTAGTGTTTTCTGAGGTTGTCGAAAGTCTCCCGTAAGTCTGTGATATGGCTGAGCCGTTTGCTGCTTTTTACGACTACATCATCAACGTAGGCTTCCAAGTTTCGGCGTAGTTGAGGAGCAAAAGTCGTTTGCATCAACCGCTGAAAAGAAGCTCCAGCATTTTTTAAGCCGAATGGCATTTTGACATAGCAAAATATCCCAAATGGCGTAATAAATGCGGTCTTCTCCTCATCTTCTCGACACATACTAACTGTGGTAACCAGAGTATGCATCTAGAAAACTCAACATCTCACATCCGCAAAGAGAGTCAACCACCGATCGACACGAGGTAAAGGGAAATCATCTTTTGGACAAGCTTTATTAAGATCAAGAAAGTCTACGCACATACGCCATTTGCCGCTCGACTTTCTAACCATTACAAGGTTGGCCAACCACTCGGTGGTTGACTTCTCTATGAAGCCCGCTTTAAGCAACTTGTCCAATTTTGACCTAATAGCATCTCGTCGATCGGGGCAAATCTCGAACTTTTGTTTTACAGTACTTTGTCGTGCCGTAAAGCTAGCCTTTGCTCGATCACTTCCGGGACTCGTGCATGTCGAATGCTTGCCACGCCAAGATATCCGCGTGTCTGAGGGAAAGTAATGAGGGCGTCTTCCTATTTGGGGTCGGAAGAATCCCCAATGCAAACAGTCTTCGAGGGCTCCCCCGCGTCCAGAGGAACCTCTTTGACCTGGTCGTTCGGCTTAGGTGCAGCTTTAGGCTTCGACTTCCTAGTCGAAGGCTGACTTTCATCTCGAGTTGGTAGTTATGCAACCATCTCGAGGGAGCGACGGTCGCAGGAGTGCGTCATCTTCTTGTCACAATATATCGTGATTACTCCTTTGGGACCTGACATTTTAAGACATTGATACCCATAGTGAGTAGCTATTAAGAATCTTGCCAAAGTAGGTCGTCCGAGTATGGCATTATATGTCGTATCGAAATCGACCACATCAAAGGAGACCTTCTCTGTCCTGAAATTGCTTGGTGAGCCAAACATTAAAGGAAGAGAAACTTGGCCAATTGGTTTGGCCGAGGACCCCGATACGATTCCATGAAATGAATATCGTACCGGCCTTACCTTTGTCCTGGGTACTTGCATCTCGTCCAGGGTACTCGTAAACAGTATGTTTAGCGAGCTTCCACCATCAACTAAAACTTGATTGACTCGACAATTGTTGATGGTGGGTTCGACCACGATCGGAAATCGACCTGGTCTAGTCGAAGGGATCGAGCAATCACCTTTCTCGAAAGTAATGGTGACTTCCGACCACTTTGGTAATTTATTGACAAGAGGGGAGTCGATTGTGTTTACCTCACACTCGACAGCTTTCAGCTGTCTCTGCGATTCATATGCCGAAGATCCCCCATAGATGTGATCAATGGTGTGTTGCGGATCCTGGAACGGCATCTCCTCATCATCCGACTCCTTCTGTCCACTTGTTTGGCCTACTGCTCAAGAGTAGGAAGTGACCCTTGCGAGTAATAGTCTTCGAGTTTCGGAGGAAAACTCAAAGAATTACGAAGATCATGCCCTTCTTTTATGAGAAGGACACCACACAGGTTTGTCGTTTCTCCGATCTTGGCGCTTACCTTTGCCTCGATCGGGGTTCTACTTAGGGTTGCGCGGCTCCTTGTCGCTTATGGCCAGGACTTCCTTAGAACCGACAACTGGAGATTTGTGTCTCTTTGCCTTGTTCTTGGACTTCTTAACCTTTTTATCCTTTTTCTTACCACTTTCGCCTGCCTCCTAAGGGATGTTATCTCCACGATCGATAGTATTGTTCCACTCGACTACTTCAGCAGCAGTCGCATATCTATCGGCCATCTCAAAGAGTTCGGCGACGGTGGCAGGTGGATGTAAGGCGATGTCCTCTGTTATCCTTCTGCTACGGACTCCCTGCTTGAAAGCCCTGATCACAGATGAGTCAGAAACTTCCGGAATAGAATTTCGAACCTGACTGAAGCGCCTGATGAATTGTCGCAGCGTTTCATGATCATTCTGTCTTATCCGGTGCAGGTCATCTTCCTTTCCAGGGCGGTTGTAAGTGCCCTAGAAATTTGCCAGCAAAAGATCACAGAGGTGTTGCCACGAGTAGATCGATTCGAATGGTTGGTTTAAAAGCCATGATCGTGCTGATCCTTCGAGCACAGTCGAAAGGTAATTCGCCATGACATGCTCTCCTCCTCCTGCAGCTCGGATAGCTGTAGTGTAAATCTGGAGGAACTCGATGGGATTCTGGGTTCCATTGAACTTCTCCATATTCGCTGGTCGAAACGAGTGCGCACAATCGAAGTCGGGCTCGTGAAAACTCCGACACCACGAGATAACTTCTGCCTCCTTATTTGCAAGAAAGAAGGGTTAATGTCGCCGTGATCGTGATTGTCGATACCCGACCACGTGAGGGCGGACCTATGATTGGTCTCGGTTTACGAGGGAAATACTCCTCGTATTCCGCTTGTCGCCGTGTATCCCGTCGCCGAAGTGGTGAAAGATCACCTCTCCTGGGGGCTTGTTGCATCTTCCTCAGGTCGAGAGAATGACGTGAGTGAAGGTCATGTCGCCTTCCATGCGACGAGTTATCTGAACGGCTGGCAGAAGATGAAGTCGTACTGCTACGACTTCCTGGTTGTGGTCGACGAAGACGCTTGAGTTTGGCCATCGTGTCGCGAAACCTTTGTGTGATCTCTTCTGCAAAGAGATCATACCCTGGTGCTCGAGCAAGTTCTTGGGTCGGATTTTCCAGCAAGTCGTTGATGTGCTGGAGTTCTTGAGCCTCTTCCGACTGGAAATAAGCATGCTCAGGAAGGTTTTTCTGAGCCGCTATTTTCCTCCGTCATGTTGTCTCAGAATGGCCTATTTCAGACCCCTGAGTTGGTTTTAATGGAGTGCGAGAATGTTGAGGATGTCCCGCACATTCATTAAAGTGTTTGTTTCGTTCGTCACTGGTGGCGCCCCTGCCATTGCCACAAGGGGGTGTAGAGTATGCTCATCGGGGAGCATTGTCAATCCTTCCTCTAGGAGAATGATTCTTATCAGAGGGAAGGACGAAGACCTCCCGTGGATGACCTCCACTTGTGCTCGAGGCCTCCTCGCTTGAGGAGTGGTCGAGCGACACCATCTGGCGACTTGGAGTAAACCCCTCCAGGTAGGGGAACTCCGAGTTATAACCGTCTCCGTCTGCAGGTGGGTCCTGCGTCGGGATGGTTGGACTTGGAGGAACAGTGTGCTCGGAGAGAGAGGACCATCAGATGTCGATGGAGCACCAGAATGATGGCTTCCAGAACCTGTCTTGCCAAGTCGTACTGCCTTGGGGGGACTCGAACACTTGAAGGAAAAACTCTCGCCGTGTTGCAAATTTGGCCCGATGCAGTCCTGTTGTTGGTCGTGATGACCCTTGCCCCCTGAGGAAGCTGGTTCCTCGGCTGGGCGTACTGTCGTGGGGGATAAGGATCCCTCCTGACCTCCAATGGTGACTCAGTCTCCGAGATCTGATAGAAGATCTCCAGAGGTGGCAATACCGTCAGAAGATTCGATACTCGGCTCGTAATCGAAACCGGCATCCATGTCGACGTCTGCCTAATCGGCCAAGTCGAACCAATTCTCCTCGTTCCATTCTCCTACCATGGTAGCATCAAAGAGAAAAGAAAGAACTGTTGACAAGGAATTACCGTAAGCTCCCACGGCTGGCGCCAATCGCCGGTGTTTAGAACCGATCTTACGTAAAGATTGTTTGATTCGGGGGGTCTCCACAATTGATCACGCAGACGAAAGAGACACAGGGATTTTTATACAGGTTCGAGCCTTCTCAGATGAGAATAACAACCCTACTCTTGTGTATCTTGTATTGGGTATATGGATTACAATCAGCAGAGAGTCTTCCTCTAATGCTGCTACTGACTGTCTTTCCAAAAAAGCCTCTCTCTCACTATCTCTAAAAGATACCTATTTATACTATATTGTTGGGGCAGTTGTCGTTCCAGGCCAATTAAGCTCATTATTGCGTAATAATGAGAGTAATTACCGGAGTAGTAAACCCCTCACGCTGCTCAACGGTTATCAATCGAGATAGTGGGAATTATCGTAGTTATTTCTGGTATAACTACGTAATTTGATCGCCGAGTCCTCACTAGTAAATGGGCCTTCTGATGGGTGGACCCGGCTAATTGTGAGGATGTCGTAGCAGGGCTAATCGTAGCAGAACTTACGATTAGGGGATAGTCGTAGAAAGAGCTTACGACTAAGTACTAGTCGTAGAAAGACTTACGACCGGACGTAATCGTAGCAGGACTTACAATTACACTATAGTCGTAGAAATACTTACGACTAGGGGGTGGTCGTAAACGAGCTTACGACCACCTAACTTACTCCTCCCTTATGACATTAAGGGGTATACCATGTGACGTCATTTTACATGATTATGGAATAATAAAATGAGGATTATCATATCCTCGTCACAGAGGTTGAAGATGATGACCAGGGGCGAGGGCCCACATGTCGGTGAAAGGGGTTGAAACGGCTCAATTTGAAAAGGACCAAGGGGTTAGGTTAAGTCTCAAAAGCTGAGTCAACCCATCTCAACCCTTGGATTAAAAACGGACGGCTCAAATTTAAAAGAGATGATTGGGGGCCCCGACGTTTAAAACAACGCGAGCAGCCTGATCGGAAATGAGCGGCTGAGATTGATTGGGACGCTCGGAGGGTCCAAACGGCCCAATCAATCTGGACCGTTGAGGCAAAATCCAAAGGTCGAAACACACGCGCCACTCTGAACGAGCCCGGGTGCAAAATGACAGTTGGATTGAGATCCAACTGTTAGAAACAGTTGTTCCAAACGGCCCAATAAACAGAGGTCGCCCGATGGAAATCCAACGGCTGAAAAAGGAGCGCACCTCGTTGGATCAAGATCCAACGGTTAGAAATCGCTGGTCCGAACGACCCAATCAATGCAGGCTGTTAGATTGTTATCCAACTGCTGGGAATCGAGGCGCATTACAAAACGGGCCCGAGTGCGCTAGTTGACTGAGCCAAGTCAAGTGGCTCGAGCCCGAGACTGGTTCGCGCCCAATGAACACTGAACCCAAGTTTTAGGACTAGATTAGAATAGAGAATTTTGGGGAATTTTTCAAGGTAACAAACTACCTCCAAAAATTCTGAAATTTTTACGATAGCTTGCTAACTTAAAGATTGACCTTGTATAAAATTTTCAGAGGTTTTTATGCATAGCATTTTTCTCCAAAAATTTCTCAATTACTGATTTATGGTTTGACCATAGGTCAAACTGATTTGACTGGCCTCTTAAAATATTCAAACAATTTCTAAAAATTGTGAAATTTTTCAGAGGAGTCACACAACATCCCTAGAACCAAGAAAAATTATTTTCAGAGGATGATCACAAGGTTTTCTTGAAATTTTTTTGAAAGGTCCAGATTTAGGTTAAAAGTGGCTTGTGAGTAGTATTTCCATAATTCATTTACAATAATTTTTTAGAACATACATGAAACACAAGATGTAAGAAAAGTTTTTAATTACTACACATTTTCTTACATTTGAAACACAAACCAATACTTGGGATGTTACATGTCAGCACTATTTATCCGGTAGTATCGATTTCTAGTTCTATTCATCAACACTATTCACAAGCGTTGTTCATTGTCGCGTTTTTGTGTTTTTGGTTGCATACTTTGGGGTTTTGATTGGATTCAAAATAATACTTCCGCTATACTTGAATATTGATCTTCATAGCTTTTATAACTATTGGAGTGAAAATTGTGTTGAATCCTATCAAGGTGAAAAAAAAGGCTGAGCTCCTATTCACCCCCTCCATTAGTCGCTGTTTTGGTGCAACAAGTGGTATCAGAGTCCGGTTAGTTCACTCTTGATCTTAACCGGTCATTGAACTTGGCGATGGAGAAATACTCCACCAAGCCGCATGTCTTCGATGGGCTCGACTATGCTTATTGGAAGAATTGCATGCGTGTCTACCTTTAGAGCGAAGGACAAGCTATATGGAAAGTTGTTCGAGCCCCGCTCGTTTTGCCTGAGGTTGCTACGCAGGCTTCAATAGCCCTCTTGGCTAATGACTATAAGGCAAGGAACCTCCTATATGCCGGGCTTGGTAGACAGGAGTATGATAGGATCTGTCATCTTGAGACCGCGCACGAGATTTGGCACACCCTCGAAACCTACCATGAGGGTTCGTCCCAAATCAAGCAAGTACGCCAAACGGTCTTCAAGCGAGAATACAACAAGTTCGAGATACGTCTTGGAGAGAGCATCGATGATATATTCTCTCGTTTTAACAAGGTGTTTAATCAGTTGAGAGCGGTCGACATCAAGTATTCTCAGTATGAGAATGCCACCCACCTCTTGGCTGCAATCAATACCAAGGAGTGGGAGATGAAGGCTACTGCCATTGAGAAGAATGTCAATCTCTCTAATCTCACTTTGGAGCTACTCTATAGCAAGCTCAAGACTCATGAGATCAAAAGAGTTGATCATCCTAAGAAGGAGAATATGGCTTTAGTAGCAGACTCTCTCAAGAGAACTTCTAATGGCTCTTCTGAATCTTCATCTGGATTTTCACTTGCTTGTTTATCTGCAATCCATGAAGAGGAACTTGAGAGTATTCCTGAGCCCGAATTAGCCCTCTTAGCCAAAAAGTTCACACGGGCCTATAACAATGTGAGAAACAAGAAGAGAGGTGGCCCCGTGACATGCTATGCGTGTGGAGAGCTCTACCACATTTGGGCAAACTGTCCCAAGCTTAAAGGGAAGAGCAACCACAAGGAGGAGAAGGCAGCTTGGAGGAAGCCTCAAGGGAACAAGTCCAAGTTGATGCTGCCAAGCTCAGGATGGCTGCTCACCAGGTTTTTGCCACTTTTAGAGAGTAATCCATGAGCGATGTGGACTCCGAGAGCGAGGAGGATAAGGAGGAGGAGCTTCCTCAAGAGAAGAAGAAAAGGAAGGCAAAGGACTTCACTAGCATGTGCTTCATGGCCGACTCCGTCGACGTCGATGACATCGATGAGGTACCTCCATCCTATGAAGTTCTCTTTGCTAGATGCGATACCATCTATGAGCAACTGCTTAGCCAAGATAAAGCTTTAGAATTCACCATGGCTAGGAATAAGGATTTAGAATCACAAGTTGATAATCTGACGTTAGAACTTGTGAATGCTAAGAATCTTGATGTTGATAAATGTTCATCCTACCATGCTTTGCATTCTGAACTTGCTAAGTTACAAAATGCTCATGATGTTGCCATGCACCAACTAGAAAATGTAGGATTGAATTGATTGAGTTTAAATCTACTCCATACGAGAAATGTTTAGAATCTAGCAAGTTGGTTGCTTCTGATAAGGCTGAGTCTAACACTTGCTCTTTCTGCTTAGAGCATGAACATGAAGTAAAAGATATATTAGAAGCAGTTAGAGCTAAGTATGCCAAGCTAAAGGACAAAATTAATTTTGTTCCGTGTGCTTCATGTGAAGTTCTTAAGCTTAAAGTTGTTATTCATAAGGAGAAACATGCTAGAGCCATTAAGGCTAAAACTTGTGAATCATGTCCTAATCTTGAAAAAGATGATGCTTATCTCAAGGATACTTTAGAAAAATTCTCTAAGGGTAAGAAACAGTTAAATATGATTCTTGATAAGTCCAAAACCCGTTATTTGAAGCAAGGGTTAGGATACAACTTTGCCCAAGAAAAGTCCAAGCCAAATGTTATTCAAGTCTTGAAAAATGGCTTAGTTGAGTTCAAAACCCAACCTGCAAAAACTCTTTTCAAATCTGCAGGTTTTGCTTAACCACCTTCTGAGTCAAAAGGTGCATCTCCCAGTGGTACCAAGTACCATTGCACCTATTGCAAAAAGGATGGGCATTTGATTGAGTTATGTTGGCGTAGGTTGAAAAATACTAAGAAAAATCTTGCTATACTTTCATCTCATCAACCTAGAACTTTCATGAGACATTGTCATCTAAAAAAGGAGAAATCTGGACTAGGATTTATTTCACATGCTCATTATCATCATGTTCCTAGACCAGGATGCATCTCATGTTCGTGTAAGCATAGATCATGATAGAACCTCAAGTAGAATCAAGGCTAGCAATTCTGCTTTACATACTTCTTGCAGACATGTGTCTCAGTACTGGGCTCCCAAGTCATGTTTAACTAACCCCAGTATTGAGACACATCAATCTTCTATGCTTTGATTTTCAGGATCGCCGCGGAAGGGGAAAGAACACGTGGTTCGTCGACTCCGGTTGTTCACGCCACATGACCAGAGATTCAAGATGGTTCACCTCCTTCACGCGGTCAACGGGTGTTGACTTCATCACCTTTGGAAATGATACACAAGGGCGGATTGAAGGAACAAGATCGATTAGGGTGAATGACAAGTTCATTCTAAAGGACGTCGCCCTTGTGGACAAGCTAAGGTACAACTTGCTTTCTGTCTCGTAGCTTTTTGATGATGGCTATGAGACTAGATTTAATAAAAAATGCTTGTCATGTGCTTGATTCAGCTAGTGAGCTTATTTTTTAGATTTCTAGAGTTGGTAGGATTTTTGGAGCTGACTTTTCTGAATCTTTTGTTGGATCTCTCAAGTGTTTGATTGCATCTTCTTTTGAGTTCTAGCTTTAGCACCGTCGTTTGGGGCACATTGGTTTTGATCATCTGACGTGAGTTAGCAACCTTGATCTCATGAGAGGTTTGCCAAAACTCAAAGCCATAAGGATGCTGTATGTGCGCCCTGTAGACATGGCAAGCAAGTTACCGCCTCACACCCTTCATTGACTATGGTCATGATTGACGGACCGGGACAGTTGCTTCACATGGATACTGTTGGTCCTGCTAGGGTCCGATCAGCCGGTGGCAAATGGTATATTCTTGTCATAGTCAATGATTTCTTGAGATTCTCTTGGGTATTCTTTCTTGCTTCAAAGGATGAAGGTTTTGATCATTTTCATGATCTTATTCTTCGTTTGGCATCTGAACTTCCTGGTGCCCTGAGAGCGATTCGCAGTGACAATGGTACGGAGTTCAAGAATGCCTCATTTGCCTCTTTTTTATGCTGAGCGTGGTATTGAGCATCAATTCTTTTCTCCACATGTCCCTCAACAAAATAGCGTGGTGGAAAGGAAGAACAGAACCTTAAGTCGAGATGGCTAGGACGATACTAGATGAGTATAGCACTCCGAGGAGGTCTTGGGCTGAACCTATTGCTACAACTTATCATATTGCCAATCGTGTCTTCTTGAGACCGTCTTTGGGCAAGACATCTTATGAGCTTTAGTTTGGAAGAAAACCCTCTGTTTCCCATGTTTTGAGTTTTTGGAGCCAAGTGTTTCATTCTCAAGATATGAAATCTAGATAAATTTGAGTCAAGGACTTCTGATGGTTTATTTCTGGGGTTATCCTGCACATTCGAGGGGTTTTCGGGTTCTTAATGTTGAAACTAACATTATTCAGGAGACATGTAATGTCACTTTTGATGAGACTAGCCCTAGAGCTAGACTAGATGTTTCAGATGATACATAGGTGACAGAGAGCATCTTTGTGGAGGAAGATGAGAACGAAGCTGATGTTTGTCTCCCGACTGCTGCTACTACACCTCCTAATCTAATTGAAGAACCTACTGCCACTACTTCATCTTCAGTTGAGGCTCCTGCTGCATCTTCATCATCAGCAGTACCTACGGAGGTCGAAGAGATGTTATCTCCCCCGGGCGCTCCACTTCATATTCAGAGGCGTCATCCACTGGATCAGATGATTGGTCATCTTCATGAGCAAGTCACTCGCTCCAAGTATCACAATCCGAGTCTTTACTCTCATTCTGCATTTGTTGCTTTTTTTGAACCCCGTGATATATCACATGCTTTATCTGATGCGAGTTGGGTTAACACCATGCATGAAGAGTTAGAGAACTTTGACAGGAACAAGCTTTGGAACCAAGTAGAGCCTCCTAGTGGTCATAATATGATAGGAACCCGCTGGGTGTTCAAAAATAAACAAAGTGAGGATGGTTCTGTGGTTAGAAACATGGCTAGATTGGTAGCTCAGGATTTTAGCCAAGTTGAGGTGTTAGACTTTGATGAGACATTTGCTCCTGTTGCTAGATTAGAAGTCATTCGTATTCTTCTTGTTTTTGCTGCATCTAAGGGATTTAGGTTGTATCAGACGGACGTCAAGAGTGCTTTTCTGAATGTTTACATAAAGGAGGAAGTGTATGTTAAACAACCCCCAGGCTTTGAGAATCCTAAGCATCCACATCATGTCTTCAAGCTATCCAAAGCCTTGTATGGTCTTAAGCAAGCCCCTAGAGCTTGGTATGATAGGCTTAAGGCCTTCTTGTTTAAGAATAACTTTGAGATGGGTAAAGTAGATAAGACCCTGTTCATTCTTAGGTATGGCAATGACTTCCTGCTTGCTCGGATTTATGTGAATGATATTATCTTCGGTGGTTCTTCTCATGCTATTGTTTTCAGTTTTTCTGAGATAATGTCCAGGGAATTTGAGATGAGTATGATGGGAGAGCTCAACTACTTTCTGAGGCTTCAAATAAAGCAATGCATGAAAGGGATCTTCATCCATCTGACGAAGTACACCAAGAATCTACTCAAGCTCTTTGAGATGGGTGAGTGCAAGCCGATCGCCACTCCCATGGCGACTTCGACTACGTTTGATCCAGACAAGGAAGGAGAAGCTGTGGATCAACGTGAGTACCGCAACATGATCGACTCCCTCCTCTACCTGACGGCCTCAAGATCGGACATCCACTTCGTGGTCTGTCTCTGTGCGAGGTTTCAGGCGTCTCCGAGGACTTCTCATCGCCAAGCCGTCAAGCGCATTTTCAGGTACCTTAACTCTACCCTTCAGTATGGCATTTGGTATTCTTGCTCATCTTCCTTGTCCATTCGAGAGTTTTCTGATTATGATTTTGTGGGCTGTCGACTAGATAGAAAGAGTACATCAGTCACTTGTCACTTCTTAGGCACTTCTCTTGTCTCTTAGTCTTCTAGAAAGCAGTCCTCTGTTGCACAATCCATTGCAAAAGCTGAATATGTAGCTGCCGCTAGTTGCTGTAGTCAGATTCTATGGATGGTGTTCACCCTTAAGGACTATGGGTTGACCTTTGCTAGTGTTTCTCTTTTCTGTGATAACACTTCTGCCATTAACATTGCTAAGAATCCTGTGCAACACTCTAGGACCAAGCACATTGATATTCACTATCACTTTCTTAGAGACCATGTAGAAAAGGGTGATATTGTGCTAGAATTTATGGAGTCCGAGGCCTAGTTAGCTGATATTCTCACCAAGCCTTTAGACCTAACTAGATTTGCCACCTTGAGAAGTGAGTTAGGAGTAATTTACCCTTATGGGTTGGTTTGAGGGGGAGTTGGTTCTTTTCTGAGCTTTCCTTGTTCATCTTATCCTTCCTTGATCTTTTTCTGAACTAGCTGATCTTTTTTATCTTTTTAGGCTTTTATGTCTTTCTTGTATCTCATTGTATCATAATGTATTCATATAAAAATCACAAAAAGATGTATTGTAATATAAGTTTTACTGCTTGTCTTTCAAAATGATGAAGCTTTGCTTATTACCCTTTTGAGCTTTAGTGTTTCAACTTTTGCTTAATTCCATGTCTAGTTCTTTGACTTGCTAGAACTATCATGTTTTCACATGTGTAGCTACGTTTTTGTTAAATGAGCTAGAACTTTAAGACAACTTGAACTAAAAATTATAATTTATGGATATTTTAGCTAGTTGCTCAATTAGTGATCTTTTTGTGACATTGGCCCTGTCAAAATTGCTTTGTTAGCTCCTAAACCTAGGATTTAACATCTCTTGAGCTTCTTGTTCCTTTGTGAATCTAAAATTGCTCTTGTACAAAATGAAAAATCAAATTTCAAGATTCTCATGTAGTTAAATTATGCCAAACTATTCTTACGGGACTGCATGTCAAAGACATGAACTTGGAGATAGTTTCATGATCCAAACGATCTCATGGGGACTGCTTGTCAAAATTAACATGAACCTCAAGATTTGTCGCCCTAGTTGAAGCTTAGGAAGAGTTTGTGGATGGCTCATAGTCCAGGATCTTCTTCACTAAGATATACCTTTAATCAACATCAATATTCATTACAAATGAAATCTATTGTAAAAATTGAGTGATTGAGATAATTTGAGCAAAATTATTTAATTTAGGACTTTTTGTCTCTTAGGTGGTCGTTGTTAGCTTCTTGATCTCACATTGATATTCTGACATGGCCAATATCAATTTAGGATCCCTGTTGATGAACTTGCTAATTTTGAAACTTTGCTTAAATTGTTACAATTCGTCATTTTATCTTGAGCCTTCTAGCTTAGCTTTGATATATATGTCTTAACATGATCCTACTAGTGCTTTCAAGCTTCATATGTATTAAGTAATAGTAGAAATGCTAGCTTGTTCTTTTGGATAATCTCCGAAACTTCTTGTACTAAAATTTTGAAAAATACAAAAAAAAACCACTTCACTGCATTTCATTCATGCTCTTTCTTATGTTTCTTTCTCATTTCTGCACTTGTCATCTCTGGATGAGATGAAAGCGTGATTCCTTGATGACTCCATTGTCAAAGAGGGTGAAGATATAACAAAAATGTCAAAAGGGGGAGCTATTTGTAGAAAAAGGGAGAAAATGAAATTTTCTGAAAAATGATGATCATAGTGAGGGGGAGCATCTAATTTGCATTCTTGTGATCTTATTGCCTTTTATGAACTTGAATTGCAATTCTTGGAACCTCACAATGATCGAAGGTCAATTTGAACGATTGTCCTTTCATATGGACCTTAAGTGAGTTTTTTTTTACTTTTATCTGGAAATTGAAGCTTTTTTGCTTTCTTTTGCATTATCTTATTTGCCTATGCTAATCTGAAGCCAACTTGGTCATTTCCATTGCGTTCTCTTGCTCTTGGATCAAATTGTGCCTTTGCGCAAAAACGTGAGTTCTTTTATTTTCAAACCTCAAACTTATTTTTTTTTGGGAAATTGCCAATGTGTTCATCAAGGGCGAGATTGTGGATATAATAGGGATATGCTCACGATCTTAGGATGATGATACAATTGGCAATAGCGTTGAAGGTTTGTTGAAACACTCGTTTTCAGCAAAGTTCAGTATTATCGGTAGTACCGCAAGTGTTGAAGCGGTATTACCGCAAAGCGGTATGACCGCAAGTGAGATAGCGGTACTACTTTAGGTCAAATGTCCGAACGGGTGGTCCGATCGGACGGTCCGAACAGTGGTCCGAACGTTCTCAAGGCCGATCGGACGGTCCAAACGAGTGGTCCGAACGTTTAGAAATCAGTATGACCGTAAGTAAGAAGCAATACTACCACCGTAGGTCGGTAGTACCGAAATGTATATGGCGGTACGTAAATTCCAGAGAATGCATTTTTGGGAGTTTTGATCTTACCTGAGAATCGGTAATACCGCAATTGTGGAGCGGTACTATCGCAGTCCGGTAGTACCGTTGCTTACATGGTGGTATGACCGATTTTGTTCTGATTGTCGGCCAACTTGGTGGGAATGGTTGTAAGTTAGGTCAAGTTCATGAGTTTCTTTGCATAGGTGTAGCATTATGCATGTTTTGACTAAAGTGGTTCACGTTGTGAAGAACTTGTTTCCAGAATCGATTTCTTGGTCTATTGTTGTGCAGGAAGCTTGGACGTCAACGACGGTCAACGGCGAGGATGATCGGGACTAGGCTTGGAGAGCTGAGGTCCAGGACGATTGAGGATGCCGGGTGGAGTTAGTGGACACAAGCATGGCGCAAAATGGACAAGGATGACCGAACGGGAGGTTCGGTGCAACTGGTTGCATCAAGCAGCGCGGGGGTCAATGCAAGTGCCATGGTGATTTTGGTGGGAGCCAGATGGGAGAAACTTGCCGACATGATGAGAGCCGTTGATCAACCTACACGTGGCGAAGCTTGCGATTGCTTCATGAATATTGGACTCGGTCTTTGGAGAAGGATCGAGAAGGGGTATTTTGGTAATTTCACCAAAATACCGCCTTATTGGCTTTTGGCTAAACCGCGGCGCAAGATGGCGCAAGGAGAGACAGTTAAGGTCAAGAGAAGATGAAGATGACGCTTTGAGAAGCATGCGTGAGTGAAACCCGTTTGTGTGTGAGCTTAACGGGTGCCTATTAGGGTTTTCTTTCTAGAAGCTAGCCTCCACTATAAATAGGGGAGGGTGCTGGTTGTACACCTTCCAACCCTTACTTTTGAGAAACCCTAGTTTGTGTTTAGGGAGAAGAGAGAAAAGTAGAGGGGTTAAGGTTCTAGAGAGTTGGATTGATTATGTGCTTAAGTATTGAGCTTTTGTCCTCCATAATGGAGTGGCTGTAAACCATCTTCAATCTCCAATCAATCCCAACAAGATTCATCAAGATGACTCTCTCTTTGTTCTTACTCTCTCTTTTATTATTTTGGGCACTTTGATGATTCTGTGGTTTTCCCTTGAGTTTATGTGGTGATCTTGCTTACTGTGACATGTGGGAGTGCATCTAAGATCATCTTGATCATCCTTTACCCACAAGCAAGTTTTTGGATCATATTTTAGTTTTGACTCATTTTTGAAGCAACCTTCACTCAAACGTAAAAATATCATAACTTTGGCAATGATCTTCACGATCCTTCGTTGGAATAAGTTCTTGACATCCTAGAGAGGGTATGTTTCAAGTTTCATGAAGTTTGGAGTTGTGTATCAAAAGTTGTGCTAATTTTGTATTTCGTTTCTGAGTAGTAGAATGATTGTTGATAGAACCCTTCTGATGTAGTTCATGAGCAGGCGTATTGAGGATTATGAGTTCTTATTCTGGCAAATTGGAGGTTATATGATTGAGTGGGACCTATTTTTGTGAAGCTTTGGGTGCCTTCTGTCACATAAATTTCATCAGTGGAAGGGGTTTTCTAGAGTATTCAACGGAATCAATAGAGTCTCTCCACAAAGGTATGGATGATGTATTTCGGATTAAGCATAATTCGAGGAGGTTAAATTAAGAGGATTGAGCTCGTGTGGTATGCGATGAGCTCGAATTCCAAGGTTTGAGAGAAATTTTATTCCTAAAAGAGAAACTGAGAAAAAGGATGTTTTCTCGGGTAGTGAAGCGTTTTCTTGATTCTCGTTTGAGTTTTGTGTTGTTGACTGATGTCTCTTTTAATTTGAGTTGGCGCGGTGTTGGCATGTTTGATTCTTTTCAATTCAGACAAAACAAAAGAAGTATTGGGTTTGGGCATTCGAGTGATTTCTCCTTTGACTTTCGTGATGTTCATTCATAAACTGCCTATTTAGAAAGTGGAATTGTCTTCGTGATTAATTGTCAATTTTGGGATTTGACCCTTTGGTGTCATTTGGCCATTTAGTGGTTGTGATGAGAAATCGTTATTTTCAAATGGGTTCTGTTTATAAACGAGTTGTTCAAAGCGAATTCTGTTGTGTTCTTGGTTAAAGGAGGTGCTCCTTGTTAGATGAAGAGTTCGAATTTTGAGCATGTTGTGTGTCTTTGTACCAAAGGGGAAGTTGGTCCAGGTGCATTGGTTCGTTTTCGACAATTGCAGGGATTATGAAGTTGGCGTATCGCTTTGACCGTCTAGAGTCCATACGCAGAGTACGCAACGTCTGGTTTGTTCTGGTGCTGAGTGAGTACCCGGGGAAATTGGGGTTGAGGTTTTCGTTAGAGCCGTTGACCAGCGAGTAAGATCTCATGTCCGAGTCTCGTTCAATATGTACACTGGAGGGATCCGAACAAGCTTCGGGGAATAAGACGTTGGTAACTGTTGAGGTGCCATGGTGCACCCGTGTAAGCGTGAAGCGACTTGGAAGCTGGAGTCTCGCATGCGTGAGCAGTATCTAGACCAATTTGCTCCTGGTACGTGTTAATTGTTGTTTCATTCCAGTAGCAGCTGTTCATTTGTTTATTTCGACGGTTAGAATTCGGGGTCGAATTCTATTAAGGGGGGTAGAATGTAATATCCCGAATATTCGTTAGTAAAATCAATAAAGATTAGAGAGAACAATATTATTTAGAGAGGGAAAATTAAAAGAAGAATTCAAGATTTGAGGGAGGATTGGACCTTGGGCTTTCGGCCCAAGGCGTCCTAGCCAAGTGGGCCGGCCTTGTAGTGGAGTCAACAAGGGGGATGCCCTTCCCCAAAACCCTAGCCTCTCTCTGATGCATCGCGCCGCATGTAGCATGCAGATGTGTAGCACCCCCTCCCGCCGCTCTACCAAGAGGAGGAAGAAGCTCCGAGGTGCTGCCGGCCATGGTGGAAGGAGAAGAAGGGAGATGGAGAAAGGAGAAGAAGAGGGGAAGATCTTCTTCATGGGGTTTGTTCATTGTCTTCTGGTAGATCTTCAAGGGTAACAAGATGCTTTCCCCGCTGTTTGATGATGATTAGATGTGAAATTAGATTAGTTGGCTTGGATCGAATTCGTCCTGTTGTAGTTCAGTTCTGTCCAATAGATTACGTGACCAATTTTGGGTTCTTAGAGACCGAATTGAAGGTTTCCATCTCCTAGAGATATTTAGATAATTTTCTTATCTTTCAGTGGCCGTGAAGAGCACCTAATTCCAACGTATGGATCAAAAGTTATGATAGTTTCATTCCTGTTGTCCAGAATTCTGACGAGGTTGATTTGTCAAGTTGTCTTTTAAATTATGATTAAGTTAATGGTGGATTCAGGGTTTTCACCCCAATAGGTTATTGTAGGCCTTGGTCTTAGCTTTCGATATTGATAAAGAACACTAAGTTTGGTTCAGCCAATTAGAAGTTATGGCTATTTTTGTACTGCTGCCCAGATTTGTCGAGTAGCTCTGACAGAAGGTGTTCATCGGTCTTTTGAAGTTAGATACATACAGAATTCGGGATTTCCACCAACTAGGTTGTTGTAGATAATTTCGTTACCTTTCAAGCAAGCCTGAGTTTATGTTTTTACGAATTTCAGAGAAAAAGTTATGTCTCTTTTAATACCGCTGTCCATTACGACTTCCTGCTAGGGTGTAATTCAATTTGAGTAAAGTATATAATCAAACGTTGGGTTTTGGGGTATGAGTTAGGAGCATGGCGAGTAGTGTCTTGGTTTCGTTGTTCTTATTGAGTAATTTAATGTTGTAGGAGGTGAGGCTTCGAGGTTAGCGGCATCTTCTTTGCCTCCTAACGCGTCATAACATGAAAGGCAAGTACATTGTTATTCGTATGAATTGTGAATGCTGGACGCTTGATGTTCGTATTGTGTTTCTATGTGATACGTGAGAAGATTCAATGTTTATGTTCCTTTCATATGTGAAATTTCCATGTTTAGAGATGATGTTATTCATTATTCATGAGTTCATTACATACATCTATTTTCATGTTCCATGCACGGGAGTCGATTTGAAAGACCCATCAATTCCAGCGTAGGCACGTAAGACCCACCATTCCAATGTGGGTATCCACAGGAGTGGATTATAAAGACCCATCAATTCCAGTATGGGCACGTAAGACCCACCATTCCAATGTGGGCAGATTCGGACTCCCGTATAAAACGTTCTTCATATGGGCTTTGGATCCCCGTATTTTGTTAAATACGGGCCTAAGTGAACACCGACGGGTGTGTCACTAACTATACCGGTATAAGCAGAAGTGCAGTCCATTTTACATTCAACCCATTCATTCCACTCATTCATATGTTCTTTCTGTGTTATGTTCAAAATCTTTAATGATATTGTCTTGTTCATTCTTACTGTATATCGAGTTATTCCTTGTACTTGCTGAGTCTTAGACTCATTCTTGTCTTTGTTTGTTTATTCTAGGTGATCGCTGTTGAAGGCATTCATGGGGGGGGGGGAGTAGGCACACATAATTCATTCACTTCACAACATTCAAGTTTGAATACTATGATTTTGTTCCTGTTTTTCATTCGTTAAATGATGAATTGTAATAAATAGATAATGATGATGAATGATCTATTTTCTCTATGTGTTTGTTGATTAAGTACGGCTTGTGATCATTGATCGCCCCTTTGATACTTATTTGGATTCAGACTATATTCCTGCCAATGTTCTATTTAATTTTGTTCTCTTATTGTCATTGGATGAGATACTGTTTAAATTCTTCGGCAATTTGGTTGTATGTAGATTCTTTAGGTAACATTTTGGCTTCCGAATAGCCAGGGTGTTATAGTTGGTATCAGAGCGGACTTTAGCTCTGTGGTAATTAAAATATTAATTTGACATATTGTGCACAGTAGGTGGGATTTGGGTAATCCATTGCATCTGCGATTCTGATAATATGCTTCATCATGTTGAATTGTTATTGAATTGCTTTGGTATTATCATTCATGTTGATAAACTCTGATCTGTTATGATTTTCTATATCTATGAATTTATTATATGGTTACTATGAGATGACCTATATTCATAATTGATTATATTGGTTATGCGTGTCGGTAACGGATGTTAAGAAGTTTAGGTCGTGGTTGTTGCCCTAGGAGTCACCAGGTTACACCACCGTTCGTGGTATGTGGATAGGGGAGTAGATACCCCGAGTACCAAAGTTATAGGTGTTGAGTGTGAGTTGCTTTAGAAAGTTGTTCTCTTCCTTGATTTTTTTGAATTTTGTCCAATTCTTGTCCTGCGAAGGTTGATGAACTTTTCTTCAGTTATTGCTTACATTTCAACTGATGAGTTTTCATTAGTCATTCTTGACTCCATAATACGAATAATTGTTCTCCTGACTATTGGTTTAATGTTGTTTTTGTGTGAACGTCGGTTATCAGCAAGATTGATCTTTTCAAGGGAATTATGCACTTCTTGTTGGAAAATTTGACTCCTTTATTCGATTGGTATTTCAAATACTGCAAGTTTTCTATTGCAAGTGATTTAACATAGACCGTAAAAAGTCAATAACATCATTTAAAATATAATAAAGGGAATACTAATTAGCTTGCCATACAACCACTCAGAAAGCAGAATGTTGCTACAAATGTGGGGACTGAAGGTGGACGGCATCTACAATGTTTGATGCAAAATGGAGCTATGTGGTGATGTGGCTTAGTGCAAATTTCTCCAATGCATAAAGTCAAAGGAGGTACTAAGGTGGGTTCATCTAGTATTTATGCTCCTCTCTCTCACACCCCGTATCCTCCACAAGACTTCCACCTTTAGTAATATTACTTAGAGAAGAAGTAGCTGAAGAAGATATAGGTGCTACCTCCCACTTGATCATGCTAGCGATATTCTGCTTACAAACCCGTACTTTGTGACCCAACTGGACACAATGACGGCAATCTCCCATCCATGAGCACTCAGCCGCACGGTGTCCTTCTCCACACTTGAAGCACATCATACCTTGTCCTGAAATAGGGCGAAGAGGTACAGTAGCTGAAGAAGAAAGAGGATTTGAAGAAGCAAATGGCATCGACTGCTTTGCCTTAAAGAACGACAGAGAGCGTTGACCCCCCTTAAACTTCTTAGGAACGGGCCGCTGAAAAGACCCACCCTCTCACTGAAATCCTCTTTTGGTCACCACCAGAACTCTGCAGACCTTAGTGAGCTGCATCTTTAACTCCATACCCCTAGCTTGCTCAGCAATGGAGCTGAAGTCACGGAGTGGTGTGGCACCCAAAACGTGCCAGAATTCAGGATTGAGGTCCTGACGGAACCTCTTGGCCTTCAAGAGATCATCATTGGCCACTGATGGTATGAAGCAGACTAAGTTATTGAACTCCGCCTCATACTCAACCACGGTCCTCTGTCCTTAAGCAAAAGTGGACAAGGTGACATCAATGTTCTCTAGGAAGGAATCTGGGTGGAACTTCTTCCATAACTGCTCAATGAAGATCTCCCAAGTGACAGGACACCGAGCAGTAGTCCTAGAAGACAGGACTCTATCCCACCAGATGTCTGCCTGACCCTTCAGCTAAAAGGCTGTGAAGCGAGCCTGCTAGTGTGGGGTCAACACCAGAGCTCCAAACTGCATCTCCATGTAGCGTAGCCAGTCCACCGTTTGGACCAGCATGCTGGATCCGTCAAATGAATCCAATCTCAACGCCATCCACTCATGAAGACTCATCCGCACGTCAGGTACAGCTAGAGGAACAATAGGAGGAGCAGATGCCACGGCAGCAGGGACAGCTGGTGCCTACTGACGAAGTGCACTAATCTTTCCCACAAACCCCCTGCTGTCGATGCCTGCTGACAAAGTGCATAGTTCTCTCCCACAAGCTCTCTCAACAATGCTGGGATTCCTTCTTGACCCTCCACCAAGGGCGGATTGGTAGCAACCGGCGGGTTAGTAGCAACCTCCTCTTCAGAACCGCTTCCCTCAGCAACAAACTCAACAGTAGTGGGCGATGGCTCCACCGGGCTGCTCTCACGACCACGACCTCCACCATGGCTTCTACCTCTCAGTATAGCTAATCACACAAATAACCCTACATACAATAAACTCAAAGCATCAATTCATATCATAAATCATAAATGCGACATAGCGGAAACATAAATGCAATGCTTGACTCAATCGCATCCTACTGTGCACCAGTGTGTTAAAATTTAAGTTATTTAAACATCCTAAATCAAGTTCAAGAAATTAATTAGCCATTAATAAGTTTTAGTTAAGTTGACCAATCCTAGAGAAAATTTTAGTAGATTAAATTAACCAAAGTTGTCAAACTATTCACCACGGACCTAAAACCCGCTCCGATACCAACTGTAACACCCTGGCCCAAACTGAGCCTAGAATGTCACATAAACTATTCCAGCTACGAATTTAAACCTTAATTAACAATAATTCCAGCAAGCATGCATGGAATAAAAACCCTCAACAAGTCACCGAAGAAGCAACTAAAGCAAAGTAAATGCATAAGGATAAACGTTCACAACTTGGTCACACGCGCCAAGAACGCTCAGGTGACACACGCCTAAGAAACACTCGAGATACACGCCCTCAAGAAACACCTGGGATACCCGCACTGAGAAACGCTTGGGATACTATATCCAAGGAATGTCGAGACCATGCTCCCGGTACATAGGATGACAGCAAGTAATAATAAGCAATTAATAAATCAAGCAAAATTGAACTAATATGAAATCAACCAAAGTCCAACTATCAAACCAATAATAATGAATAAATCCTAAAGGGAATAATCATGTCACTAGATTTAATGGAAGCAAACTAATTAATAATGTCTACGTAATAGTTGCATGTGATGCACATGTATTACTCCATCCCATGCATGTCGCCTTCAACGGTCACCTAAAAGCAACAATAAAGCAAGAGTGAGTACACAACTTAGCAAGTACATAATAAAATCATAAACAAACAGTTTATCAACCATAATCAATAATATCATCATCATTCATTTATTTAATGTCATGCTCATACTCAATTAATCATATCATCTCTCATGTATGCAATCCACCATTATACTCATGCTCATATGCAACTCCATCGGCTGATACCGGTATAGCGGAGTGATCATCCGTCGATGAAGCATTCTATCCTTCACTCCTGTGAAGTCCTTGCCGATGTAGGTTTTTATCTAGAGCCCGCCGGAATAATAATACAACAGTGCTCACCTACCTCACTGATATAGTTACATGTCAGTACTCACCACCCTAGCCCGTGCAATCCTGTCATGATGAATGCAAATGATGCAATATCTTTTCCATTATCCCTTAACATAATTTCATTATCATCGTTACCATGTCATTGCCATATCATGTCATAACCTCGATAAATCATCATAATTATATTATAATCATTCTCATGGCATGTAAATAAGCTTAACGAAAGCATAAATAAATAGCGTGATAATGTAATATCAAAGACAACGGCAAACAAACCGATGTTTAGCGCTCCACCATGCACTTGCCTTTTAACCACGAAAGTCTGAACGATACAAAGGCGGCAACGCTCCCTGGACAACAATCAATAATACATCTCAAAACATGCCACAACAATACACAAGCATCAAGCAACTTGCTATCGCTCCTATGCACAAACCCAACACAGATAACCTACTTTCACCGGACAACATACTCGTTATCCCAGTGATCAATCACCCATAACTTCTACTATAAGACTCCAAATATAGCAAACTCTATATTTTCTGGAATCTACACAAAATTTCCCACAATTTTTTTAGTTATGCAAATCCTGTGATTTTGTCATCTATTCCCCATTTTCAACCTCGAAAGTTATTATGGAACTTAACAAAATAGCAGACTTCACAATTTTGTAACTATTTTTCTACAAGTTGGAAAATAGTAAATCATATCACTTCTGGAAACTACAGAGAATTATCTAGCTAAACTTAGCTATGACTATAATTTAATTCTAACATCTAATGCACGTAATAACACAACTGTTGTTAATGATGACGGAAAACTAGATAGCAGTACTCCAGATGCCATAGCGTTTTATTCGTTTATCCAAATTTAATGATATTGGACTCTCTAGAAAGCTAAGGAAATTATGTAAAACTTTTCTAACATGACAAAGTCATGAATATGGACAGAGATACCCCCCAAAATCCCCCCGTAAGGTTCTGCAGCACAACTTTCCGAACTAGGGCATCCCAAAACATCCAATTCCCACGACCAAACTAATCTAAATCATGAACAAACTTAAATCTAAGATCAAACAAGGGTTGATCAACTCATTACCCATGAACTTGGATGATGATCACGGGCGAAGCGCGAAACCCTAGCTTTTCCTTTTTCCTCTCTCCTTTCCTTCTCTTCCTTCCTCCTATTCCTTCCTTCTCCTTCCTACTGATTCCTCCTTATTTCTCCTTCGCAGCCACCACCACCACCACCAGCAAGCGGCATGGGGGGAGCGCGAGGGCACAAGGGAAGGTAGCAGGGAGGCAGGCAAAGCGGCACAGGGAAGCAAATGGGCAACTGGGAGGCAGGGGCGACACAAGGGAAGACAGCAAGGGAGGCAGGGGCAGGCAGCAGCTTGGGGAAGCAACCGGGGCTGCTGGGGAGGCAAAGGCTGGCCGACTAGGGTTTAGGGCTACCGGACCCTTCACTCTCTCCTTTTTAAGGGGTGCCCCCCTTGCCGAGTCCAACTCGGACTCGGTTGGGCCCAAAACCAACCCAAACTCTCCCCCTTCTCCCTAATGGGCCTAAATTATAACATCCAAATTCTGAAATGCAATTATTTTAGCCCAAATTTGTTTTAATCCACTTCTAATACCTTTTCTAATTTATTCAAAATAGGATATTACACAAGTCCCCTCTTTCCATATCTACATTTAACTAGGAAGATGGGGTTCAACAGAGGGGACCGATTGAGACCGAATTGAAAGTTTGACAAATATAAAATTGGCAGAGATCGATAGAATAGGGGCCTAAATAGTTGAGAACTTTACACGGTGATAACATGTTTGAATCACTTACTTTATAATTATACAAGTGTAACTTGCCAAGAACGATTGGGAAATTTGCCGACCATTGGTTAATCTAACTAGTATGGCACTGGTTTCCTGGCTAAAAGCCAAATTCCTGTGAAATTCCTACATTAGGAAGGAACCTGGCTAGTTTTATTTACTGAAGCACCAAATTGAAATTAATTAGTAGATTTTTTCCCATATCAACTTTTTTTTTATGAGACCATCAATGGAGCACATCTCATTGTGCCAATGAAGCATCAAATGGCCAAATGCAACCTTCATTAGGAAGGGAGAAGATAAGAAGATGCGACTGACATACAATTGCGCGCAGGTGTTAGCTAGCTTGGCTGTCCCAGCTAAAGATTTGCCTTGTTGTCGCATCCCTTGTCAAATGGTCCTTCCTTTTTTTCTAGAATACATCGTCATCAAATGGTCCCGACTCCTGAAAGATACAGCACCTAAAAAGACATCAGTGATATTACACCCATATCTGATTGTATCTTTCCTCGTGAACTTTCCAAATGTGGTACTAATTGGGAGATTTTTTTTAAAATAATACATTATTTTAATAGAATTACATAAATAAATGATCGTCTAATAAAATTACAAAAATAGGTTTCTGTCTCCGTTTGAAATGGTGACATGCTTCTGTCGCTAGTTGGATTGGTGACAAGAGGCCTATCACCAATCAAACAGTAATAAACCTCTTTTGTCGCCATTTGGAATGGCGACAGGATCCCACTATAAAAATGCAAACAATTTAGCTGAAACTCACTTTTAATCGAAAAGAAGAGAAAGAGGGGATGGAAGGGAGAGGAGAGGAGGAAGCTAGCGAAGCGCTGTCCATCCGTAGCGGAGAAGAGGAGGGAGGGAGGAGCAGATCTGGTTGCCCAGTGGAGAGAGGGAGAAGCAGATCCGGTCGCCCACTTTGCAGGTATTTTTTAAATTTTTAAATTTAATTTTAAAACCCTGGTAGGTTAGCAAATAAAACTAGTAGATCCGTAATTGAATGAATTAGATAGTCTATTTTGTGTTTATAATTTAGATCTGCCGCCCACTTTGCAGGTATTTTTTATATTTTAAAATTTAATTTCAAAACCCTGGTAGGTTTGCAAATAAAACTAGTAGATTCGTAATTGAATGAATTAGATAGTCTTGTGTTTATAGTATAGTTTTAGATATGTGGTTAATCCTATAGATCTATTTTA
Source organism: Ampelocalamus luodianensis (assembly GCA_036346255.1). Classification (NCBI taxonomy): domain Eukaryota; kingdom Viridiplantae; phylum Streptophyta; class Magnoliopsida; order Poales; family Poaceae; genus Ampelocalamus; species Ampelocalamus luodianensis. The sequence goes on from CM070640.1 coordinate 13,044,739, forward strand.
TCTTGTAGTACTTAGATATGTTGGACACGGTTAATTTCAAAATTTACTATAGACAAGGGATTGTTGTGGAGGGTCCAGAGGGGGTTGATTTGTGTTATTTCCAATCAGTGACCGTCAGCCTACCAAGACTAGAGTAGCGTACATGGGACGTTGTGATACGGTGGTTGTATTATACCTTCCAGTTGGACCATAACATGGTATGCATTGGGAGTTAGTGCAACTGAAGGAATGAAGTCATTGCAGTCAAACCTAAGCATGGCGAGGGATCACGGTTGGGATTTTATCAGGACCCAAAAATGCAATTCTAGACCCTCTATGTATTCTGCACTAGTCTAGGATCACGCTAGTACACACAGTATCAACATAGATGAATAACGATTCACACAAGTCGAATAATTACATAAACGATTAATTTGAATAGCACATAATGATTTTGACCTTATGATCGAGTTTACATTTATTAAGCCTCGCAGGGCTGACAATAATTAAATAAGCAGCAGCGAAACAAATAAACTTCAACGGAAACCCATTGATTCACGCAGGCAACCGACTGGGATCAAGACCTAACGATCAGCACCATCATATAACTCTTCCTCGAAAGCAGGTGATGACTCCTCCACTTCTGTTGAATGATTTTGGCAAGTATGAGTATACAACCGTACTCACAGGTCATACCACAGAATGCAATGTATAAATGATGGCTTATTCCAAAGGAATGGCTTCTGTGGTTATTTTGTAATAAAGCAATATTTGCAATTGAATAAAAATAATAGATTGAAAGCATAATTTAAAATAAATAAACAATAATAATTTAACAAGTATTCTCACAAAGGACACAAAGCCTAATCAATTTATTCACATAGCCACATGACTTATATCACACAGCTATCCCTTCCCAATTGTTTTATGAAAATCTACCCCTCGTGTGAAATCCCCGAGCATGTCCATGACCGCGGATGAGGCTATTCGAATAAATTTGTTTAACTGCAGAGATTTTACACTTTGCCCACACGATATAACCAGTGTAGCTAGCACTAGTTATAACAAAACTTTTCTGAAACTTCATCTCAAACATTGCCACTCCCGATGTGTTTTATTGACGACACTAATGCCCACACAGGAAATTAATCCATCGCACATCATTGGACCTGAAGATGGCGAATCGCTCATAAATGTGAATCGCCACAAAGATAGAAACACACTTCTACCCTAGCACAGAGCGTAACCTACTACCTGAGTAGTCAATGCTGAGATTCTGTAACTTACTAAGTTAGGCTTGTCCCATACCAGGCATGTGGTCGTACAATAAGACTCAATTCAATGGTGCACAAAGTTAAGTCCTTAATTGACCAAGGTAAAACTTCCAATTTCTAACTATGCCACAAAGATTTCCATTCCTGGTCACAAAGCTCCACCATATCACACAGTTTTCACCACTTGCCTCAGTCTAAATCTTTTACCACCCAGTTGGTTAAGTGCAACACATGCCATCAACAAGTAATAGCACACAGCACACAGTTTTATTACAAAGTTTCATATTCACTTCATCAAATTTATACTTGCAACTCACATGAAATGATGACTTGTTGCATGGCTAAACAGACTAATCGTATCTAACCAACCTACGTTGGTGCTATGATAATACCAACTAAATAATGAATCAATCTAGGGTGACAAAATATCATGACATATCAATAGACAAAGTGGATATAAACAATTTGGATTAATAACTAAACCCCAAAGCATTTAAATAAATATTTAAAGTACATGCAATAATTGAATTAAAATAATTTTAGAAAACTGGGTGTAATATGATGAAACGTACAACTTGCCTTGAAATAGATCTTAGTACTGGTCTTGGTCTTGGTGAACTCCTTCTTCAAAATCTCCCGAAGTAGCAATGTCTACTCGCAAACGAAACAAATAAATAAAACAAAGAAGAAAAACAAACTCTACAAATTAAATAAAAATATTAGTAAAATAGATCTCAAATTTAGATGAATTTAGAAATTTGAATGGGCTCAATCGGAGTTCGGATGAAGAAAATATGGCTTTTGGAAGATCTAATCTAAAGAAAAATACTCAAAAAGGAATTTCTGGAATTTCTAGATTTATTTTTCTACTGAAAAATCAGAATATGACACAATGCTGACATTAGCCCTGCTATTTTCAGAATTAAAACAAACTGAGAGGAAAAGCTCTGAGGCTGACATGTGGGACCCATGTGTTATAGACACGGTTCACATGGACTAGGTTCACTGGGTTTTTGGATCTGGGTTTGGACTGGGCTACCACACAAGCGCGCACGTGGTGATGACATGGATCCACGAGGCATGACACATCGACAATGATGCTGAGGTGGCGTCTCATGTGGACGTCCATGTCACCTGATGACGTCAACGCACGGCGAGGGTTTCGGCCCCATCCGACAACGACGAGCGACGGCAGTTCGTCAGCGGTGAGTGCGTGCAATAGGTAGGGCTCGTTATTGCACACTTGTTGGTACTCTGGTTGACACAAAGAACACTGATGATGCCGAAATTGGAGTTGGAGCAGAGAATGATGATCGGCTTTTGTCGGGGTTGGGCTCCAGTGGGGTATTGGCGATGGGGACGGTTGCTGAAGGGAGCTACGGTCACGGGGAAGTCAACGGTGCACTCCATGGAGGCAGGACGCCACTGGCGGTGGAGGAATTGGAGTTTTAGGGTTTCGACTTCGAAACCTTAATCCGACAATCGCGGCCGCTCTAGGGTTCTTGGGACGCAATGGAGAGGGGATTCAGGATGAGCGGGCCAATGCACACCCGGGGGTACTATTTATACCGAGGAGGCATGCCCAGATAAGGAATCCCCAAATCACAAGCTTTTCAAACTTGTTTGATTTTGGAGATAGAGTCCGTTTCGGGGATGATTGATCGCAGATAAGGTTGTGGGGAGATAAGAGATTGAGTTCTACGCGTTTTCCCGGGAGATTTTAGTTGAAGAATCCATTTTGCCAGATAGAGCTTCTAGAAGGCTTCAATGGCGGATGAGGGCGAAGCTTCACGCGGAGAAAACGACTTGAGGAGGATGACGGCGGTGGGCCACTGGCGGCAAAGAAGATTTGAGCGGCGTGCACGCATGACAGGTTGCGCATGTAGCTGGGCCGAGAAACAAGGGAAAATGGGCCGGATCCAAGGAGATTTGGCCCTAGAGCTTTTCTGGGAATTTAAATATGTTTTCTAATTTAGAAAATACAGTAAATGTAAATGGCAATTAAAAAATAGCAAATGAACTCAGAAAAATTCTAGAAAAATCTAGAAAATATATCCAAGCCCATAGAATCCAAATAAAATAGTTTTGACAAAGATTGATGTTGACATTAATCATATTAAATTGTTTTGATGTTAAAAGTCCATATTTAGCTTGTTTAAAATTCAAATAAACTCTTGGGTGAATTTTTCCAATTACTAAACTAAACAAAAGATTTTAAAACTCGAAAAATTGGGATGTTACTGATTTGGTCCTTTTGGCCTAGGCATATGTCAAAGTTCTCCCATATGCGTACATGCAAGGATAGTCGGTGGTTATGCCAGAAAAGTTGGGGAGTCCAATAGCATGCTGCGTGATAACGACCAAAAGTTGGGGAGGACGGCACCAAAGAAGCTCATTTGGCGAAAAGCTAGTGGGATTGCGCGAAGGTGAGCGATTAAAGCCTTAGTCCGTGGATGGAGCTCAAGACCGGACTATGAGGCATTGTCGAGAAGATGAAGATCTCGGATGATGAGGATGGTAGGGAACAACAGACATAGTGAGAGTACCACCAGAGTGGAACACATACCAATTCAACAACCTCATCGTGGATGAAGGATTCCGTGTGCCGTGGGAGTACCACGAACGAGGTCAAGCAAGGAGCCATGTATAAATACAAGGAGGCGTGCATGAAGCTAGAAATTATGGGCCTTGTCCTCGTGGTGGACATTCACGATTGTGAAGTTGAACCCCAAGGCGCGACGATGTGAAAGGCGAGATAGCAGGATACCCTTGGCGAGTGGACGCATTCCAACCTAAGTAAAACACCTATTAGAAATAATCTATAGTAAGCCCTCACACATGTGTCGTTTCTAAAACAATGCAATCTCACAAGAACCTATCCTGAGGCTTCATTGTGAATGTCATGTACGGCGAGATCGTGGATAACCTGGATTTCGAGCCATGATGCATCATTTGGGCCATAGAGTCAAGGTTTTAGTACACAATCAATTATAATAAGGCGTGGAGGGCAAAGTAGAAGGCGTTGGAAGCAAGGTTGGTATGTTCGAGGACTCATACTACAATCTGCCCTGCCAACTCTGAGTCATATAGGACATGATTCCTGGTACTTATGTCGACATTGTCTATTCGCCACATACGTGGTTCACTGTGAAGAGGGTACTGAAGTGAACCTTCTTTGCCTTTGATCCTTGCATCAATGCATTCTAGTATTACCATCCGATCTTGTGTGTGGATGGAACGTTCCTGACTGGGAAGTTCAAGGGGTAGATACTTACTTCAATTGTGACAAACGGGAACAACCAGGTTGTGGTTCTCGTGGCGTTTACATTCATCAAAGTGAGAACACGAACATATATATGGTTGTGGTTTCGAGGAACGTAAGATTTATGTTGTACAAGGTCGTTCTAACGTGCGCGTCATACATGACCAAATACTAGCCGCTTGAGTGCAATAACTCACCAGAGCAAGGGAACACGAGCCACTTCCATGGGTGGATCTGCAAAGTATGTGGTGCATGAGGCACATGTGTGCTAACTTTTACAAGCAGTTTCAAAACAAGGATTTGATGAAGCTTTTCAAGTGGCTGTGCATTCAGAACCAGCAGAGAAAGTTCGATGCACTCTAGAAAACTCTGAATGAGCTGACGACAAAGTATACAAGAAGAAGCTCGACACAAGCGTGGGCGATCTCCCCAAGCCATTGCCCTAGTTAACCACAAATGGTCCCAGTATGACGTCCGAGAGCGACAGTGGTGAAATGCTTCGACCGGATTGAGCACGGGCCTAAGGTGAAGTGGCCAATTGGGTCATGCAGCAGACAAGGTGCCTTCCTTTGGTTGCTATTGTGAAGGCGGTTATGCGTGGTACCACAAAATACTTTATTGAAGTAGTAACGTGTCACTCTCCATGGCAAATAACAAAGTATTGTACTCCACCATGATCACCAAGTACATGGAGGAGAAGAGCAAGAAAGGTGAGATGCACATGGTATTCAAGATGAGCACAAAGGAGCTTTGTTTTGAGATACTTTGTAGGGAGAAAGGACGCCGCAGGATGGACCGTGAGAGGATCATCCACAAGTTCACACTTGGCCACGCTCGTTGAAGTTGCACATGCAACAAGTCATTTCTTTTTCATAGACCATGCTCATGTGATGGCCGCATGTTCGACAGTGGCGCAGTGTCCTAGCCAATACCTTTCTGAATATTTCAACAAGGAAGAGGTGATGTTTAACCTAGAGTGCAGAGTTGTTTGACTATGGTGTGGTTGGACATTTCACTGGCCATTCTACTTGGGAGCAGCAGATATGGGCCACCGACATAGAGAGGCTCAAGGGGGGAGTTGGCTGTCAGCAGAGACGACGTATCAGAAACGACATGGACGAATCAGATGTCGGACCTCATTCGAAGAAGTGCTCTATTTGTAGGGAGTCTGGACATACCTTCAAGTATTACCCGCAAGAAATGCACAACATGAAGCGAGGTCGCCGATCGGATGGCGCCATGGGGACCTCACACGACCGCCCACTTGAGGCGCACCGTGGTAGATCGACATCTGGGCGTGGAGGTGGCGTCTATGAGGATGGTTTAGCTATTTGAAATACGATGTGATGCATGTGTTTACTTACTATCATTGTAATTTGTCGAACGATACTTGTGCGGACTATGTGTCAATAGCAGGACTTACAAGTGTGTTGTATATTGTGTGTGTGAAATATTACAACTATGTGATGATATATGTCCTATTTAGTTATGTTCTCCGATGTATTTATGTTATGTGGACGTCGAATAATTATGTGCAATGGTTCTTGGGACGCAATGGAGAGGGATTCAGGATGAGCGGGCCAATGCACACCCGGGTACTATTTATACCGAGGAGGCATGCCAGATAAGGAATCCCAAATCACAAGCTTTTCAAACTTGTTTGATTTTGGAGATAGAGTCCGTTTCGGGGATGATTGATCGCAGATAAGGTTGTGGGAGATAAGAGATTGAGTTCTACGCGCTTTCCTGGAGATTTTAGTTGAAGAATCCATTTTGCGGATAGAGCTTCTAGAAGGCTTCAATGGCGGATGAGGGCGAAGCTTCACGCGGAGAAAACGACTTGAGGAGGATGACGGCGGTGGGGCCACCTGGCAGCAAGACGGAGCGACGTGCACGCATGAGCATCAGGTTGCGCATGTAGTCGGGCCGAGAAACAAGGGAAAATGGGCGGATCCAAGGAGATTTGGCCTAGAGCTTTTCGGGAATTTAAATATGTTTTCTAATTTAGAAAATACGATAAATGTAAATGGCAATTAAAAAATAGCAAATGAACTCAGAAAAATTCTAGAAAAATCTAGAAAATATATCCAAGCCCATAGAATCCAAATAAAATAGTTTTGACAAAGATTGATGTTGACATTAATCATATTAAATTGTTTTGATGTTAAAAGTCCATATTTAGCTTGTTTAAAATTCAAATAAACTCTTGGGTGAATTTTTCCAATTACTAAACTAAACAAAAGATTTTTAAAACTCGAAAAATTGGGATGTTACAGATTTGGTCCTTTTGGCCTAGGCATATGTCAAAGTTCTCCTGCATATGCGACTGTACAAGGGATAGTCGGTGGTTATGCCGAAGAAGTTGGGGAGTCCAGCTATAGCGCGGCGCAGACAACGACCAAAAGTTGGGGGAGGACGGCACCAAAGAAGCTCATTTGGCCCGAAAAGCTAGTGGGATTGCAGACGAAGGTGAGCAGATTAAAGCCTTAGTCCAGGGATGGAGCTCGAAGACCGGGACTATGAGGCATTGTCAGAAGATGAAGATTCGGATGATGAGGATGGTAGGGAACAACAGACATAGTGAGAGTACCACCAGAGTGGAACACATACCAATTCAACAACCTCATCGTGGATGAAGGATTCCGTGTACCGTGGGAGTACCACCAGAACGAGGTCAAGCAAGGAGCCATGTATAAATACAAGGAGGCGGTGCATGAAGCTAGAAATTATGGGCCTTGTCCCTGTGGTGGACATTCACGATTGTGAAGTTGAACCCCCAGTGCGACGATGTGAAAGGCGAGATAGCAGGATACCCTTGGCGAGTGGACGCATTCCAACCTAAGTAAAACACCTATTAGAAATAATCTATAGTAAGCCCTCACACATGTGTCGTTTCTAAAACAATGCAATCTCACAAGAACCTATCCTGAGGCTTCATTGTGAATGTCATGTACGGCGAGATCGTGGATAACCTGGATTTCGAGCCATGATGCATCATTTGGGCCATAGAGTCAAGGTTTTAGTACACAATCAATTATAATAAGGCGTGGAGGGCAAAGTAGAAGGCGTTGGAAGCAAGGTTGGTATGTTCGAGGACTCATACTACAATCTGCCCTGCCAACTCTGAGTCATATAGGACATGATTCCTGGTACTTATGTCGACATTGTCTATTCGCCACATACGTGGTTCACTGTGAAGAGGGTACTGAAGTGAACCTTCTTTGCCTTTGATCCTTGCATCAATGCATTCTAGTATTACCATCCGATCTTGTGTGTGGATGGAACGTTCCTGACTGGGAAGTTCAAGGGGTAGATACTTACTTCAATTGTGACAAACGGGAACAACCAGGTTGTGGTTCTCGTGGCGTTTACATTCATCGAAAGTGAGAACACGAACATATATATGGTTGTGGTTTCTGAGGAACGTAAAGATTTATGTTGTACAAGGTCGTTCTAACGTATGCGTCATACATGACCAGCATACTAGCCAGTTGAGTGCAATAACTCAGCTGTAGCAAGGGGAACACGAGCCACTTCCATGGGTGGATCTGCAAAGTATGTGGTGCATGAGGCACATGTGTGCTAACTTTTACAAGCAGTTTCAAAACAAGGATTTGATGAAGCTTTTCAAGTGGCTGTGCATTCAGAACCAGCAGAGAAAGTTCGATGCACTCTAGAAAACTCTGAATGAGCTGACGACAAAGTATACAAGAGAAGAAGCCTGACACAAGCGTGGACGATCTCCCCAAGCCATTGCCCTAGTTAACCACAAATGGTCCCAGTATGACGTCGAAGAGCGACAGGCTGGTGAAATGCTTCTCAGACTGGATTGAGCACGGGCCTAAGGTGAAGTGGCCAATTGGGTCATGCACAGCACAAGGTGCCTTCCTTTGGTTGCTATTGTGAAGGCAGTTATGCGTGGTACCACAAAATACTTTATTGAAGTAGTAACGTGTCACTCTCCATGGCAAATAACAAAGTATTGTACTCCACCATGATCACCAAGTACATGGAGGAGAAGAGCAAGAAAGGTGAGATGCACATGGTATTCAAGATGAGCACAAAGGAGCTTTGTTTTGAGATACTTTGTAGGGAGAAAGGACGCCGCAGGATGGACCGTGAGAGGATCATCCACAAGTTCACACTTGGCCACGCTCGTTGAAGTTGCACATGCAACAAGTCATTTCTTTTCATAGACCATGCTCATGTGATGGCCGCATGTTCGACAAAGGGCGCAGTTGTCTAGCCAATACCTTTCGAATATTTCAACAAGGAAGAGGTGATGTTTAACCTAGAGTGCAGAGTTGTTTGACTATGGTGTGGTTGGACATTTCACTGGCCATTCTACTTGGGAGCAGCAGATATGGGCCACCGACATAGAGAGGCTCAAGGGGGGAGTTGGCTGTCAGCAGAGACGACGTATCAGAAACGACATGGACGAATCAGATGTCGGACCTCATTCGAAGAAGTGCTCTATTTGTAGGGAGTCTGGACATACCTTCAAGTATTACCCTGCAAGAAATGCACAACATGAAGCAGAGGTCGCCAGTCCGGATGGCGCCGCGGGGACCTCACACGACCGCCCCACTTGAGGCGGGCACCGTGGAGATCGACATGCTGGACGTGGAGGTGGCGTCTATGAGGATGGTTTAGCTATTTGAAATACGATGTGATGCATGTGTTTACTTACTATCATTGTAATTTGTCGAACGATACTTGTGCGGACTATGTGTCAATAGCAGACTTACAAGTGTGTTGTATATTGTGTGTGTGAAATATTACAGCTATGTGATGATATATGTCCTATTTAGTTATGTTCTCCGATGTATTTATGTTATGTCGGACGTCGAATAATTATGTGCAATGTATTTAGTACCGATGATTCCAAAATTTGAAGCTACATTCTGTATAAAAAATAAATTTCAATTTATTTCAATTTTTTTTGCAAAAAAAATGAACACCTATCGCCATTTGGTTTGGCGACAAGTGGTTGTCATTAGTTCAATTGGCGATAGGAACCATATCGCCATTTGGTTTGGCGACAAAGACGAGGACTAGTGTTTGGTTGGCGACAGGCCTTCTGTCGACCTGTCGCCAATCCAACTGGCAACGAGAGCATGTTGTCATTTCAAACGACGACAGAAACCTATTTTCGTAATTTTATTAAACAAACATTTATTTCTGTAATTCTATTAAAATAATATATTATTTAAAAAAGCATAGTTGTGAGATGGTGTTGCAGTACAATCCATGCAACAATATACATGTATGTAACCCTTTTATTTTAGAATCAATATACAATTATACATGTATGTAACTAGGCAAGATGGGTGGTTAAAGAGTTTAATTCTCATTAACTACGTGGATTTTTTCGGGATTTAATTCGGTGGATTAAAGTCTTAACATAACTCTATTAGCCAACTCACCTCTTTTCCAAACACACAAAAAAAAAAATCCACTTGTTTGTTGGTCTGATTTTGCTGCTACTTCGGCCCTATTTGGTAGAACTTCATATTCTTATTTTTCAGATTCTACTCCTGGTTCTCTGAGAATCCACTTCTCGGAGAATCTGGAGCTGTCTGTTGAAAGCGTTCGGTTGGTAGGTTGACTCCAAAAACCATATGAGGGAGGATTAGAGGCTAATAGACTATGTTACCCCTAGTTGTAATACTTCAATTGTATTTGTGTCTTTCTCCTATGTATTTGTACATAAATTATAGAATTTCCCCCAAATTTGTTTAGACCAAATTTGGTCCATCCTTGCAACAGTTGCACCTTTGGTTGAGCAATCTAGCAAACTGCTTTCACTAGTTCACCACCCATCACCCTGAACCAATTGTTCAAAACAACTTATTTGCCAAAATTGCATTTCCACTCATTCACACTCACTTTAGCTCTGTTCTGCACAAGTTTAGGACAGAAAACTTTTCTGATAACTAAAAAGAACAAAGGAAGCACACACCAAGAGACCTAATCAACAAACTGTACAGATTAACAGCTAAATACAACCCACAAAGAATGAATGAAATCACTACAGAAATACAAGAACCAACAAATCAGGATATACACTTTACAGGTAAAGATGAAGCTGCTGCTGCTGAATAAAACTAATGAATGATAGGACCTCCACGTTATACACAACTTCAGAAGGATTTCTGGTTTCCATACTCGTGGGGAGCAGAGTTTGACTATTCTATTGTATGCATTGCACATTGCAACTTGCAAAGTAGTAGCAGTTAGTAGATGGAAGTACACATAGAACCTGGAAAAGTCATGTTGTTAACCTGATGCTCTGAGCTTCTGCTTGTTTGAACTGCTCTGGGGAAAACATTGACAATGTCAGCAGCCGTAGATTCAACAATATAACCAGGACACGCAGAATGCAGTGCATGAAGACAGACACCCATTGAAAAGTCATAATCTGCATCTCTGCATAAAACGAGATAAAATGATCTAAGTTTATTACAAATCCACCTGTGAGCATTTGAGCACAATCATCTAAGTCAGTAATACCACAAGCGAGAACACATCCTGCCCTCACCACGCATCTTCTTTACAAAGAGCTGGGAGCATTTGAGCACCTCGGCGCAGGCCAAGCCGCCACCAGCATGGTACAGCTCGTAGAGCTCCAGTGCTGGGAACTCGATGGGCACGCCAAAGGCGGCCATTAGGAGGATGAGACAGCGGGCGTCCCTAGCGCTGGCATCGGCAACCCGGCCCCTCTCCCCCACAAGCCGGCTACGCCACGACAGCGCCGCCTCACGGGCCTCCGCTTGCAGCTCCCCCTACCCCGTCGGCTGGGGACACCCTACGCGCACGTACAGCTTGAGGAGGAGCATGCATGCGGCCTCAGCGTCCCCGCTCTCGGCGTAGATGTAGTATCGGTCGACGGCGCGGAGCACAAGCACCGCGAGGTCCGGGGCATGTCGCAGCGCGCTCGAGCCCACGCGGCACAGCCACGTACGAGCAGCCCCGCAGGTGGGCGGTGATGAAGCGGCGGAGCGCCCGCGAGCCCATCCGTGGTTTAGGGTCCGATTCTGGGACGAGGACGGTGGCGGCTGGGAAGGCGACGGCGATAGAGGCGGCGGCGAGGAGGACGGAGTTCCACTGATGGAGGAAGTCGGCGAGGAGCTGCGGGAGCGGGAGGAGGTGGGCTAGGGGAGGGAGTATGTGAGCAGTGGGTGCAAGGAGGAAGAGGGAGTGTAGCGCGTGGGGGCGGAGGGAGAGGCCTAATCGATGGCGAGGATGCGGGTCCAGCGGTGGGGAGGTCGATTCGTCGACGACAGCAGTGGAATCGACTGGTCGCGAGCCAGATTGAGCGGCAACAACGGGGATTCAGGAACAGCGAGAGGTACGGGATGAGAGGGAGTCGGGTACGGCAAGAGATACCGACTGCAAGGTACTCTGGGCCGGCGGCTAGTGGATCTAGGCTACCATCGTCGCCCCTGGACTTCCGTCGCTAGGAGGGAATCCAGAGCAGACGCGAGAGGAACTAAGGTTACGCTCAATTGCAGTCACTCGGGACTGGGATGGGATGGGGACGTTGGGGGTATATGAGTGGCAAAATACGGGTAAATAAGTGCAACTTCTAAAGGCAAATATGTTTCATGGGGTTGGCTTCTCACGAGTATAAACGGGAAGGTAGCTTCTCGTTGCTTTCATTTTCGAGATAGTTTCTCGTGAGAAGCAGAATCGAATCGTTTTGAGAAGCTGGGTGTTTAGTACAATTTCACCAAATTTGAACGAAAAGTTGAGAGTAAGAGCTGTACCAAACAGAGCATTAATCTGTACTCGCAGGAGAAGACGGGCTACTTCTTCTGCCTGGAGGACCGTGCCCTACTGTGCCGGAGCTGCGACGTCACCGTCCACACCGCGAGCCCCTACGCCTCCACCCACCGGCGCTTCCTCAGCACCGGCGTCCGCATCGGCGGCAACGGCACGGCCAGTGCCGTCGTCAGCCCCAACAGCAGTAGAGGCAACAGTAGCAACAACTTTCTGGGCTCCAGCAACCTCATCATCCCCGACAACTGGCGGTCGGCGGCGGAGGTGCTCGGAGGAGAAGACGACATTGGCCGGCAGCAGCAGTGGCCGTGGAGCAACATCTTTGCCGACGGCGTTGGCATGGAGCAGTGCCAGTGCAGCAGTGCTACCCTGGCCTTTCTGAACCTGTCTCCTCCAGCCTGACTGGATCACAGCTTCAGGCAAATGAGTTGATATATTTGGCATGAACTGATCCAAAAAAATCTAGTATGATTTTTTGAAGTTCATACAGAAAGTGGTTAATTAGCTCTAGGTGCTTGGACTATCAGTGTAATATCCAGTTATATGCATGCTTGGCAGATCCATGTGCAATCTTCATACTATCATAGAACACTGTCAGATTTGTAAAGGAAAATTCAAATGATCTGCTTGATGAATCTTGCAGCTCAAAAGTAGCATACAGATCAAGAGAATGACAGCCTTTTCAGAATGTGACATAACCCAAAAATTTGTGTAATAAAGGACTGTTAAACACATGCAATAAAGCAAATCTATAACCATCAGTCTCACTCATGAGGTGTTCTTCGCTGGATCGAGTCTTTGAAACAAAAACATTACAACCAAATGTCTGTACAAGAAGCATTTTCCTTTTTGAGAATACAGGCAGCATAAATTAGATAGAACAACTTGTGAATACACTGTCAAGATTCCACTTGCAGGTATACATGCTTGATAAACAGACTAAATTGCCCTCCTGAACCGAAGCTGTCAGAGACTGGTCCCTGCGCCAAATTCCTGTCTCAAGAAGGCCAAAAATATGAGGCCAACAGAGTCAAATGAATTTTGGACTAGAAGATCAATGATAGGGGCAAAGATGATGATTTTGCTGTCCTAATAATTTTTTAAAAAAAACTATGTGTCGTTTTGCAAGACAAGAATATTTGAAATGATTCTTCTATTCCAGGGCAAGGGCTCGCTGTATCATTGCACATAATCTGCAGCCAGATTACGAGGATTTCACACGCATCTGTCTCTTCACCTGCATTTAACAGAGAGTCATGCTAATGTTTGGGGCCAATTGCAAAGAGTATAGAAACAACATGTAACATTTTTACCTACAATCTCTTTGATTTCTTAGTTTTCCAACAGGGGAAAAGGCCGCGACAACCAGGTCGTCCAGGTTCGGAGCAGCTGTAAAGTTCACATGGTAAGCATGGGCAAACACACTATCAAGCAGTAACAAGCATGGTATATTATAGAATCAGCATGCTAAAATAAAATTTGTGAGTCAGCTAATGTACTAGTATCTAGAAGCATTCATAATTAAGAAGCGCATCATAATCAAAGCAAGCCAAAAGCAATATCTTATAGCAAGGTTATCTAACAACATAACAACCGCCACAACAAAGTTGACGTTGCACTGCAAACAAAATGGATGTATCAAGTCCAGTATAAGGAGTGATGCAACAGAAAATTTTAAATATAGCTAGGTTTTAACAATTGCAAGCCATATTTCAGAACAAAAAATCAAGTTGCTTTCTGCTCAATTGTTGTGATTAGAAAGAAAAATCTATACTTGCATGTTAATCTATGTCCTAGCCAATATGCAGTAATATCCATATTGATGTCTTGAAAATCAAAGGGGCAAGATAAAGGCTCGGATATGAGCACGAGACCAAAGCCTATACACTAGGGTAATACTTACATGCTCTCTTTATCACAATTTTCCATGTAATCGATCCTGTGCAACTTGCTCGGTGAAATCGAATATCCATTTTCACTTTGTTCACTATGGCCTTTCCAGGGATCATAACTGTCTACGATCTTAAGAGCTTTTAACTCATGAGCAAGATCCTCATCTGCACGGCTTGAGGGCACAACTAGGGCCATTGAGGACTTCCTTTGGTACGGGCTGCCAACAACTTGAGGCAGAACCTGATGTCTATCAGGTCTTGCTTGATTTATCATACCAGGAGTATATTTTTCAACAGCCTGTAGCCAAGCACTCTCCAACCTTTGCTCATCAACCATTGATATTTTTGACGTCTGTGTGGGAGCTTCCAGTCCTCTAGCTTTAGACATTCCTGAATTTACAGAAGTAACTGAAGCTGACTGCAACCCTTCATCAGCAGCTGGAATAACTTTGAATTTCTCCAGTTCTTTCTTTACTTCGTCAGAATAATAAAATGAGGTGTTCAAAGTTCCTATTAGTTGGCCACTGTTTGATGAGCAACTCAAGACATCAGACTCGGCTCTTCTTACTTTAGGGCCTGCCTCTAATGTTAGTTCCCCGGCAATCAATTCAGGTAGTAGACCCATTCTGACTTCCACATTGCATCTCAGTACTGTCTCAATCGAATTTGTGATGCTGCTCAAAAATCTTTGAGCTCGAGACTTTATGCCGCAATCCTCAAATGCTATAAAAGCAACCATGTAGCCTGAAGAATGAAGCTTATCAAAATTTTACTTCAATAACATGGAATACTTCTTTCGAAACAAGTGAAAAGCTGATCAACCATAACACATTACAAAATACAGGGATGGAGAAGATTTAATTCACCTTCAACTTCAGGAGATCTAAATCCATTGCAAGTCACTGTAAGTTCTTAAAAGAATGATGAATTAAGTTTCTAGTTCAATCTGCGTTTACTTTATCCTCGGGTACTAATTAGGACATTCACTATAGTGAACAATATTCTACACTAAAGAATCATGTTTTGCCAAGCTGTAACTACAACTTTAATTACAGAACTGGAACTTTGAAACCTCAGCTCCAAATGTAAAGATGGAAGCTGAAAATGTTTGGATATGAACTCCAAATCCCATTTTCAAAATTCAAAGTTTAAATTCTTTCGAAGATCTGAGATCTTCATATATTATCTCCAAACTGGTGGTGACTTGGTGCATATTATTCAGCTAACCTTCTAAGTGGATGTAGTGCAAGTGTCTTTGACAGAGTTCGACTCTAATTTCTCTTGTGCTCTTTGGGATCCAGATTCCAGAAGTTGAAGCCACATCGTTTAGCCTGGTAGCTGTGACTCTAACCAAGAAGCTGGAAGCCCAAGGGCCAAAGACAAACCAGTCAGAGCCTTACATATGCAGTAAGTTGATTCTAGCACACCTATCTCTCTACACACTGACTGGCTGGTGGAGACAGCGAAAGGAATATGTAGCCAGTCGAGCTCCCAAAGACGTTGTGAATCACGACGCCGAGGGCTAGTACCAAGCAGAATCCCCGTGCGACGGTCTTGGACACAACAAGAGTCGAACTCAAGAATAATACGACAGTAGTGATTAGTGATCTGACCGGCCGACATAAAGTACATAGAAAGCTTGGGAACATGAGAGCAAGGTAGTTAGGATCGCAATCCTACTCTTAGAGTCTTGCTATTCTACGAACCCACGACAACCTGTCGATCCAAATCGCACTGTCGATCCTACTCGTAGAGACTTAGGGCAAAAAAAAAATTTGCTTTTTTAGAGGCCAGGTTTTGTTGATATTGTCTTAGAGCAAAATTTGTTGATATTAATTTCTGAGAATGAAACTATAAATAAATAAAGAGCATGCAAAATATTGTATCAGTGTGATAATGCTAGTACAAATATCTATATTATGGCATGAGCAATCTTGAGTTTGATAATGATAAGCTATTTTTATTCCTAGAGTATGTCTAGCTGCTTTTAAGGAACATGCAAGTGGTAACCCATATAAGAATCATACAAACTTATAGTATAGATGTTAAATATGTGTATTTTTACAATTCTGTAGAATTGCTGATTCTACAATTCGATACTATAATTTTGATCCTACCGAAGGCAAATCGATCCAACTCAGAATCTCGACTCTAACTACCTTGCATGAGAGACTGTAGGAACATGAAAAGTAGAAGTGGAAAAGATGCCTCGACCTACAACAAGAAGAGAGATACTATCTGCAGTCTGAACAGCAGAAAGAAGAGCAGTGGGACTCAAAGAAGTGAGGTGAGTAGAATCTAGTGTCGTGTGAAAAGAAGCACCAGAGTTAAAGATCCACGGAGACAAGATACCAAAGGGGGGAGGGTGACGGAGGCAAGAAAGACCGCTGAGAAGTAAGAGACAGACAAGATGGGCCAAAGGGAGCGGCGGCGGCGGCAGCCCGAGGCAGGGGCGATGGTCTAATGCAGGGGCAGTGGCAATAGCTTGATGCCGAGGCGGCGGCGGCGGGCCGAAGCGACGGCTGCACGAGACGGGCAGCGGTGGCCCAAGACAGGAGCGGCGGCGGCCCAAGGCAGGAGCGGTGGCGGCCCAAGGCAAGGGCAGTGGCTGCGGGCCGAGGCGACGGCCACCCGAGACAGGGGTGGTGGCGGCCAAAGGCAGGCGCAGCGGCGGTAGCCAAGAACAAGGCGGCGATGGGAGCTCAGGGCATTGGAATTTGCATCGGCATCAGCGGTAGACGCACGACCTGCAGGTATGCCACAGGCGGCGACGAGAGGTTCGGCACCGGCGGTAGCAAGATTTGCGGTTGCATTGGGCCAAGGGCCGGCCCACCCACACTCCGAACCGAGCCAAAGAGGTCGGGCGGTGCCTGGAGCAGTGGGCCCGGGGCGACCACTCAGCCAGCGGCAGCCTTGGCGCAGGACTCGTCGGACAGGGGCGGGCCCTCGACGGTCGTGGAGACGACCTCCTCACCGCGGAGGGGAGCTCGCATCCTTCGCTCCTCGCGTTGCGGTGCAGGGGTAGCCCAGGGCGGCGCGGTGCTCAGGTTAGCAGGGCCGAGCAGGGGTGGCCCAAGGCTTCGAGGTGCGGCCTGATCCAACCGACACTACCATGCTCCGGTCAAATCTGGGAGCAGCGGGCTCGGGGGCGACGTCGGGAGAGGACGGTGGCGTGGTCTGTGTTATATATGTGTATATGGCCCATGTGTATAAGGCCCATAAGCCCATGAGCTCTAGGGTTTACTGTAGTATATGTACTGTAGGGTATTCATCTGCAATGCTTTGAGGTTCATACTGTAACATGGTATCAGAGTCGACCACCGCCTTCGTGTGTCCTCGCCGAACGGCTCGTGCGCCGCGGCAAGGCTGGCGCGGTCCTGACCCTCCACTCCGCCATTGGAAGTTGAAGCCGCTGCCTATCGCCGCTCGGATCGGGTTTCACCTCCGACACAGCAGCTTGCGCCAGCTTGGTTTCCTCAGCCTGATCTTCCCGCCGAACTCTTGCCTTGCCGCCTGGGTCTTCCTCCGGCGCAGCTTTCTTCGGCGCCTGGAGGTCCCGCTGGCCCGCGCCGCGCATGGACTCTGCTCACCTGCGCAGCGCCTGGACTTGGCCACCGCCTGCCTGTTTCCGGATCCTCTTGTCCGCGCCGCGCGCCTGGACTTGGTCGCCGCTTGCCCGCGCCGCGCGCCTAGACTTGGTCGCCGCTTGCCCGTGCCTGGACTCTACTCGCCCAAGAAGACTCTGTTTGTCCGAGTCTTCTTCGACGCCTGGAGGGCAGCTCGCCCGCGCCACGCCTGGACGACGTATTCTCGGGTTGGGCTTGAGCTAGTATCCCTTTGTGGACGAGGTACTGCCTCTGTTTTGGTTGCAGAGTTGGTGAGATGGTGGATGGTATTTCTATTTTTCCTTATTCTCTCGGTATGGGAGGTGCTCTTCTAGCCTCAGATATCAAGCTAGATGGCCAGAATTATTGTGAGTGATCGTCATCGGTTCGCATGCTCCTTCGGTCTATTGGTTTTCTCTCATATATTACGGCGGAGCCTCTGACCGAGAAGACTGATGCGAAGGAGATTGCTGCATGACGAAGTTCCGATGATCGCGTTATGGGTATCTTATGTCATAGTGCTGAAATTTCAATCAGGATGAATTTCATTGATCTTCCAAGTTCTCACAAGATGTGGGAGTATCTTCAGCATCATTATGAGCAGACTAGTGCGGCGCGTCAATTTTCTCTTCTACAGACTCTTTATGATCTACGTCAGCAGGACATGTCTATTGAGGAGTACTACAGTTCTTTTACTCGCATTTCACGACAGCTGACCTCCATGGTTCCTCTTTCCTGTGCCGGATGTACTGGCTGTGCAAGCAATGCGGGTCATGATGGGCGGAATTTGATGTTCACCTTTGTTATGCGCCTTCGCCCAGAGTTTGAGTCTATTCGAGCTCAACTACTGGGACATGTTGTTCTTCCAACCATGGAGGAGGCCCTTGCTGCGTTGATTGCTGAGAATCGACTTCGTTCTTTGTCCTTCGGATTGACATCACCTCAGTCTGTTCTTGCAGCACCTCATCAGGAGGTTTATCAGTCTGTTCCACTTTCTGATGCTACAACCAACCAGGTTTTATGCCCTCACTGCAAGAAGTCTGGTCATCCTGTTCAGAGGTGCTACCAACTTCATGCAGAACTGCGACCTACATCTCATCGTCGTCGTCGTCGTGGTGTGGTTGCTGCCACCACTCCTGCATCTGTTGGGGATTCTGCTCTTGCCACTCAGTTGGGTCAGCTTCAGTCCCAGTTTCAGGTTCTTCAGACTCAAGTCCAGCAGCGGTCTTCATCGATGCCCTCCCGGTGGATGCGGTCTTCTTGTAGCCTCTTCTTCCGTGTCAGGTACTAGTCTTCCATGGGTTTTGGACTCTGGAGCTTCTTTTCATGACATCGGATAAGTCTCACCTTACATCATGCCGACCTATTATGGATGGTTCCTATGTACAGACAACTGATGGCACCTCATGTCCAGTCACTCATTAGGGCACTCTCTCTACTTCTCATTTTACTGTTCCCGATGTGCCACTTGTACCTCAGCTTTCTATGAATCTTATATCTGTTGATCAGCTTGCTGATATGCACTACCTTGTTGGGTTTGATGACTCTATTTGCTATGTACAAGATCGTCGGACAGGAGTTCTTGTTGGTTGGCTATCGCCTTAGAGATTCTCAGGGTCTCTACTTCCTTGATCGTCTGAGTCTTCTATCTTCATCCGCTCATGCATCTTCAGTTCTTACATCAGCATCTGTTAGTTTTCCTCAGTAGCATCATCGGCTTGGTCATTTATGTGGCTCTCGTCTTTCTACATTAGCTCGTCAGGGTGTCCTAGGTCGTGTCATTGTTGACACTAGCTATGATTGTAAAGGTTGCAAGCTTGGTAAACAGCTACAACTTCCATATCTTACCAGTACATCTCAGTCTGGTCATCCTTTTGAGTTAGTTCATTCTGATGTTTGGGGTCATGCTCCTTTTGCTTCCAAAGGTGGTCATATCTATTATGTAATTTTCATTGATGACTATTCTCGATATACTTGGGTTTATTTTATGAAACATCGTTCTCAACTCTTGTCCATTTATCAGTCTTTTGCTCGTATGGTTCACACCCAGTTTTCTACTCCTGTTCAGACTTTTCGTTCTGATTCAGGGGGGAGTACTTGTCGCATGCTTTTCGTCAATTTCTCTCCGCTAAGGGAACCCTTCCTCAGCTTTCCTGTCCTGGTGCCCATGCTTAGAACGGTGTTGCTGAACGTAAACATCGTCGTCTTATTGAAACTGCGTGTACTCTTTTACTTGCATCTCATGTTCCACGGCATTTTTGGGTTGATGCGGTTTCTACGTCTGTCTATCTCATTAATATGCAGCCATCTTCTCGCCTTCAGGGAAAGTGTCCTGGAGAGCTCTTGTTTTCCACTCCCCCACGGTATGACCATCTTCGGTTTTTAGTTGTACCGCTATGTTCGCTCACCTCGTGAGCGCACCAGTTAACATTCGATCACCGTTGAGTGTGTTTTTCTTGGATATAGTCTAAAGCATAAGGGCTATCGTTGTTATGATCCCTCTGCTCGGCGTATGCGCATTTCTCGTGATGTTTCTTTTGTTGAGGATCGTCCCTACTTTTACTCTTCTACCACTCGATCCTTCTCTCCTGCTGAGTCTCTCTTTTGTTTACCTTCCACCCATTGTTTCATCTGATACACCTCTTTCTGTGGAGTCCTCTTCTCCATCCTCAGTCAAATCACTATTTCCTCTTCACTATACTCGTCGGTCTTGGGTTCCTCCTGATACTCAGCCTTCTACTATTTCCTCCTCTGATGGCATGGCTAGTACTGATGATACTCTTCCTGATGATCCTCCACCGGCACCGTCATCTCGGTATGAGCTTCGTGATCGTACTACTATTGCTGCTCCTGACAGATATGATTTTCTTTCTACTGCTGTTGTGCCTGAGCCTCACACTTATCAGAGGTTGTTGTTCATCCTGAGTGGCAGTTTAGCTATGGCTGAGGAGTTGGCTGCTTTGGATCGTACTAGTACGTGGGATCTTGTTCCTTTACCTGCTCATACTGTTCCTATTACTTGCAAGTGGGTTTTTAAAATTAAGACCAAATCTGACGGTTCTGTTGAGAGGTACAAGGCTCGACTAGTTGTTCGTGGTTTTCAGCAGGCACATGGTCGTGATTACGATGAGACATTTGCTCCTATTGCTCATATGGTAACGGTTCGCACTCTTGTTACTGTGGCTACTGTTCGCTTTTGGACTATCTCTCAAAAGGATGTGAAGAATGCTTTTCTTCATGGTGACCTACAGGAGGAAGTTTATATGACACCACCTCAGGGTGTTGCGGCTCCTGTTGGTCATGTTTGTCGCCTTCGTCGTGCTCTTTATGGCCTCAAACAAGCTCCTCGTGCTTGGTTTGAGCGGTTCAGTTCAGTTGTGTTAGCTGCTGGTTTCTCCCCGAGTAATCATGATCCTGCATTGTTTATTCATACATCTCCACGTGATCGTACTATGCTTTTACTGTATATTGATGACATGCTGATTACTGAAGATGACAAGGAGTACATTGCTTTTGTTAAGCAACGGCTCAGTGAGTAGTTTTTGATGTTGGATTTGGGTCCTCTACGTTATTTTCTAGGGATTGAGTTTACTTGCACAGATGATGGCTACTATCTATCTCAGTAGCGTTATATTCGGGATTGGCTTGCTCGTTCTGGTCTCACTGATAATCGGACAGCTGCTACTCCTATGGAGCTTCATCTTCAGCTTCGTCCTACTGATGGCACTTTGCTTGAAGACCCCTCTCGTTATCGTCATATTGTTGGGACTTGGGAGTCTTGTCTATCTTGCAGTGACACGTCCTAATATTGCTCATTCTGTTCATATGCTCAGCTAGTTTGTTTCTGCTCCCACATCTGTTCACTATGCTCACCTACTACGTGTGTTACGCTATCTACGAAGGACTATTGATCGTTGTCTCTTTTATTCTCGGTTGAATCAGCTTCATGCTTACTCTGACTCAACTTGGGCGAGTGATCCTGTTAATCGACGATCTGTCTCTGGCTATTGCATATTTCTTTGGTCTTCGCTTATTGCCTGGAAGTGCAAGAAACAGACTGCAGTTTCACGGTCTAGTGCTGAGGCTGAGTTTCGAGCGTTGGCCACTACTACTTCAGAGATTGTTTGGCTTCGTTGGCTTTTAGCTGATCTTGGTGTGTCATGCGATACTCCTGCATCTCTTATGTGTGACAACACTAGTGCTATACAAATTGTTACTGATCCAATGAAGTATGAGCTGACTAAGCACATTGGTGTGGATGCATTTTTCACACGTTCTCATTGTCAACAGAAGACTATTGCTCTTCAGTATGTGCCTTCTGAGATTCAAGTCGTTGATTTCTTCACAGAGGCTCAAACCCGAGAGCAACATCGCTTCCATCTCTCCAAACTCAATGTTTCAGATCCTCCTGGCTCATATTGAGTTTGCAGGAGGGTGTTATGTACATGTGTACAAGGCCCATAAGCCCATAAGCTCTAGGGTTTACTGTAGTATATGTACTGTAGGGTATTCATCTACAATGCTTTGAGGTTCATACCGTAACAGTCCGAGCTCGGTCGGGGCAGATCCGGGCATCGGGCGACGCAGATCCAGGGGCAGGGGGCGTGGGGCGATGCATCCGAGTTTGGCTGGTGTGGATCCGAGCGTCGGGCGGCTCGAGGTGACACAGCCCGAGCTCGGCCGACGCAGGGCGGCGCAGATCAAACGGGAGCTCGAGCGGCCGCCCATGCCGAGGCCGAGTAGGAGGCTGCGGCGGGGTATACGGCCGGCGTCGGCGGTGTGGGGCAGTGGCGAGCTCGAGGCGGCAATGGGCGAGGAGATCGAGGGAGAGAAGAGGCGTGGCGACGCGGACATCGGAGGGGGCTCAGAGGCACTGGCGGTCGGCGCGAGACACACACGACGGCAACGGCCCGAGGTAAGAAAAAGAATCGAGAGAGAAGAAAGTCATGGCTCTCGTACCATGTTGGAATGAAACCCTATTTCTATTCCAATGGGCCAAAGGCCAAAATATACAAGTTACAAGTGTTGGTCAATATGCAAAGAGCACCCTATACAAGCTACAAATCTAACATCTAACAGTTGTCACCCTATAGTAAATAATTTCATCCACAAGACCATTCTCTATCTCATGTTAATTATGTGACCTCACAATTGTGGAGACGACTATACCTGATATAAATCAGTCAAACAGGTGCCACGTTTGCAGATAAAATTCTTAAATATATGAAAACAATATGCAGTAAGAGTACATAGCAAAGATCACAACACTGTCAATGTGCACTATGTATTTCATCTCCATTGATAAAAATTATGAGTAGCTCAACAACTGCAAGTCTGCAACCCACTTAAATATATTATATGTTGAAAGTAAGAGAAAAGACAAGGTATGTTTACCTTCGCAATGCCTTATCGATACTAGTTTCCCATGGTCAAAAAGTAGCTGCTGCAATGTCTTGGAGTGACAGTTTTCAACGCATCTTATCCAAATATGGGCAAGCTTATCTGAGTTTCCATTCACCAGGGCCCTTTGCTGAGAACAATTACTCCTTTGAGTAGAATCCAGTAGAAGATCAACAGACCTACATTCTCCATAAACCATGTTGTCGTTCAGTCTTGACCTAGATGAATATGAGGCAAGGGCCTGAGGACTAGAGTGCACACTTGTTGTTTTGGGTTCAAGTGTTTTCTTTGAAACACCAAAGGCAGATAAAGAATGAGAAGCAGTCCTGCTGGTTGATGATTCTCTCACTGCTTCGGTCACAGCATCATTGGCTGATATAGGGTGTTTACTAGTGCTGCTTCTTGGTTGGTTTATGTCTGAACTATGACCAGAACCGAGCTGTAGTAGAGCAGCGGTGAACCATGTTGAATGCTCACTTGAAAGCCTTATCTGCTTTTCAGCATCAGAAAGAATCTTCAATGCTTGTTGTAATCTTTCCAACTCTGTATCAGTTACTGCAGACAGAACACATACACAAGCAAAGGTGTTAAAAGATAGATCAACAGATTGTAGATTGGGCAAACAGCATCTTTTACGGATGTGCAATGTAACAAGTGGTTGAACAAGACTAGCACAATAAGACATTCAAGTTAAAATTCTGTAAATGACAAATAACAGAGGAGCCATAACAGAAACAGTTCACAGCTTCTGTTGGAGCTATAAGGTCAAGATGTGGTGCCTAGCAACATAAGATCTTATATACAGATTTGTAGACTTATGGATATCTGATCTTCAAGACCCATATTAATTAGGTTAAGTCCCTGTTATTCAGCATTATTTTTTTCCATAAACGAAATTTGAATTCATTTTTCCCAGAAAATGTGCAGTGGAATGATATCAAACATATGAACAACTCCAGAAAAAATTGCCGAAAGATCCACTAGCATTGATTTATTCGACTTGTCATTGGTTAAATTGTTGGGCAAAATTGCAGGAGGACGAAGAACAGGAGACTATCATGGTGGGCGCAAAACTTCTGGGACAGGTTGCAGCTGAAGTTTTCCACAGAAGTTGGTGAACTGATCCTTTGATGAAATGTCAACAGAATATTTTGTGTTGCAGCATTCATATGTTTAGCGGTAGCTGAGATGTTGTATGTTGATAGTCTGTTGGTTTGAGATGTCTATTCCTTCAAGCAGATTGTTGCAGGTTTGGCTGTGCAGAGCTACCTGCCGTTTATTGCCATGTTGTTTTCTTTTCTTCTTTTGGACTATCTATAGCAACTTTAGCAGAAATCGGAATATCTCTGTTTTCTTAAATAAAAAAAACTCCAGAAAGTCTATTTGAATGCTATTATTCAACTATTCAAGTTGTTATAAACTGGGAGTAGGGAGCAATTTGAAGTTGTTAGAGAACAAAAATAGAAAAAGGTATAGAACAGACTCTTGTTGCACGACCATTTTACACCATTGCCCATTGGATACATCATTTCCACCAGAGCATAAAACAATCCATCTTGTAGGTGACAGCTAGCAACTAAAATGATCTTCGTAAAAAAACTAAATGGAAAATCTAGTTATTACTTACCGTTATAGCATTGTCTACTTAAGAACTTCCATCAGAAATAGTTTTGGTTATGGTGCATTAAAATAATTGAGATTTAATATTATTCCCTCTGAAAAATCACCTCACAACTCCAAAGTATTGCGATGCTGTCAATCAACAGCCACAGCCCACAGCGCCACACAATAGCATATTTCAATTTATTCCATTTCATATGATTTTCGATGTCATTTCCTTCCTCAAAGGTATGATGAGAATACTAAAAAAAAATTATGTCTTTATGATAAATGAAAGGAGCATCAAGAATGAGCATTTATTAGTCTAAATAAAAGATAACAAAATATATTAGATTAAAATTACTTCCATCTATCATCTAAATATGACTGCACTGCTGCAGTAGATTGCATGATAAAAAACAAACTTTGGAAGCGTTCATGTGATAGTTCTGATGAAGAAAGAAATAAAGACAAAGAGGAAGAAGAAAGAATAAATGAACAGAACACAGAAAGAAAGCAAAACAACAAAGTTGAAAGTACTCACAACTTCGACCACAAAGCGCCGCACCATTACAAGTAGAATCAGCTAATTTGTAGGTGCCAGCAATGATGTCCATGATGAGCCCAGCTAACTGAGACATTAATGCCATCGGATCAATGCCACAATCCATCAGTTCTCTGGACCTTTTGACTGTTTCAGTTGTGTCTGAGGACATAGCTATCTCCAGAAGATCAAGCAGTTTCTCTTCCGAGACAACCCCGACCTATAAAATATAATTTGAAATTTAGTGCCATTATTAGGATTGAATAACTAATATTCATCATTCAGAAATTAGGAAGGAAGAAGTTCAACTTGTTCTCCACTCAAGTAATCATGCAGAAACTGAATAGCAAGTCAGGAGATTCAACTGGATTAACTCAGGGATCAGCTAACCATTCCCGGGTTGGATCCCGGCCCCCCTCCAGTACCGGTAACCGGACCGGTTACCGGTCAAACCGGATTTTGTTCGGCCGAAATTCGTTCAAATTTGATTAAAATTCATTCGAAATCTGAAAATTTGATTTTGAATTTGAAAAAACCACCGGGATCTCATTTCCCGGCCACCCTCCGGTAGGCGGTTACCGGCCGGTAACCGCCGGGTTTTCTATCCCTGGATTAACCATTGAAGAGCTAAACAGCAGTTTCTTGTTGCTTGTATTGTCAGTCTTCCTTAGTTGACTAAACAGACCATTTGGTATATTTTCTTAGATCCATAGGGTACATTTTAGAAATAGAACTCCTCTTTTCACGAAAAGAAGTGAAAAAGGTGACATGGGCCCAGATAAATGGTCAAATGATACATATAAATGTGCCAATCTTAAGAGTTTGTGTTTCTACTGTAACTCTGTAAGACAAAACAGCAAACTAACACTGAATTTAAGCAGCAGAACCTTGAGAAAAGCTAATGAAACATTGAAACTTATTAGTTATTAGGCATCTCTGGAACAGTGATTAAACCTCATGTGCATAAATACTGAACTTTTCAGAAAAACAAGGTGCCACTCTGATTAGCGCATCAACTCCATAAGTACAGTTTAAAGAAGCAAAAATGTCATACAGGTCATAGAAACTACAAACTAGGAAGCATCTTTTTTTATGTAATGCGACCCAATATTTAGTTACTAAAAGAAACGGTTGATCATAGCAAGCAACATACCAGATCACTGACGAGCGAAGGTGTTATCTTTTTCCCAAACAAACTTAATTGATCTAACATTGTCTCTGCATCTAGTAGTGAGCCATCTGAATTTAGAGATATCAAATCTAAAGCTGCTAATTCAACATCAAGATTTTCCTTCACGCAAATTCTCCTCAACCGGCACACAATGTCAATATCTTTGATCTTGGAGAAGACATACTTCTGACAACGTGATATTACAGCACGAGGCAGGTTATCGGGGTCAATTGTTACGAATATGAAGACAACACGAGGTAATGGTTCATCAAGAAATTTCATAAATGCTGACCACAATTTGGAAGATAACATGTGGCATTCATCAACAACAAACACCTTATACCGGGATGAAGTTGCAGATGGCGGTATGTTTTCCAGTAAGTGCTTAATTCTGTTTATACTCTTCCTATTACTTGCATCAACTTCAATTAGATTAGTTCCATTTCCACTGAAAAAGTCTGTGCATTCCTTACATATCCCGCAGGGTTTGTTATCCCCAGTAGCAAGGCAACTTAGAGCCGCTGAAAATATCCTTGCAGAGGATGTTTTCCCTGTTCCACGTGGACCTTGAAAAAGATATGCCGGTGCTATCCTTTCCCTTGTGATGGCATTACTAAGTGATTGTGCTATAATATTTTGACCAACAATTTCACTGAATGTCCTTGGTCTATACTTCTGACTCAAACTTCTCTGGTCTGACATTGCCAGGTCAGCACCACGAACAGCTATATCAACCCCATCCTTGCTTTTACAGCTAGACCACCTTCTCCCATCTAACCGGCTCAAAGCCTCCAAGTCAAGCTCCCCTACATTTGTTGAGAGCTCATCACTTGATGAATCGAATGAAGAAGAACCAAAATCACAGCTATCGCCCAAAAGTCGCATTCCCAGGGCAGATTTTTTTGAATGGCCCCATTTCGTCGAACCAGATGATCTCTTCTTCCTATGAAATGTCTGAGTCCCACATAATAGGCTGCTGCCTTTTCTTCTAAGTGTATCAGATAGTGAAGGAGAATAATAACCTCCTCTAGATCCTTTATGTTTACTCCTCTTTGATGAGTAGCAAGGAACACGAGACCTCTGACTTGTCCACAATGCTGATTGGTTAGACTCATCACCATCAAAAGAAGTTGCAGTCCTTCCATCCCATGAACCAACAGTACTGGTGTTCCCTCTTCCTTGCCTGTAATAGGAGCTAGTTGAAACAGGAGTGCACGAAAAGGAAGATCCCTCTCTTCTACCCATTTTCAGTAGTTTAGAGGGATTAGAAGAGCTGACACATCCACATGCAGAAAAAAGTGGAGATATAGGGTGAGAAAAGTAATCCCCCTCCCGAAACAGCTCCTGACTTTCTGAGTTGCAGTTCTCAGTATCCTCAGATTGCTCACCAGAGTTGGCATGAAGATCTAGCAACTTTGAGATTGCTGGATTTCTGATTGTTCCTTTCTTTGACAACAAACCCCTGCTCCTCCTAGCTATTCTTTTAACAGGAGTACATGGTGTTGAGCTTTGAATATTGTAAATGTTGACTGAAGCGTCCAGACATGCATGGCTTTTGGAGCCCACACCATTAGAGTTGCATGGACTTTCTAGGTTAAACTCAGCAGATGCTTGCCTACCATCCTCATCTAATTTTCTTCCACTTTCACTGGACTTGTTAGAATATTGCCTCCAATTGTAGAGATAAACCTTTTTTGGCTTCTTTTCACTTTTTGATTGTGCAGAAGGTGACTCGGTGTGCTTTGGTGCTAAACTACCTCCAAACACACTGCTGTGTATAATGCTAGAAGTTGCCACCAATGACCTAGAACTCAAAGGAGACCTCCATGTTGAGCAAGTCTCGGGATCTCGCAAGAAGTGTGCCTTTTGCAAAGCAGTAAGTTCCTTCCTCAAGTGAAGTTCACTTGGGCCAACACAACCTTCAACCATAGTCCCCATCTCTGAACTAGAATGATGATGACATGATTAGATATTAAAATAGAACACTACCCAAGAACAGAAACGCGGTATTTCCTCCCTACAATATTTTCATAATAAATAATGTCAAGTATTTTACAATTGAACAGCAGATGCAGCGCATAAATACATGTATTAATACACAATATAAAGTAATGTTGACAATTTCAGCTTCAGAAGCAACATGCACAACCTGCAACTTCAGAAGCAACATCTCTCTACAGTGAGAAGCCAAATACACTAACACGCCCACACTGAAAATGCAATCTGGTAGCAAGGGGAAATTAGTGTTATTCACATGGGGAAAGTGCACTGACAACAGATGAAACTAGTCCTTTTATATGTTACTCCTTGTTTATGAAGCTGGTTATTTGTCATGACAATATAACATAAGTTGACATGAATAACAAATGTAAGTGATATCGAGCGAACTTATAATGCAACATCAAATTTCGTCAGTATGATGGCAATTCCATCTACTAAATTTCCCTTAAAAAAGATTCCATCTACCAAGTGTATATGGCTATATACTCTGATGCATGGACACGTCTGGAAGGTGGCGAGTCCGTGTCAGACACGGACATGGCTCCGACGCGGCTCGGACACGTATTTTAGACGTGCCCAAACTCCGAAATTAGCCCCGCAAAAAGAAAAGAAATTAAAATCGGACACGTATTGGACACGTATCGGACACGTATTGGCCATTTGGATCCACTCCATTTGGCCCAAAGGTGATAGCCCAGCCCATTTCCTATTCCCTTAACCCTAGCGTTCTCCATCCAGACTCCAGAGCTCACTCCCTCCCATAATCCCCTTCGACGCCGCCCCTGCTAGCAGCTGTGACACCGCCCACCCGCCCCTACTACGTCGTCAGCTCAGGCGGCGACTGACAGCGATTGACGGCCGGCGGTGACCCCCTCCCTCCAGACGCCGCCCCTTCCCCTTCTCCCTGTCGCCACGTTGGGCAGCAGGGGCGTCGAGGTCAGGGAGAAGGCGCGGCGATGGGGAGCAAACACTATTAAGAAAGTCATTCTTAATATCCAGCTGAGAGATAGACCACCGGCGAACAAAACCAACCACAACATGAGTACAAACAGTGGTCATATGGGCAAGAGGGGGGAAAGTTTCATCGTAGTCACGACCGTACTCCTGCCGAAAGCCGCGAACCACAAGACGAGCCTTGTAGCGCTCGATAGTACCATCAAACCGAGTCTTAATCTTGTACACCCACTTGCACGTGATAGGGCGAGCATGCACAGGTGTCGGTACAATATCCCAAGTCTTCGTACGATGAAGAGCATCAAGCTCCTCTGCCATAGCGAGCTGCCACTCAGAATGAGGAGCAACCTCACGATAAGAACTAGGCTTAGTGACAGAGAAAGCATGAGCTATCGGAGCAAATCCAAGATGATCAGGAGGTTGAAGGGATGTCTGGTCACGAGGGCGTAACGGGGAGCATCATCAGAAGGATCAGATGTAAGTATCGGCAAGATACCAGGAGAGGAGGCTGGTGAAGGATGAGGGCGTCTAGAGTAGTGAATTACCAAAGAAACAAGACGGTGGTGCTACAGGAACAAGAGGTGGTGCTGCAGGAGGCAGCACTAAAGGCGGAGGTACAGAAAGAACCACTAAAGACAGACCAGAGGAAGGCTGTGACAGTGGAGAAATGGGTGAAAAGTCAGAAAGAGACAACTATGAAATCGTCTCAAGAATGGAAACAGGGCAAGAAGCCGAATCTCGATAGAAGAAAGGTCGAGATTCGTCAAAGACAACGTCTCGTGAGATCCTGATCCGTCGAGTAGAAAGATCATAGCAGCGATAACCCTTATGCTCAGAACTATAACCAAGAAATACGCATTCAACTGACTAAGCCAACAGTTTGGTGCACTCACGAGGCTGCAGCAGAACAAAACAGGTACAACCAAAAACACGAAGGTGGGTGTACTGGGGGTTCGAGAGGACAGACGCTCTATAGGACTGACACCATTAAGAGCAGTGGAAGGCTGCATATTGATGAGATATGCGTGTAGAAAGCGATCGACCAGGCGTGGTAGAACGTGAGAGGCAAGGAGAAAAGTGCGGGCAGTCTCAATCAGATGACGATGTTTGCGCTCAACAATCCCATTCTGAGCATAGGTACCAAGACAAGAAGACTGGTAAAGAGTGCCCTGCTCAGAAAGAAACTGTCTAAAAGCGCGAGCGATCGCCAATGAATCACGATGAAAAGTACGGATTGAAGAATCAAACTGAGTACGAACCATCATTGCAAAGCTATGATAGATCGCAAGAAACTGACCACGATTAGATATAGGGAAAAGCCATGTAAAACGGGAATAATCAGCAATGAAGATCGCATAAAATTTATGCCCGCCTTTAGAGATAATAGGCGCAGATCCCCATACATCTGAATGAACTAAGTCAAAAGGACAAAAAGACAAAGACTCACTAGAATGACAAGGAAGTTGTAGCTGCTTGTCCAGCTTACAACCCTGACAAAGCATGGTTGTGTCAATAGTAACACGTCCAAGAACACCTTAACGAACTAATGAAGAAAGGCGAGACCCACACAAGTGACCTAGACGATAATGCCATTGCGCAAAAATTCCAAAGGTGGTGGCAGTGGTGCTAGTGGAGGTAGACGTAGAGGTAATAGGAGCAACTGAAATAGACGGAATGTAGAGGTGGTCAAGGATGTAGAGACCCTGACGATCCCTAAGGCGCCGGTCAGTCCCAAGTACTGTCCCTGTCTGTCGGTCCTAGACGAAACAGAAGTGAGAGTTAAAACCAACCCTACAGCCGAGATCGGTAAGCTGACCCATCGAGAGAAGCTGCATGGTAAACTGGAGAACATGGGAAACAACTGGAACAGAAAAGTCAGTTGACAAAAGAGTGCCTTGACAGCTGACAAACAGAGAAGTACCGTCAGCTGTCTGAACAGAGATAGGAAAAACAAGAGGTCCTACTGAAGTGAGAGATGTGGAGTCCGGTGTCATGTGGAAAGAGGCACCAGAATCCAGAACCCAAGAAGTACCTAGATGAGACGTCTGAGCTAGACTAGCAGAACCTGCTGAGTCGTGAGAGAGCTACTGAAGTAGAGCCTAGCAGAGCTGCTGAACAGAGTCACCTCACTGAGAAGGTCCTGACGTTCCGGTATGTCCTCCCGTCGAGGAAGGGCCTCCCTACCCCCCTTGGATCGTCCACCCCTACGCGCCTTTTTCCGTTTTTTCTGCACCGCACAACTCTGGTAGTCGTGCCTGAAATTCTTGCAATAATTGCATCAACCCGATCGGTGCAAAGGAGTAAGCAGCACTGAGGAAAGGATCGTAGTCGAGCGAAGCCATCGTTGTAGTCGAAGAAGAAGGGGTAGCAAGCACAGCCGGAAAAAAACTATGCTGCTAACCCGCGGCGAAGCTCCTCAGCGCGAAGCATCGAAAGAGCCTCGGTGACGATCGGTCGTGGCGAGTGGCTCAGCAGTTGAGCCCTGACAGGCTCAAACTCTGGACGAACACGGCAGACAAAGTCATAAGACGAAGGCAGTCACAATCCGCCTTCTGCACCTTATGACACTCCTGGCAGAGCGGAGAAGCCAGCTCGTCCAGCTGGCGCCAGAGACTGGTCAGGGCTCAGTAGAAGTCGTCGATAGAAGAGTCCTCTTGGCGAAGCGTCTCCAACTCACGTTGAAGCGAAAAGAACTGAGCATTGCTGCTCTACTAGTATCGCTCACGCAAGTACTCCCAGATCTGACGAGTAGACCGCAGACCAACAATGTCTGGCTAGATTGAATCGTCGACGCTGACCACCAGGATAGCTCGAATACGAGTCTTATCAACACACCAGCGCTCAAAAACGCCAATGGCATACTAAAAAACTTCATCAGCAGCGTCAGCAACAGCAGTAGCCTCTGCCTCCTTCTTGGCGGCCTTATCTTCTGCAGGAGATGCAGAAGTAGGCTGCCTGGGAGGAGGCTGAACCGGCGGTGGCGGAGAAGCTCGTGCACCAGTGATATGTCCCTAGAGGCGGAGAACATCGAGTGTGATCTCTATGAGTGAAGACCACAACCTATAGTTCGTCTCATGGAGTTTTGTTCCTGAGAATGGGATCGCATCTGATGGAACGGAAGCCATCGGTAGACGGCGCTGGACGGCATGGCGACCAAGGCAACGAAGTCTAACTGGCGACGCTGGGCGGCACGGCAATTAGATCAACGTGAAAAGGTACAGTTTTTGTTTTTTATTTTTGGAAAATCTCTGTTTTTATAGAAACCAAATTCGGATTCTATAAAAAACAAAGGTCACTGCCCGCTCAATCCAATTGCGAGAACAGCGGCGGTAGGGGCGGCGGCGGCGGCAACGACTGAGGTGGAGGCTGCGGTGGCCAGGAACGGCGACGGCTCCGATGAGCGTGGGCGGTGGCCAGGCGTGCGACGGCTTCAGCGGGCGTAGGCGATAGCCGGGCGGGCAATGGCTTCGGCGAGCGCGAATGACGGCCAGGCAGGCGACGGATCCAGCGGGCACAGGCCTAGAGAATTAAGTTTGCTATTAGGTACTTAGGTGTTTGCTGTTGCTTAATTACTTCCATTGTAAGAATTAAGTCTATATGTTACATTGTTACTTATATTTACTAATCAAGTTTTTTCTATTCACAGGTTAAAGGAATTCTGAATTTCTGGTATTAATACGAAGTTATGAACTTACGATTTATGAAGAACCGAAGAGTCAAGGAGCATCTTTGGGGTACATATTCCTATGTTACACTTTCAGTTTGACAAACATGCAAAAAAACATTAAATAATACATATGCATATATCATTTATATATATATATATATATATATATATATATATATATAGTATCTGTGTCAGCATTTTTTAGAAAATGACGAATCCTGTGTTCGATACGTGTCGTGTCCGACATGCGTGTCCGTGTCCGTGCATCATAGGCTATATATCATTTAATCCTATTGGCATCTTCAATAGTTAGTTTAGAATGTTCAAATCATATCACAAATGGCATGCATATATGTAAAAGTACGGAACAAAGCAGAGATTAACAATCTGACCAATATCAAGTTACAGCAACTACTGATGTAAGTAAATAAATTTCAACTCTGAGCCTCAACAAAGTGATCAAGGACTTCAAGTGCATGCCATTTAACATGAAGAGGCCAAATACATATAATTCCAAATCAGATGGCCTTGAACAGTTTACAAGCTGAGCCAGTGCTTAATGCAAACATAAAGAACGGAATAAGATAATAACTACTTTCAGTGGGTAAGTTACTACAATGAGATACGGTAACAAGATGAGCAGACTGATGGATTTAAAAAATCAGAGATCATCAGAAAGAAAAAAAACCTTTGGAGAAAACATGTAAACTATGCAAGTAAGAAATATATATTCAGGTTTAAGAGGGAAAATGATTTGGTCTGAGAGAGAGAAAGGAGGCAATTGAAGAGAAAAATATTTTATATGGTTTATACATTCTTATATTCCATGATAATGGATCTTCACGGCAATTTCCTCTTCGCGAGGAATTAGAAAACGAAAAACGCCAATATGCTTTACAAATTCAAAAATGTGATTCACCAACCAACTTCAGTCAGCATCTAGTCCTAATACTACACCATTTGCAGCTTTCCTAAAACTTCACATCAATTATAATATAAAAGTGCACTCCATTTGCAACGGAACCACACAAAACACACGATGAATTATGCAACAAGTAAAGGACTGAAGTAAATAACGTAGAATGGTTCTAAAAAACTGCAGGATGAACAGATCACTGGGAAAAAAATAGTAAAACCACATCTTTGGACTTAACGCGACATACAATCGAAATTCAAAATTCGACCCAATTGCAGCAGACCAGCAAGAAAACTAAACAAAATGGCGCATTCAGAAGAACGTACTGGCGAGAAATACAAGCGGGATCTTCAGGAGAGTACAGCATCATAGGACAGGACCGTCCAGACGGAAAGAGTTTGAATTTTCCACGGAGAAAATGCGCAAAGAACACAGTGGAGTGAACAGCATTGCGATTACCAGAGAGGAAAACCAAACCAAGAAGCCAAGAAATCCCAGGAGCAAACGGCAGCATCTTGCTAACCGCGATCCAAACAACAAAAACTACGAAAGATTGCGCAAACAAGTGGGGAAAGAAGAGGAAACGCTCACCACGGCGAGACGGCAGGAGCCCGCCAACTCGGATCGACAGAATCTGATCCACGAATCTGCAACAATGGAAAGGAGAAGAAGAAAAGGAAGCTGATACTGGTCCTGGAAAGGCACGAGGAGGCGAAAAGGAATCGAAAAAGGAGGCGCCTTTGGAGTTTGGATGTGGAACCTACAGGAATGGGCAGTGAATGAAATGAATGCAGGAGATTCGAGCAATGCGGCGGATTAGGATTTAATATCTGAGGAATAAAGTTTTAATCTCTCTCTTCGGTGACTAGGATCATCTGCATTGAAGAGTAAATATAACGGATCTAAGATATATAGACATCAGAAACGATCTTCACCGCTTAATCAAAAATAAAAGCCTATGGTCAATTGCTACCCTATTTTATCGCTAAAACACGGTACCTTTTCCGCTGCATTATTTTGCTACACGACAGATTATTCACTCTATGACAAAAACACTCATCCGGATCCCTCCCCCCACCACGATCTCCCACAGTGTGTGTAGGACGGATGAATTTGTTTTCTGGGTTTTCCAGTGCTGTACCGTACGGTGTCCTGAGGATAATGGAGTTTACAGGGTTTCCCGGTGGAACCCTATGGATTTCTTATCAATTCTCACTGTTTGTTGCTAATATTACATTAGCTTCAATAGCAGGTAAATGACGTTTTGGAATTGACAGCGGTTTCTATTAATGCAAAAGTATTTTTCTAGACAAATCTAAATCTGTGGGCAGCTAGAAAATGTTGATAGGAAACAAATGCACGAG
Source organism: Ampelocalamus luodianensis (assembly GCA_036346255.1). Taxonomy (NCBI): domain Eukaryota; kingdom Viridiplantae; phylum Streptophyta; class Magnoliopsida; order Poales; family Poaceae; genus Ampelocalamus; species Ampelocalamus luodianensis. Next base: position 13,080,149 of record CM070640.1, read on the forward strand.
ATTAAACAATATTGTGTGAGTTTGCTTCCTAAATGTAGGGATCAATACTTGATTTTTAGATATATATCACTCTAAATGTTAGAACTACGTAAGATGCCGCTTCAAAAGATTAGTGCGGTTTAATGCCACCTCAAAACTTGTTTCATTAGATTTTGTTTGCCATTTTTGCTAATTTTCTTTTACTACACCAGCATTTTCCGCCGACTCTGTCCCAATCATATGCTTCTGTTTGGGTGTGTGACATGCCAAGCTGCCATCGCTTTCATTAGGATCAACTGATCGAGCAGCCAGTGCCCTTGGGCGGACAAGCTCTCAGTGCGGACCACAACAAATAATCCAAAATAATACAAGTTGTCAAATACTATATAACTATGAAGTATCCTCGCAAAACAAAATATAACTATGAAGTACCGCATGTAACTAGGGTGGGAAAAAAGTGCTCGTTAATGGGACTAGTACTGCTATGAAGTATCCTCGCAAAACAAAATATAACTATGAAGTACCGCATGTAACTAGGGTGGGAAAAAAGTGCTCGTTAATGGGACTAGTACTGTTGGTTCGGTTCAAAATTATTCTAATTACACTCGCTAATTGTTTATGCATTGAAATAAGTCAATTTTGAATGAAATTGGATTTCTCTAGTTCGACTTGGCTCGTTAGCTTGGTTCTAAAAAATACTTTTAAACTATAATTAAAATAGTATTAAACTAAATTGTTGATTTCAAGAAGAAGAAAAAAACTCAGTAAAACGAGTATTGACTCGATATCCACCCCTACATGTACCAAGCAAACAAGACCGCTAAACTTAGCACATACAAAAGTGTTGGGATCCGGATTTACATATTCGAAACCCTATGTATATTCTGAACTAGTCTCAGATCAGTAACTAGCTCATGCAGGAAACATCGATGAAATACCATTCATTTATCGATTTAACTAAAAAGATCTCAAAATAACAAATAGTAATAATAACTGAACCTTATGGTCAATATTTACTTAACTTGCCAAGCAGGGCTAAAGAAAAAAAAAATAAACTCTTGCAGCGGAACAGAAAAAACTTGGAAAGACCATATGCCCACAAGCAATCGAGTGGAGAACGCATCCTAATCTGCAAAGCCTTCACAAAACTCCTGTTCGTAGAACTCTTGAGCAGCTTGATATTCTTCAATTGAGCAGCAGAATTTGAAACCGTGAGCACATAAAGTACTCAACAAATCATATGAAAATAGTATGCAATTAATATTTATGCAAGGCTTGAACAAAGGATTAGTTGTATGGTTTTTTTTTTGTGCAGAAAGCAGCATTGACGATAAATACTGTAAATAGATTGAAATACGTAATTAAAAAGAATAATAAATAAATAAATAATTACTTTAGAACAACCAGTGAACTTCTATTCACTTCCCAACCAAACCACCAAGTGAATTCCCCATTCACCAACCAACACAAGCCACCATGTCAATTCCCCATTCACCAAACGAACATTATATTCATCAAGTGAACTCTCCATTCACATTTCGGCATATTTTATAAATAAACTCTATCTCTCGTGTAAAATCCCTGGGTATGTTTATGACCACGGACACAGCTGTTTAAACAATTTTAACTCTGTAGAGGTTGTACAGCTTTACCCATAAGAGATAAAATCAACTTATAATGTCCGTTCACACACTTCCGAAGGTGTGCGACTAAATGATTATCACAAAACATTTACAAAGCTCCTTCTTGACCCAATTCTACCCACTAAGATTTCAACACTAAATGTCTCACTGACCAAACAAGACCCCCTCTTGTAACATTGTGAGTATATATCTATCCTGCAACTCACGCTTCTAAGACAGAACCGAAATTAAGACATCACTAATTAGTTAGCCAGGTCCATCCCATACTAGACTTGTGGTGGTATGATAAAGTCCAGTTCAATGGCGCACAAGATTAAGTCCTTAACAAGTTACTCACACGAGTCTACCACATCTCACAACGTGCTAACCGCACCCCCTTTACTTCACGACCGCTCGCTTGAACGGAAATCATTTTTATTCAACCAAGACCAATGACATATCCTATCATGGTACACAAATTTTAAAAATAGTGGTTACCCACCACAATTTTATATCTCATTAAGTCAAAATTATCATTATCGAACATGTGATTATGAGCCCATCGTAACTAAGCATGATTAAGCATCTCTACAATACCCATGTTGGTGATACAAATATGTCCAACTAATATTAACCATCCTATGATTGCAAATGATTCATGGCATTCAAAAGTTCAATAGAGGCATAATGACAAATAGGTGAATAACTATTCCTAAAAGCAGTTGATAATAAAGATAGCATGCAATTGATATAAAATAATATACTTTTGAAATCATAGGTTCAATATGATCAAAAGACTATGACTTAACTTGGCTTCGGCTTTGCTCAGTTACCGTACTTAGATCTTCAAAGTTTGCTTCTGCTCCTACTCCTTGAAACAAATCGTCTAATAAAAGAGAGAAAAACAAGTGAAGCACAAATAAATCTAAAAGAAAATTCAAATAAAATCTAAAAATAGTAAAACCAAGTCAAAAAGAAAGAGCTCAATTTTAGAAGAATTTAGGAATTTGAACGGACTGAATCGAAGTTCAGACAGAGGAAAACGGACTATCGGAAGATTTGTCGGAAAAGGAAAAAGAGAGGGAAAAGAATATTCCAGGGAATATTCTCTCGGCTGAAAAAGAAAAAGAAACTGACAAGTGGGGTCCACCTGTAAGTGAGAGAGAGAGGAAGAAAGAGATTGACACGTGGTGACGAGCTGTAAGAGAGAGAGAGAGAAAGAAAGAGAGAGAGAATGATAAGGGGGTCCCCACATGGCATTGAGTGTGAGAGGAAAACACATGAAGAGGAAAACAGGGGAGGCGTGGCCAGCGGCTCGGGATGGTGGCGACGCCGGTGAACAGCAACGCGGGAGGTTCGGCCGATGGGCAAAATGGGTTGTGGGGGTCTCTGGGATGCTATGGGAGGCAGCGACGTGGTGAGGGCGACGGTGAGACGGCGGCGGCAATGGCGGCGGTGAGGGAGACCCACAGACAACCCATTTTACCCATCGACAGAGACCCGCGATGCCGGTGGCGACAGCGAAACGAGGGCGCTCGAGGAGAAAGAAGGTGAGCATCGGCTTGGCGGTAACACAAGGAGCATAGAGGGCGGCTTGGGATGACCGGAGAAGGATGGAGGTGGCGGCGCATCAACGGCTGGAGGTGAGGAAGAAGACGCGGCGACGATAAGGTGTTAGGGTGGTGGAGAGAGCAAAAGAAAGTGTTAAGAAACTATGGGCTCGGCCCGGAAGCCGGCCCATGTATGGGTTCCCCATCCCAAACTCTAGCAGGGGCTCTAGCATATAAATAGGGGATGCTATTCACTGTAAAGGATTGATCGCTTGATGAAGGAATAAAGAGAAGCAAGAAGTCCCCCTACATCTCTGTCTTCAATATCTTATTCTGTTCTTGTGATTCATGCATTGTTCTTACGATTCTGAGTTTGTCTACGAGGTAATCGCTCGGACTGGACTCACTAGCGACGGTTCCTCAACATGTTATCAGCACGATCGACTTTCCTCGCATCGAAAAGGTAACCGTCGATGAATGACACTCGTAGATTGAATCGTACTTTCTAGATCGCTTTAAATTCTATAAATTTGCTTTCAAGATTGGTTTTCTACGGTGTAAATTCTCTCTAATCTACCGCGAGCCGACTTGAAGTCACCAACCTAGCCGATCGGTTGGATTGTATGAAAGAGATGATGTTGATTGCACCGTAGATCATTACATTGCATTACATGAACACGACGCTCGCCGCCCGCACGCGGCACCCTCTGCACGCCGGCCGCGCCTCCCGCATGCGACCACGTCTCCACGCCGCCGCACTGCGCCCGTATGCGCCGGAGCCGACCACACCACACCTATCATGACGTTGACGCCGGTCGCGCTGGCCCAAAGCTGCGCCACACATTGCTGGACACCCGTACGTGGCCGTGCCGCCATAGTGCGCTGCACGCACTCGCTGCCGACTTGGAGCCGCACCACCAGAACCATCGCCGCGTTGACGCGCATGTGAGGACCTGGGTATTTAACTAGTAATACTTAACCTCCATATGGTCCTAGCATTACTAATTAAATATCCTAAGCCTCGATGGACATGTGTTTCTCAGAATTGTAGCACATGCTCATCATCACAAAATTATACATCATTTCCATACAACATTTAACACTAAGTTCAACAACGACGTACAATAAAGTAAAGTTATTACAAACGAGCCGACCGGCCAAATAACCAATATACAAGAATGACAATGAAGCAAAATGCCATAAGATGGCTAAGAACAAAAGTCGCAGGTTAGCCAACACAAACCACAGGGCAACCGACCGGGCCGCCAAGCTAGTCGCCCCGAATGCTACCACAACACAGCTCACAAAAGTGAGGCTCTTCGAGCTCACCTTCTTCCTCTGCAACAATTTATATTTAAGCAAGAACAATGAGTACACAGGGTACTCGCAAGACTGACGTGTGGAATAGCAGACCTATTCATATGCTACATGCAGGTTTATTTAAGTGAAGGTTGCATGTCTCATTTTGCACAAAGCCAACTTCATTTGCAATAGTATAATACATTTAAAAGCAAGGTTACAAATCTGTTTTGTTGTCGAAATAACAGCGAAATAATGATAAATACAAGTAACCACCTGGAAGTGACTATCCCAATAGCCACCACAACATAGCACGAATCCATAATTCGTACCACCCATCAAGTTTTAATTAAAAGGTTGTAGTCTAACTCTTGAAAAGCTTACCCAAGCGTGTCCATAACCTAGGGCGAGGCTATTCGAATAGTTTTAACCTGCGCAGGTGTACCAATGTACCCACACCCGCATCGCCTTTAAGCCACAAAGCACATTTCCAAGGTATGCAGAGTGCGGCTAAGTCCTACGAGACATTTTCCAATATTGTGTATCAACCACGAGCCGCTCGTATGGATAGAAACCCATACGCTTACATTGCAAGCGAAGACAACAAATCCCATCACGGGTGAAGTCTTTGGACACTACAATGCTCCCAACACCATCCCTCCTGCGACTCCCTGCGACCCGAAGCCAATACACGCCAAAATACTAAGTCAAGAGAGGTCCCATACCCTCTAGTGTGGTTAGCACGCACAGATTGCCTGGATAACAGGTACTCACAAGATGTTCGGTCCTTAATTGACTTGGGCACCAATCAAGTCACACCCAAAAATCACACCGTCTTACTAATGTGCCCAAGTCCAAATCTTTTTGCTTTTAGTTTTAGTTTTTGCAATTAAACATAGCATCAAGCCGAAATATAGATACATAGTGAGTATTTGTGTGATCAAGGTTATCGACAAGTCGATAACCGCCCATTTCTACCAGAAGCTAAGCATAACTAAGCAATTAATCCGCAAAGCTACTAAGTGACAAGAGCTCATCCACGAACACTAAATCACAGCAATAACCTAGGCTCATGGTAGTAAAGTATAATCATTTGCCTAAGGACATGCATCTACTAGGTCAATTAACGACAATAGTTAAACACAAACTAGCAATGCATACATAGAATTTGTAAAGCAACATAAATACTTGAAAATACAGGGATTAACATGATCAAACTGCTTTCCTTGCTGGAATTGCTCTTGCTGCAGAGGAGGATTCTCAGGTTCAATAAACTCTTCGGAACCTAACGCGAAAATACGATAAAACCAATAAGAACGAAGAACACCAAATAAAACCCAGCAGCAAAAGACATCCAAATCAAATGAAACTTATACAGCAGCTAGGGGATGATTTTAGAAAATTTTAGGAACAAGAATCATGCAATTTGGAGTTAGTATGCAAAAGTTACAGCCAAAATACACTTTCTCAACCTATTAAATCACTAAATTAATTATTGGTACTGTTCATGGCGAAATTTTATAGAATGATCTAAGGTCTGAAATTTTTATAGCAAGCAGATTATGATATCCTAATGACAGCAAAGTTGAGTTTACTAAATTTAGAGTTATGATGATTTACTTATGATTTTTCTAAGTTGTAAACCTAGCACAAGTTACTTCACAGAAAAATAACCATGTTCAAAACCTATTTCATATTAAAGTACACTAACAGAGGAATCTAACAAAATTGATTTTGCATATTTTGGAGTTATACAAGAAAAGATATGCATTTTACAAGTTTAATTCTATTTTTGAGATATTCAAAATTGTCAGAAAACAAGTTATTTGAGTTACACAATTTTCTGCGATAGAAACATGCCCAATTGCATTTTTATGCTAAACTATAGAGGCATAAAAATTTATTACAGTTGGAAACATCTAAAAAGGATTTAAAATGAATTAGTTATGAGTTTCTAAAGTTTTGATACAATTCTTAGTTGATAAATAAATACTTACAGAAACGAAATCCAACCCAACGGAAATAAACGACGTGGACGCACGAGAGCCCTCGATCTAACATCCTACGGCCCACGAGCGCCGGGAACAGCGCACGCGCGCGATCTCTAAAAGAAGCCCACCGTTGGATCAAGATCCAACGGCTGACGAGGAAGGATGCATTCGGACGATGCGGTTGCCTCGGCCAACCATGACCACAGATCTGAAGATGGACGGCTAAGATCGCACCACCCTTCGGATGGTCCGATTGTAGTCACGATCTCGACCGCAGATCAAGCGATGGACGGTCCAACATGAAAAGAGAACCGGAGGGTCCGAATGTTTCTCAGATCTGGGCCGCAAATCGCAAAATGGACGGTGGCCTTCAATCGAAGTGCAACCTGGAGCGCTGACACGTGGGGCCGTATGTCAGTGACTGTAAGTCACACACGCGAGCTTTAACACACGTGCACAGGGCTCGGGGCCCACATGGCAACGAGACACCCGGAGGTTTTCTCCGACAGCCATTAATGCCGACACTAATTAACCTATGATTAAGCATTAATGATGTCGGAACAGCACGGAAATGCGACAGCGGGTGATTACAGGGGATCGGGCCCACATGTTAGTGAGACATTAGGCTAAATTAGGACACCACTAATACTTCTAATGATTGGCAATGATTGGGTATTAACTGTGTCCTAAATATCTGACGACAACGGGAACTCCCCGCTGACAAAATCCCGAGCGCAACCCACGGCTTGTCGCCGGCGACTCCGGTCGCGGCGGCACCCACAAAATACCAAAATGGGTTCGCAATAGTGTTGCGGACCCAATGATGATGACCTCACCGGCGGTGGAGGTCTAGAACGCCAGCGAGCCGGAAAACACAGAAGGAGGCCATTTCGGCAAAACACGAAAACAGCAAAATGCTCCGCTGCAATCCAAGAAAGCGAGTGCCACAATTTCTAGGGACTAAATAGAAGCTACCTAAACCGTGGGGAGCTTCAAAGATGGCCGGAGAAGACTTGACCACGATGGAGTTCACCGGAGCCGAGGAAGATGATATGAAAATGATAACTTGAGCAGAATGAACACCGATGGGTGATCAAAATAGCTTCATTATGGATCCCATAAGCTCCACAAGTAAGTATTTGCAAAAAGAACCACTTACCGGAGTTGGAGAAGAAAGGGGGTGAAATTGGCCGAAAATCTCCAAACTTAAAATTGAGTGATTCCTGAGAATGCAACCCAAAATCAAGTTAGGGGAAATGAAAAGGAAGTTGAGGAGCTCAAAAGGGTACAAGAAAGATTGAAGATGAACCACTGGACACCAAGATCACCAATGGAGCTTCTCGGGTCAACAATGGTGTTTTGAGGATTTGAAGTGGTTTTGAGCTCAAAACACAGAGAAGAGCTAGGGGTGGTGTAAAGGAATACCAGGAGGAGCTAAAGGGGCTATTTATAGAGGAAGGATTAGGGTTTCGAGCAAGAACAAGAGTCCATGGTGGGCTCGGTTCAAGGCACGGTCATGGACCAAGAAATGATGGGGGCAAGTGAGACTCGGGATGGAGGAGCCAAAAGCCTGATGTGCATTTAATGCCCCGCAGAGAGACGTTGACGAGAGCAAGCTCGAAGTGACAAAATGAACCCGCCCTCTCTCTCTCTTCCTGCCATTGCTCGCCCGCACTGCACGGAGAGACAGAGGAGGAAGAAGAACAGAAAAGAAAACGGTGACCGCGGGATTGAAAATGGACGATCAGGATTAAAAGGATCCGGCTGAGGGTTTCTAACACTCCAAGCAATCAGGGCGGTCCGATTAAAAACGAACGGCTCAGATGGATGGAATGTTCATGGCGGTCCGAATGTTCCTGCGAACACGGGCCGTGCAATTTAAATCCAACGGTGGATATCAATCGCGCGCTATGAGTGAGCCCGGTGCAGTTAGGTGGTTCAACCGAGTCAAGTGGCTCGAGTTCGAGCCCGACTCGAACCCAAGGAACAGTGGAACCAGGTTTTAGGTTTTAAATAGACAGTGACTTTTGAGGATTTATTAGGGATAGCAAAATAACTCCAAAAATCCTGAAATTTTTACAGGAGCTTGCTGACTTAGATATTGACCTTGTGTAAAATGTTCAGAGGTTTTTATGCAGTGCATTTTTCTCCAAAATTTCTGCAAGGTACTGGTTCAAGGTTTGACTGAAGGTCAAACAGGTTTGACTGCCCCCTAAAAGTATTCAAACAATTTCCAAAAATTGTGAAATTTTTCAGAGGAACCACAAACCATCCCAAGAACTTAGGAAAAATATTTTCAGGGGATGATCGAAAGGTTTTGACAAGATTGTTTTAAAAGGATCAAGATTTGGATCAAAAGACTTGTGACTTTGTATTTCCATAACTCTTGTACAAGAATTATTTAGTACACATAGGAAACACATGATGTAAGAAAAAGTTTTAATTTCTACTCATTTTCTTACATTTGAAACACAAGTCTGAAACTGGGGATGTTACAGCGCACTGGCCCTACAAGGTCCTACATGCTGCCGGCACCGCCGCTCCCCGCCCCTCGTTGCCCGCACGCAGCTCTCACAGCGCCAACTAAATCGCAGCTCGAAGCGCACCCCCAACCCCCCGCAGTGCGCCGCACGAAGCTGGCACAACCCCGCCGCACGCACGCCTATCACCCTGCAGTCGCCAGCTCCGCGCCGCCCAAAGCAAAGATAGAAAGAAAAAAAAGGTGTTGCCGGCGCAACACGACTGCGCCGACGATCTGATGCCGAGCTAGCCCGCATGGTCGCGCTGCACCGCCGCGGCGCGTCGCCACATTGGCTGCCCCTAGTGCCCCCGTATCCGTTGCCTTCACGTTGCTGGAGCTGCCCCGCATGGTGCCACCCAGTGCCGCGCTCACGCCGCGCCGGCGCGGTTGTGCTCGCGCCACACCGCCGTCGTGCGCGCGCCGGCGCGCCCGCACCGCCCTAGCCGACCTCCCTCCAGTGCCGCCGGCCCGAACAACAAGAGCACCCACGCCACGCCGCGGTGCTCGGCGGTGTGGCGCCGCGAATGAAGGCCAACGACCACCGCGCGCTGCACGTGGAGCTCGCTCCGCTGTGCCGGACGGCCCAAAAGCCAAACGGACAGAGGAAATCGGCCCGGCCAACCCGTCCGGTGGAATTTCGAGAAAAAAAAGGGGAAGGGGAGAAAAGGAAATCCTGGAATTTTGCATAAAGGCCCTCAGGTTGTTCTGAAATTACGCAAAATTTTCTTAAACTAAAAAATTTGCAAATAAACCCTCCAAATTCTGAAAATTACGAGGATTTTTCTGGGATAAAGAAATTCTTGCAGAATAACCCCTCAAAAAATAAAAAATTACGCGAATTTTCTCTCAGAACTGAGATTTTGTGTTTTAACCCCTGGAAATTGCAGAATTCACCAAAAATATTTTTTCTAGCAGAAAAGGGTCTCGGGAATTCAATTTTTGAATCACTTTTTGCATTTGAAGTATGTTTAACTCTGTTATTATTATTTCTATACAATTTATGTATCGCATTTACTGTTTTTGATTATCTGTGATTGTTTATATTTCTTTTAATCACTAAAAATAGCAGTAAATCATGAAAAATACATAGAAAAATGTGGGATCACGAACCAGGAGTTCGAAGAGCATTATAAGAATTTTTTCAACCATTTTATGTAAATTACCAGCAATAATCTTATGAACTCTTTGCATGAATATGAAAAAGACTGGCATCACGAACTAGGAGTTCAAAGAACTGACCCAGCTTGGCCAGAATTTGTATAGAATTTGTATCAGTCTTCAATTCTGTGGTAATGTAATCACGGATGAGCAGAAGATTGAGATGACTCTCTACCTTTCACCCGAATGCAGTGCAATCCGCACGCAACTATCGTTAAGACGGCTACATGGAGTATGCCGAATTAATTGACATTATGCAAGTTGCAGAAGCTCAAGATGATGTTCTAAGAAAGAATTACATCTCATAGCCACCTAGTAGCAATGTTGGCCATGAAGCCCTGCTAGTAGCTACAAAGGTGAGAAATCCTCTCACGAAGGAGAGGGGAAAGAAGGGTAAGGTCGTGTGTCGCATATTATTGGTGCTTTCCGGTCTAAGGAAAAAGTCAAATGACAGTATGAGGCATACCTCGCCATTGCAGGCATAGATGATTCACATCCATTAGTTGCACTTATGGATGTGGACAGTCCAGTGGCAACCCCCATCACCCCTCCTTTGGACATTGCTACGCCCGCAGCCGTAGTTGCCCAAGAGGAGAAGATTGCCATGGAGCAGATTGAGGCAGAAGTTCCTGAATACTTCGCCGATTCAATCTAGTGCACGCATTGCACTCGGATCTTTTATATAAACTTGTAGTTTGTAATTGAAGCAGAACTTTGAATTATTGAATAATGGTTGCAAGCTCTAGGAGAGCAAAGCATTTAAATTCTTATAAGTCCTACACGACTTTTTCCCGTATAAATAATAGCAAGTTATGTTCTGATATTTGAAGTATTTTAAATTTCAGCCCAAATTTCAAATTTCAGCAAAAATTAAAATTTATTTATTTTTGTGGAATTTTCTGGAATTTCTAAAAAGCTTTTATGAATAATTCAAAGCCAAAACAAATTTATTTGCAAAATTAAAAGCCAACATTGAGTTGGAAATAATTTTATTAAGTCCAAAATAAATAAGGAAATTTCTGTGAATTTTTCCATAATTTTTGGAATTATTTTGATATTTTCTAAAGCCAAATTGAATTATTAGGATTAAAACAAATAGAAAAGAAAAAGGAAAACCAAAAACCCTGTTTGGGCCGAAACCCAAACCTCCGGCCCAAACCTTCTTTCGCACGCGGCCCAACAGAGCCCGCCCGCGTTTCTCTTCCCTCGCCAAAATCCAACCGTTGGATCTAAATCCAACGGCCCACATCACCCCTTTCCTTCTCATCTAGCGCAACGTCGACCGTTGGATTTTAAGTCAACGGCCAGATCTTGATACTCTTTCGGGAGGTCCGAATGTCTCAGCTATCGTGAGCCGTCAGATCCAAGATGAACGGCCCAGATTTCCCCTAACCATCATAATTCCGTTTAGCCCATCTTTGTGAACCATTTGATTTTGATCGAACGGAAATCAAACACCCACGCACCACCCTCTCTCTCCTTATTATCTGCACCATCAGATTAGCGTCCAACAGCTCAGCGTCGTCGTCTTCCTCGCCGCATTCTTCTCCAGCGCGCAACCGCCATTGACGAGCCCGCGCTTGAGCTTGAAAACGCGCGCCCGCTCGCCTCGCGTCGTCGCGTCGCGACTTCGCGCGCCGCCGCCGCACACGATCTCCACTCTTTCCCCCTCTTTCTCCGCACGCACACCACGACCTAGCAAAACCGCCGCCGCCACGTTTTCCTTGTCACCGCCGCTCCCGGCCTCCCCTTGCCCTATAAAAGGGAGCACCGGGTAGCCCTTCTTCTCCTCCACCTTTCCCCCTCACGCACTCCTCCTCACACACCCCAGCGCCGCCGGAATCTGCCGTTAAAGATCGCCGCCCAAAGGAGCTTTCGCTGCCGATTGCGCCGCCGTTGTTGAAGCTTCGTCCTCGCCACCGCCACCATCGTCATCGCCATGACTCCGCGAAGCCGGTGCGCGCCTCGCCGTCGCCGGAGATCACCAGAGCGCCAGATCACCGCTGCCGCACCTCGCCGCTTTCTTCTCGCCACCGGCCGCCTTCGACCTCCTCTCGACGTGTGGGTGAGCGCATCACATTCACCACCTCTCCCTTCCTTTGGTAACCTCGCCGACACCGCCACAGCCGTAGCGCCGCCGTCCCGTCCCGCGCGGGCCGCCGCCGCCGACGTGCCTCGACCACCTCAGCGCCTTGTCACCCTCGTGCACACGTGTCCTTCCACATGGCGTCGTGTCAGCGAACACGTACGTGCCCGCGTGGCATGGTCCACCGCGACCAAATCCCAGGGCTTGGTGGGCTAGGTCCACCGTGAGCCGCGTCTATGACACGTGGGGTCCACTTGTCAGAATTTTGTTTTAATTCTTTTAAATTCTGAAATCATGTCGCTGACGTCATCAATGCGCAATAACTAGAATTTCCTTTAGAAAAATAAATCCAGAAAATCTAATAAAGTCAGAATTTAGGTTTTAAATAGATTTAAACTTCAAAAATTCATAACTTTTGCATCTGAACTCCAAATTGGGTGATTCAAGTTGCAAAATTTATATAAAATTATAATCTAGCTAACTAAACCAAAATATTTCAATTTGGAGTTAATTTGATCTATGATTTTGAATTTATTTGAATTTGAATTTGAATTTGTCGTATTTTCGCGTTTAGACTTCGACGACTCCGGAGAGTTTGACCAATCCGAAGGCCTAGAATTCCAAGACGTCAACGAAGGCAAGTCACACCATTGATCATATTGATCCCAGTATTTTTAAGTTATTTTCAGTTTTTAAATCATTTAATGCATGGATATGTTTGTATAAGTATTTTAATGTCCTGTTTTATATATAGTTACTCTCATGTTTCATTATAAGACCATTTTGAATATTGTACTTGACTACCTTGACACCATAGGTAAAATATTATCAAAACTAGTCATATACTTAGCCAAGCTTAGCTCACACTTAAAGAAATTGGGAAGGTTTAGCCAAGTCTCTTGCAAATTTGTTTCAAACTTGACATTGTGGTATTGTTTTTAGCACAAGAATTTATAAAGAGAGTTTTATTCAAAATAAAATCAAAAATGGGTTTGGACTTGGGCGAAATGGTCGGAATGGTGGGTGCAGGTTTATGCACGGGATTGATCTGGCTAAGATTAAGGCCCATGGTTAGTAGGAATGACGCCCAAGTCAATTGAGGACCGGTCTTTGAGCCGCTTATTGCTATGCCTTACCGTACCACCACATGTCCTGTATGGGTAGGATTTGGCTAATTAATTTGTAATGTTTTAGTGTATTTATGTCATGTTGAATATGTGGGTATCGGTTATACTTTTATTCCCACTTAGCGCAAGAGGGGGCTTCCGGAGGACGGTTAGTCCAAAGGGGCAAAACCTTAGCGGGCATGAGTACACTAGGACAGAACATTGTAAAGGCCTCATGATAATTGTTCAGTCACACGCCTACGGAAGCGTATAATGGCCGACATAATGAGCTTGTCATCTCGTGTGGGTAAAGTTGTACCAACTCTGCAGAGTAGAAACTATTCGAATAGCCGCGTCCGCGGTCATGGACATGCTAGCAGGGCCACTTAAAGTTAGAATTGTTTTTGGTTTTAAAAATGCTTTATCCAATGTTGAGGATGGTTAATCCTTGTGTATAGTTGGGCGGGAAGCCAAGTGTTAGGAGGGGATCCTTCACTTAATCATTAGAGGTTATCCATATTACAACATCGTTATTTTAAAAATATATATGATTTCAGTCATAGTATAAAATTGCCTTAGAAATTACTATGTTTATTTAACCTGAAAATGTTGTTTATGCAAAACAACCTCTGCTATACTCACTTGTTACCTTATGCATGCATTTCCATTCAATATTGGGTGTAGCTTGTGAGCACGGAAGTTGTGCTCACTCTCGCTGAATAAATCTTATTCAGGATAAGACTTTTTCCCCGACGGTGAGGATCAGGACGAGTAGGCCTTCGACCTAGACGATTGTTGTGGCGCATCGTGTGGCTCACATATATTATTATGCTTTCGCTGTGTTTTTCATTTGATATTTCATCAGACTCATTTGTATTAAACATTTAATTACTTAATGTTATTTATGATTTCGTGATATGATTGTGATATCCATTTTGTGAGACTGTGTACACTGGAAATCCTGGACCGGTGTATGGACACAGAGAATTCGGGATCCTTCGCTCCCGGGTTCAACAGAAGAAGGCTAATTGTACCCAGAATCGACTAGAACTCTCAAGGATATTCGCGCTAACAGTTTCCACGCAGAGACTGAAGAAGAGTATGGTACAGAATACCTACTCATTACAAAGCGTGAAGAAAATATAATAATGGCATTAGAATGCCTTCCTTCATATGAAACCAGGCTATACTACACTAATATTAAGGCACCTGCAGTCTATACTGCCTTGAAATCGTATTTAGAAGCTCTGAACTTTTCTATCTCTAGCATGATAGATTATGCCGCCTAGGTTTTAGGATGACGAGAGATATAATTAACAATTCACAGGGACATAATATGAATATAAAGAATTTTTTGAATCTGTAAGATTTTGTGTGCACCGCATGTGCCACCAGAAAATTAATTACTAGACCTTTTGCTCTGAAAGCGAAGGATGAAGTCCCTACATTCCTAGACCGTATCCAAGGAGACCTTTTGCGGTCCTATACAGCCTCTGTAAGGGCCATTTAGGTATTTTGTAGTGCTCATCGTTGCTTCCTCGGTATGGTCGCACGTATGTTTATTGTCTACGATAAACCACGCTTTTGCAAAAACTAAATCTTGCAGATAATTAACAATTGAAAAATAATTTTCCTGATCATCACGTGATGTCCACCTGAATGGACAACACCGGAGAATGTACTTCGAAAGCATTTGATGATTATTGCATGAAAATAGAAATTAAAGTTGAGCATTTTGTACCGCATGTTCGCACCCAGAATGGACTAGCAGAACTTTGAAGAATTGTAATTTACCAACTATATGTTGGGGACACGCAATCCTGCTCGCAGCAGCTCTCATCAATTCTAGACCATCGGCCTACAACATCCATCCACCTATGCAACTAGCGCAAGGGTCAGCACCGAAAACTTCTCATCTTCGTAGGTTTAGTTGCAAGGTTTATGTACCTATACCACCACCGCAGCGAACTGCAACGGGCCTTCTTTGAAAGTCTGGGATATACGTTGGCTATGAGACAGCATCTATAATCAAGTATTTGGACCCTATGACTGGAGATTTGCATAATACTCGATTCGCTAATAGTATATTAGATGAGGTAAATTTCCCGTCATTAGGGGGAGGAAATCAACCCTTGATGAAAATATTGGGAAATAACGTGGCAAGCCACG
Organism: Ampelocalamus luodianensis; assembly: GCA_036346255.1. Classification (NCBI taxonomy): domain Eukaryota; kingdom Viridiplantae; phylum Streptophyta; class Magnoliopsida; order Poales; family Poaceae; genus Ampelocalamus; species Ampelocalamus luodianensis. Next base: position 13,095,630 of record CM070640.1, read on the forward strand.
GGAAATCCAGAAGACTATTGAAGTCTAGAAGACAATTGAAGCCCAGAAGACAATTAGAATCCGTGTATATGACCCGCGCACTAGAGAAGCAAATTGAGAAGTCTAGAAGATAATTGTAGTCCAGGAGACAATTAAAGTCCAGAAGATAATAGATTTGCATATATTAGCGAATCAACTGCCTGACCACTTTAGTGATTTGAAGAGCGTGACCAAGTTGCATGTGCTTGCACGCAATGCACCGGAGATGGTTGAAATACCGAAGAAAGAAAAAGGTATCCCTAATCCCGTCCAGAGGCCTCAGAAAAGGACGAGAACTCCGGCCCCTCGAATCCAAAGTAACCGGGGACACCTGGTGAAAAAGGATAAGAAGGACTTGACACAACCGATCACCAAAATTCCCCAAAACTAGAAGGGGAGCCAGTTGAGACCTGACACCAGTATGACACCTTCAGAAAAGGCATGTCAGAATTTAACACGCCCATGAATTGAGACATCAGCATGGATGTGTGCGCACACATCGGAACTGAAAAACTAAAGGGACTTATCCCGCAATTGAAAGCAGCGGTGAGCAAGTAGAAGCATTAGAAGAATCGCCCCATGAAGAAATAGCTATAAACTTTATGACCTCGAGAAAATCTTTGAATATGACAATAGCCAATGTCGACATCTACTTTGCAAAGAAAATTGCCACAATCATCGATCTTGATCCAGAGCATGTATCGCTCGCTAAATGTAAGAAATGATAAGATTGAGAAGATTGGAATAAGGCAGTAGAAACTGAATTGTTCTCTCTGAATAAAAGAGATGTGTTTAGGCCTGTAAGCCATACGCCTCTCCATGTGCACCCCGTAGGGCATAAATGGGTATTTGTTCGAAAGAGAAATGAAAAGAAGTAAAACTTGTTGCACAAGGTTTCACTGAACATCCAGAAGATGATTATGAAGAAATCTATTCCCCGGTCATGCGTGGAACTCCCTTTAGATATTTATCTCAATGGTAGTGAACTTGAAGTTAGAAGTGAAATTGGTGGATGGGGTACTAGCATACCTTTATGAAATATTGGATTCAGACATTTGTATGAATATACCTGAATGTATCCTTATCCCGAATTAGGACAAAGCAAATAGAAATCTGTATAGTGTGAAACTCAGAAAGTCATTGTACGAAATTAACCAATCAGGCAGGATGTGGTATAATCGCTTGAAGCGACTTTCTATGCAAGAAAGGCTACACGAACAATGAGAATAATACCTGTGTATTTATACAACGATCCCAGGATGGATTTTGTATAATATCAGTGTATGAAAATGATCTGAATATCATCGGAACCCTGAAGGATATTAAGAAAGCAAGCTCTTACCTGGTGTCAGAGTTCGAAATGAAAGATTTGGATAAAACCAAATATTGCTTAGACTTGCAGCTTGAACATGTCCCTGAAGGAATATTAGTACATCAGCCAACCTACACTCAGAAGGTGTTAGAAAGGTTCGGCTTTGAAAAGGCATACCCTTTAAAAGTGCCAATGGTAGGGAGATCTTTGCAGTAAGACAAAGACCCGTACAGACCTAAAGAAGAGTGGGGAAGTCTTGGGACCGGAATTCCCACACTTAAGTGCAATAGAAGCACTAATGTATTTAACAAACTATACTAGAACGAACATTGTATTTGCCAGGAATCTACTAGCAAGGTATAGTGCAGAACCTACCAAAGGCATTAGTAGGGAATAAAGGACATCTTCCGATACCTCCAAGGAAGCAAAGAACTTGGTCTGTTCTACAGAAAGAACCAAGACTTAATTATGAATGGAAATGCAAATAACGGGTACTTGTAGGACCCGCATACAACTAAATAGCAAACAGGCTATGTATTCCTATGTGGTGGAACCGCAATTCCATGAAAATCGTCTAAGTAGAGTCTTGTACCGACTTCGACGAACCACCAAAATAATAGCATTGTACGAGGCCTCACGAGAATGTGCTTGGCTTCGACGGATGTTTCACCACATCCAGCAGTCATGTGGATTGAATACCGCACAAACCCCCACTATTATCTATGAAGATAAAACAACTTATGTTGCACAAGTGCAGATGGGTTTTGTGAAGAATCCTCTCACAAAAGTATATCAACCCCAAGTTCTTCTATGCTCATGAATTGCAAAAGATGAACGAAATCAAAGTACTACATACTAAGTCATGTGAGAATCTTGCATATTTATTCACTAAGTCACTTCCAGCGTCTAGTTTTGAAAGATACATACGTGAATTGGAATGATGAGACTTAGAGAAGTGCAAAATTCAGGGGGAGAATCTTCACGAACTCATTATTAAAACTTGATCATGAAGATCAAGTACCCAAAGAATAAATCCAGGAGATTAAATGAAATTGGGTGGATTATACTCTTTTTCCCTTGACGAGTTTTTCTGAAGTTTCTCGGCTAAGGTTTTTAATAAGGCAATTTGTGCAGCACAGTAGAACGTGTATCATGTACTCTTTCTCCAAAAAAATTTCACTGGGTTTTTTTGGAGTTTTGACGAGGCATGAACATGTGAGGATGGGTGCCCAAGGGGGAGTGTTAAGAAACTATAGGCTCGGCCCGGAAGACAGCCTATGTATGGGCTCCCCATCCCAAACCCTAGCAGGGTCTCTAGCCTATAAATAGAGGGTGTTATTCACTATAAAGGATTGATCACTTAATGAAGGAATAAAGAGAAGCAAGAAGTCCCCCTACATCTCTGTGTTCAATCTCTTATTCTGTTCTTGTGATTCATGCGTTGTTCTTACGATTCTGAGTTTGTCTATGAGGTAATCGCTCGGACTGGACTCGCCAGCGACGGTTCCTCAACAGAAAGCAGAGGATCGGAGGAGGACACTCGGGGACACAACATGACACGCTTGGATAGGCGAGGGCACTCACCGAGGAGAGAGATCGAGTGCGAAGGCGGCGGCCGGACTTGGAGAAGAAAGTGGCGGCGGTGAGTTGACGATGCTCTTGGGACAAGGAGGTGGGCACTGGCTAGAATGCAGGGAGGCGAACACAATGGCAGCAGAGGCATGGACAGAGGAGCATCCATGGCGACGCAATCGGTGATGAGAGGCTTGTGGTGGCGGTGGCTTCCCGAGCTTGATTCGATGAGACGAAGACGAGACCGAGGTTGACGGCTAGGGCTTTCGAAAGGGGAGGTCGATGCGAAGAAAAGGATGTAGGTGGCGAGCCTTTTAAAGGGCGGGGATGGGAGAAATTGGGTGGAAGCCGGCAGCAAGGTCGTGCTTGACACATACACAGAAGGAGGTGTCCGGGAGGAAGAAGAAAGCCACGTGGCTGACAAGGCGGGCTCGCGGGTCAGAGAGAAAACGAGGAAGGAAGGAGCTGGGCTAGCTTGGCGCACGAGAGAAAATGGTGCTGGCCAGGCCTGCGACGAAAGGAAACGGGTCAAGGAAAAAGAGGAAAGGATTGAGCTGAAAGGAAAAGAGATGGGGCCGAAGGAAAAGGAAATCAACACAAGGAAAAATCCGAAATAAGAAATAATTCTCGAATTTCAGAAAATAGATTAAAGAGAATCGAGCCCAAAGAAATAGCAAATAAACTCCAAAAATTCCTAGAAAATTCTCTGGAACTCAAGAAACCCAAATAAAAGCAAATTTACCCGATGACCCAAGGGGGGCATACGAAGTAGAGATGACATGTACCGACAAAAAAGACATGATAAATAAAATGAGATATATAAGCAAAATAATCTAAGTTTGTAGTAATAACATCACAAATCTAAACATGCAACATCAAGTAATTAAATCACAATGTACATGCACTAGGGTATTAATCCATGTGGTCGGCCCCTTGCACGCTCTATTTGTATAGAGTTGTAAAAAGAAGCAAAGGCAAAGAGACAAACAACATAGTATTATTAAAATGTGAGTAGTGCTTGAGAATCTTACATGCATTCCCTCGCTCTAGCAAAGGTACACTAATCTCGATGCACTCCAAAGGGTAAGTAGCTAGAATCACCCCTTGGATGTGCATCGGTATTAGTGCAATTCACTATGCACTTGGTGCATAGAAGTACCTCCCAGTGTTAAAATGACTAGGACGACAAGCGCGCTACGCTGCGCCGTAAAGTGGATTGAGGGACCTCGATGTGATTTCAAAAAGCACAGGGGGCTTTTCGCAAAAACAGAGCAGAACCTTGACATTATTTCTGAAACCACAGGAGGCTTTCAAAAAAACCGGCGTGGAGGACCTCGACGTGATTTCGGAAACAACATGGGCCTTTTCGCAAAAAACTAGCGTGGAGGACCTCCATGTGATTTTGGAAACAACATGGGGCTTTTCCAAAAAAAACTGACGTGGAGGATCTCGATGTGATTTCATAAACGCTGTGGGCTTTTTACAAAAAAAAAACATGACACGAAGGACCTAGACGTGATTTCAGAAATAACATGGGGCTTTCTGTAAAAAAACAGACGTGGAGGACCTCGACGTGATTTTGGAAACACCAGGGGCTTTTTGCAAAGAAACCTAACTCGAGGACCTAGATGTGATTTCAAAAAGTACAATGAGCTTTTAGCAAAGAAACCGACGTAGAGTATATTAGCTAGTGCAACACCATAGCCTACACTATGGGCCTATTTGCTTCCAGTCCTAGAGGCAACCTGCCTGGCCACCATCGCACCTTGTAAGCTGCCGCTCGTGTGTTTGCTTGTGTGCCTGGCGGTCAGGCACTGAAAATGAGCGCTTGGGAGCTAGGCCTCCCAGGCAGCTTCATTCACTGTTCATTATTTTAATCCAAAGGTCTATTTTTCATTCATCAATTCCAGACACAGGTTTTCAACCAAACAACTCATCTTCAGGTTTGTCTGGCCAGACAAAAATTATCTACTTTCTAGGTTACCTCCAGACACCACTTTTTCCCAAACATATAATCTAAGACACCAACCAAACAAGTCCTATATGCACCGCCACGAGCAGCTGCGTTCCAAAGAGGCATCATTCCAGAAAAAAAAAATCGGTAGGAGATTATCTAAAAACAGTATTGTTATCGATAAAAAAAATTCATAATTTGCTAGACCTGTTTGTCCGGAACCACATCCTCTGCCTTTCCCTGCCATTTGGTGCTTTGTTACCGTTGGATCGAGCATCAAACGGTTTGGATTAAAGCTGACGAGATGATCTCGATTTCTCGTGAGAAGTTTCCAAGCATCAATCTCTCTCTATTGCTTTGATCTGCACCATCTATTCCCGATCGGACGGTTCACGAGGGCGTGCCTTTGGTGCCTTTGTTGAATAAAGGCAGATCAGGATATGCTTCCCTGTTTGTCCATGACGGTTCGCATGGAGTTCATAAGACATTTGGTACCCACTGCCCAGTGCGCGCACTCAGCAAAAAGGAATTTAAAAATGTTCCAGCGACTATTTCAAGTTCCATCTTCCAAGGCATATGTATGGCATATGAGTGAGTATATGACTATACGAGATATGATAAGGTCTTAACCTTTTGGTAGTAGCTCCACGGTCTGTAATTTTGTAGTTCTAAACCAAAATGTGTGTTATTTTGTATAGAAGAAGCATGTATGACATGCGCTCGCGCTAAAGCCATCATTTCAGTTCAAAGCCAAAGGGAGGAGTAGAAACTAGGTAGCGATCCAATTTTTTTCTGCGATCAAAAAGACGTACACACTACCACGCACGTACACCGAAATTACATACAAACTTTTTTGCATTTGCATTGGCTGCGAGATAGATCAATGAGTGTAAGCCCACATGTTACCCTCACCCATCAAAAGACTTTCATATCATGTAGGCAGCCAAAGAAACAGCCCCTCTAAAGCATTGCCTCTAATGGATCAAAACAAAGCCAAATACTCCTTCCCAAGATGAAAAGGAGGAGTAGGTGCTAATATAGGACGTTTGGCACCATGAACAAGAAAATAATAGTAGTGGTTATTGCTTTCTGAAATCATTCCTGAACTTTTTAAGGATAACGGCCAACAGTCTGAGATAGGGTGCTAAAAAAAACTAAAGTAAGTCTGAGATAGGGTGCTAAAAAAAACTAAAGTAAGTCTGAGATAGGGTGCTATTGATGAGGATCTAATAATTCTCAATTAATTATGTTATTTCTTTATAACGTTTATAGATAATAATATATTTTATATAACCTTCAAAGGTACCCCTCAATATTAACAATGAGAGAAATCATACACATCCAGTGACCGTAAGCTATTTTACGATCACCCTATATGGTTGTAAGTTCTTCTATGACTACCTATTGGTTGTAAGTCCTACAACTAGCCAACTTTTAGGGCACTTACAACCGCACAGGAAAGGAGGACTACTTGCACAGAGTGCGACATAATCCTCACGAGACCTTGCACCAATTTATCAGGCGTTTCAGTCAGATTTTCGACTCAATTCCTGAAGTTTTTGACTCTTCTATCAGCAGAACATTCAAGCAGGGAGCCTGCAATCGAAGGATCATAGAGGATATCGCTCTAAATCCTCCGGCTACCATCGATGAACTCTTTGAGATGGCCGACCGTTATGCAACTGTTGAAGAAGAGGTCGAGTAGAATTGCACGATTGATTGTGACGATAAGGACACTCGAGGAGTAGACAAAAGTAGCAAGAAGAAAGATAAAAAGGCTAGAAAATCCAAAAATAAGACTAAAGGCTAAAAGCCTCAATTCAAAAGCTCTAAGGAGGTCTTAGCCGTGAGCGATAAGGAGCCTTGGAGTTCCAAACCATACCCCGATCGGAGCAAAGGTAAACGTCCCGAACGAAAAAACGACAATCCTAGGTGGTGTTCTTTTCACAAAAAAAAGGACACGACCTTCACAACTACCGAGTTTTTCAACGAAAACTCAAGGATTACTACTCCGGTAAGGGACCACTACCTACACTTGAAGAGGTGGGGCAAACGAGTTGTCAAAAATAGTCGGATGACAATGAGGAGATGTCATTTCAAGATCTAGAACACACCGTCGATCACATCTATGGATGATCTTCAGCATACAGGTCGAAAGGATAGCTTAAAGCTATCGAACATGAGGTAAATTCCATCGACCCTCATCTTGTCAATAATGTACCAAAGTGGTCGAAAATCACCATCTCTGTTGAGAAAGGTGATTGTTTGATTCCTTCTACTCGACCTGGTCGTTTTCTGATCATGGTCGAGCCTACCATCACCAACCGTCAAATCAATCGCGTGTTAGTTAATGGTAGAAGTTCATTAAATATACTCTTTACAAGTGCCCTAGACGGGATGCAAGTTTTCAGGACAAAGATCAAGCTTGTACAGTACTCATTTCATGAGACCATACCAAGGTCTTTGTAATATCCCAAAATTTATTCGAATGATTATTCGAGAGAGAATAATTAAATTAGAGAGGAGGACCAATTAGAAAAGTATTATAACAGGAGATTGGAGGGGGTTTTATGCATAATTTGGACAACCTGGGCTCTGGGCTTCCGGCCCACAGCATTTAGGCCCAAGGGGGAAGGGTAGCTAGTCACATAAGGAGGAGAGGGGGCAACCCTAGGGTTGCTACAGTAGCACGGCTACAGTACAGCCGCCGTGCTATAGTACCATGCCGTGCTACAGTGCTCTCTCACCCCTAGATTTCGCTACCGGCAAAGGAGGAAGGAGAAGCCTCCTCGGTCTTCTTACCAAGGAAGAGAAAGGGAGAAGAAGGTGAGGGGAGGATACCATCTTCGTGGAGAGGGTTCACTGGTGGGTGCACATCGTGCTCGGCAATCGGTTCGTCAAAGGTAACCTCGTTTTCCCTCGTTTAGATGTGTTAGCGCTTAATTGTTTTTTTTGGTGCACTGCCTCGGGGCAGATCGCGTTAGAGGGACGTTTTGATATAGTTAACTGCTGATTCAGTCTCGGGCATCTCCTAGGAAGTTGTAGAGGACGTCAATAGATTTCAATGAAGTGCTAGATCGTATTTTTTGGACCTTTGTAGAAAAAGTTATGAATTTAATGGTGCGACTGTTCCGCGAATCTGTCAGTATTTTCACAGGTTTTACTAATCTAACTTGTGCGATCGGTTAAATGGATAATTAGAGAATCTCAGTATAACGAAAGTTGTAGATAATTATCGTAGCTTTCAGGGAAGCACAAGAACGCAAAATTTGGATAAACGAGCTGAAAGTTATAATAGTTTTAGTGCTCTGTCCAGAAAGTTTGACGTGAAATCGATGCTTTGTTAATCAGCTTAAAAAGGATTTTAGATGGCCGAATCAGGGAGGCTCACCAACTAGGTTTAGCTGGGGAATTTGATAACCTTTCAATGAAGTCCAAGAACACCTAATTTGTACCCCTGTACGAAAAGATATGAATTTTTGAACATAACTGTTTACAGAGGACACAGATCAGCATTTAGGGAATTGGAGTCGAGATCGCGTTGCAAGCTACCGCTAGGTTGTGTTTGCTTTTATAATTTATGTGGTTCATTACTATGGTCTTAGTTTATGTTCTTAATGATTTAGGTGGGGGACTGGTATCGGAGGCAGCACCGTCTTCACGTCCTCCGTTCTCACGCGGTTGAGGCAAGTGCATTGGTTGTTACTTGGTTGTGATTGATTGGCCATGTTTGTGTGATTTCTATATATGATAGTGTAGCAAGAATGCTAGCATGATGATTGTTCCAAGATTGGTGGTTGTACCAAATATGGCTATGCTCTATTATTGCATGATGTTGTTGTCTTTTGGTAAATTGATGATGAATAAAAGATGAGCATGTGCATATTGAAATCATGTTGAGGCTTGGTCCGTGGTGACCAAGTATGCTTTCCATTGAGATCCCGTCATGAATGTGACGGTCTGAGATCCCCACACTCGTGGAGTGTGGGCTTGAGTCCCCATTACTTGCGAGTAATGGGCAATTGGTCCCCGTGCTTGCGAGCACGAGTGCATGGGTATGCAAATGATGGTTGCATACTTTGCATTACCGGTAAAATGCAAAAAGAGATAAAGAGAAAGGATCCTTGAGCATTGCATTTGCATGTGAGATGATTTATTGATGCGTTTCTATCTATGGATGCTGATGTTATAACTTTTATTTTGTACTTGCTGAGTCTGTGGGCTCACTCTTGCTTTTATTGTTGTTTTAGGTACCCGATCCAATAACGACACGCATGGGGGGAAGTAGATTGATAGTCACACACACACCACCATGAACCAAACAAAGTTGAATGAACTTCAGATCGTGTTTTAATAATTGGGCGAGTTGCTCAAAGGTTTTGTTAGTTTTATTTTGTCCCATGCAGTGGATTAAGTGTAATAATGATGAGTAGTGGTACTCTATTCTCCTTTGGTTTTGTTAGTGACTTAGCATGTTATGATTACTTATTGATGTCTCTAGATGATAGCTTAGTTAATTATGAATTATCTGTATGTTGGAACCTCCGTGTAATTAACTTTACAAGGGAGGTTCTGCCGAAATTTACTAAAATTACCTTGGTTAGAATTATTAGGGTTTGTTCAGTACCATTCCAGGCTCATGTCGGGCTGGGGTGTTACAGTCTTGGCCAAACCTATTGGTCAAGTTTCCCTTCCTATTACGTTTGGATCACCAAACAATTTCTGAACAGAGAAAATCTCTTTTGATGTGGTCGATTTCGACACGACATATAATTCTATTCTTGGTCGACTAACTCTGTCACGATTCCTAATGGTTGCCTATTATGGTTATCAATGTCTTAAGATGCTAGGTCCCAAAGGAGTAAGCACTGTCCGCTGTGATAAAAAGATAATGCTCACATGCGACTGGAAGTCCCTCGAGATGGTTGGCCAAATACCAACTCGAGAAGCAAGCAAAGTGCAACTTTCGATCAAGTAGTCAAAGTCTAAAGTTACCCCAAAGCCGAATGACCAAATCAAAGAAGTTCCACTGAATACAGAGGAACCTTTGAAGACTGTTCGCATTGGGGTCGCTCTCGACCCCGCATAGGAAGACGCTCCAATCACCTTCATCCGAGCAAACGTAGATATATTCGCGTGATAAGCATCCGATATTCCTGGAGTCCCTAGGGAGGTAATCGAGCACAGGCTAGATCTACGGTCTAACAAGAAGCCGTAAAACAAAAATTATGAAGATTTGCACCTGATCGACGAGATGCTATTAGATCAAAATTGGACAAGCTACTCAAGGCAGGGTTCATAAAAGAGGTCGACCCCCCAGAGTGGTTGGCTAACCCTGCAATGGTTAGGAAGTCTAATGGTAAATGACATATGTGTGTAGACTTTACTGATCTAAATAAAGCTTGTCCAAATGATGGTTTTCCTCCTTCCTCGTATCGATCAGTTAGTTGATTCCACTGCTGGTTGTGAAATATTAAGTTTCCTAGATGCAAACTCTAGTTATTATCAGATAAGTATGTGTTTAGATGATGAAGAAAAAACCACATTTATTACACCATTTGAAATATTTTGCTACATCAAAATGCCATTTGATTTAAACAATACTGGTGCTTCCTTTCAACACTTGATGCGAAAGACCTTCCTTCCTCAACTTGGTCGAAACTTAGAAGCTTATATTGTTGATCTGGTCGTAAAAAGCATACAACGTCTTAATCACATTTCTGACCTACAGGAAATATTCGACAACCTCATAAAACCCCAGTAAAAATATGTCGGTGTTTTAGAACCGATCTTACGTATGATTATTTGATTCGGGGGGTCTCCAAGATTGAAATCATGCAGAGAATGACACAGGGATTTTATATAGGTTCAGGCCTTCTTCAGAGAGAATAATAACCCTACTTCTGTGTGGCTATATTGAGTATGTTGGTTATAGTCGGGAGAAAGACTAATGCTTCTTATCCTCCAGGGTGCGATTCTCCCTTTCTCATGTCAACTGACTATAACCTTTATATAGTGTACGAAGAGGTAGCCGTTTCTCTAGGCCAAGGGGAGTCTTATCATTTCATATAATGAGCACGTTGATGGTAGTTATTGCTGGAGTAGTAACCCCTCCACGTCGCTTGGCAGTTATTGTCAGAGATATAGGCGTATTGCGTGTAGTTATTCTAGAGAATAACAACATATACTAACTCTTTAGATTCCCTAACCAATTGAGCCTACCTGTCTGCAAACTCTATCGATTATAGGGTGGTTGTAACTGTAACAGCCCAAATTTCAAATTCCAGTTGAAAATAAAGTTTAATTATTTCTGTGGATTTCAGTGGTTTTTCTGAAATTTTTAAAAGCTTTTACATAATTAACATAAAGCTAAAACAAATTTATTTGCAAAATATATTACCAAATAATAGTGGAAAATATTTTATTTAAGTCCAAAATGCCTCAGAGAATTTCTATGAATTTTCCCCAAATTTGTGGACTTAATCTGCTATTTTCCAAAGCCTAAATGAATTATCAGCATTTAATTAATTGGAAAATCAAAAGAAAACCTCAAACAGGCAATGGGCCGAAACCCTAGCTCGGCCCACGTCCATTTTCGCGTGCGCGGCCCGCGTGGCCCGCACCTCCCACGCGTTTCAACCCCGCACGCATCTCAGTCGTTGGATTGCAATCCAACAGCCAGATTTCAATGAAACATTCGGGCTACCGAACGCTCCTTTTGGTTTTGCACCGTCAGATCTAAATCCAACGGTTCGTGTGCATCAGGGACTTTACTACTCACTCGCACCGCCTCAATCTATCGCGACTGTTGGATTAAAATCCAACGGCTCGCATCCATCGCACTTACCCCTTCGCTCCCACCTTGTCCACCGTTCTATCAAAATCGGACGAACCAGCGTCATCGTCTCCCTTTCCTTTCTTCTTCCTCGCCTCTTTCCTTTTTTCCCCGCGCGTCCGCCATTGCCTCCTTCTAGAAACCTTCCATACGCGCCTGAATCCGGCTGCATCTCCGAAATCACCGCGCACATTTATGTCGCCGTGTCACTCCGCGACCGATCCGGCCATCACCTTCCACCCCGGTCGTATTTTTTTCAATTTAACCATTTTTTCGTTAAAACTTCACATTTATACCCCTGCTCGTCTTATTTCCGATTTTGGACCCGGGTGGCGCCGTGACTCACGGCGCCGAGCTAACTACCGGCGCCATGACTCATGGCGGCGAGGTACCGCCACGCAGCATGACTCACGCCGCCGCCACGGTGGCGAGTGCGGTACCTCGGCGCCATGAGTCATGGCGCCGAGTGTTAGCTCGGCGCCGTGAGTCACGCCACACCCCGGGTCCAAAATCGGAAATAAGACGAGCAGGGGTATAAATGTGGAGTTTTAACGAAAAAAGGGTTAAATTGAAAAAAATTCAGCCACCCCGGTGCCCTAAATTCCCTAATTCTCGCCGTCGTGCCGCGCGGACCTTCTTGTGCCCTACGAAGCTTCGGCCACGCCCTCACCCTATAAGAGGGGGCACCAGGACCGCCTTTACCTCCACACCTCGACACCACCACCCACCTAGCCCCTCCGTCTCGCTAGCACCCGGAATTCGTAGTTTTTCGCCAGCGGTGAAACCTCGTTTCTTCTCCGGTTCCGACGCCGTCGTTGACGCTCCGTCCACTCCGACCACGCCATCGACATCGCCGCATCATCGTGAAGCCGGAGTGATCATCCACTTCGTCGGAGGACCCAGGGATCATCTTCTTCACCGACGACCCCGCGCCGCCGCCGCTAAACCTCGTCGCCGATGGTCAAAACTCCTCGCTCCGCCGCTGTTTTGGTGAGCATCAGTTTCTCCTTCACCTACTCTCTCTTTTGAGCACACTCACTCACCTCGCCGTGGTGTAGAACGCCGGCGAGGCCACCATCGGAGCTCCGCCGGTTTTGAGCCTACGTGGCCTTGCCACCTCACTACCCCGTAGGTGCCACTTCAGTACCCAAAGGCCGCGTGGCTGCCAGGTCAACACCCGCGTGGCCAATCCACTGCACCGGCTCACCCTCGGCTCGGTGGAATTAGTCCACCATGAGCCGTGTCTATGACAGTGGGGCCCACATGTTAGGGAATTATTTTAATCCCTTTAAAATTCCGAAAATCCCTCGCTGACGTCAGCATTGCAGAGTAAATAGATTTTCCTTTAAAAATATAATTCGAGAAATTCATTTAATTTGCAGATTTAGGTTTTAAACTTCTTAAATTCATATCTTTTGCATCTGAACTCCAAATTGGTTGATTCAAGTTGCAAAATTTATATAAAATTATAATCTAGCTAACTAAACCAAAATATTTCAATTTGGGGTTAATTTGAGTTGTATTTTTGAATTTATTTGAATTTGAATTGAATTTGTTGTATTTTCGCGTATAGACTTCGACGACTCCGGAGAGTTTGACCATCCCGGAGACCTAGATTTTCAGGACGTCAATGAAGGCAAGTCATACCATTGATCATGTTGTTCCCAGTATTTTAAAATATTTAATTCTATTTTCAAATTACTATTGTATGCATATGTTTATACAATTGTTTGAATGCCCTGTTTTTGTATATAGTTATTCCAATCTTCATTGTATGGCCAATTTGAGTATTGAATATGAATGCCTTGTCACCCTTAGGCAAAATGATGCTAAAATTTGTCGTATGCTTAGCCATGCTTAGATCACACTTATAAATTTGGGAAGGTTTAGCCAAATCTTTTACAAACTTGATTCAAACTTGTTATTGTGATATTGTTTTACCACAAAAGGTTTATAAAGTGGGCTTTACTCTAAATAAAATCAAAAATGGGTTTGGACTTGGGCGAATTCGGGATCATTCATTCCCGGGTTCGACAAAAGTGGTAGAGTTATATCGACTGTAGGTCGTGGCCTTAGAATATCCATAAGGACTTATTTCCAAAAACTAAAACTATTTTGAGTCTGTCCGGAGTCCTCTCTCAACCCTTCTCTTTAAAATGGTTACTGACTCATCTCTTTCTAAAAAAATGTAGATGACTGTGATACCGGATGCTACCTCTCACGGAGTTCTTGCTGGACACTGGGCCGGGCTTCTTTGGGAGATGATGCAACACCTGTAGTACAAGAAGAGGCCAACATTCCAAGGCTACAAGTACAAAGTAGGAGAACGACGTCTTTGGAGGGTGGAAGTGCTGATCTACTCCGATCTCTCGCCAAACACGGTCTTCCACATCTTCCACGCTCCGATCAGAAGCGACACCTTCGCCGATGGCATCCAGGATGCAGCAAGAGAAGCAATCCGTCGTCTCCGCCACATCTACGACCGCTACATCAATGGCACCGGGTTTCATTATTACATGATGCATCTTCCGACCAGACTCGACAGCACCTTCCGCTCCGCCAGAGAAGAGGATTCCCTCGAGCTGACACACCAGGTGGACCTGGCGAAGGCATTGGACTATGCCTACGGGAACACTTTGGAGGACTTGTGTACCGTCTAGGATAGCTTGGAGTATGTGGAAGCAAGGCTGAAAGCAGCAGAAGAAGAGTTGGCTAGCTACAAGGCAGGCGAAGCCAGCTCTAGCGAGATAGATTACACCCCTAGTACCCCATAGCTGTTTTTCCTTTAGTCCGTGTCTTAGTTGCGAATCATGAGCTATCAAGTCCCTTTGTGATAGCCATAATCACTTAATAAAATAAATGAATAAAAGGACTATTTTAAAATTTTGGTTCTTCATTGTGTGTTTATTGGTTTTGGGCTATTTTAGATTTATCCCCCTTAGAGCTTTCTTTCTATCTTTTCTAAAACTTTGGAGGATCTAGCAGATGGTGAATACCCATAGGACAGGCAGCGGCAGTGCCAGTGGCCAAGGGAATGATCAGGCGGATTATCAGGATAACCACGTCCCGCAGCCGCCACCACCACCACCAGCAGAAGGACCCGACTGGCGCCAGATGATGGCGAATCAAACCCACTTGATCGACCTTCTCGCCCAATCTCTGCACAATGCCCAGAACGTTCAAGCCACCACCGCAGCAGTAGCAGCTCAGGCCCCACCCCCGCACAACCAGAGAATGAACATGTCTGAGTTCATGAGGATGCATCTGTCGACTTATTCAAGCAGTACGGAGCCAATGGATGCTGATGATTGGCTTCGAGCCATCGGGAAAAAGCTGAACATCGCTCAGTGTACCGATCGTGAGAGAGTTCTGTTTGCCTCTCACCAGCTTAATGGTCCTGCATCGGAATGGTGGGATAACTATTGTATCTCCCATGCCGATGCTCAATCCATCACATGGGCCGACTTTGTGCGAGCTTTCCGCCGTGCACACATCCCGGCAGGAATGATGACGCTGAAGAAGAAGGAGTTCCATGCACTCCGTCAGGGCAACCGCACTGTGAATGAATATCTGCACCGATTCAACCAACTTGCCCGCTACGCCCCAGCCGACGTAGCCAGGGATGAGGATCGACAGGAGAGGTTTCTTGAAGGGCTAAATGATGACATCTCTGTCCAACTGATCTCCCAGAATTTCACCGACTTCCAGCAGTTGGTGGACAAGGCAATCCGTCAGGAGGCCAAACACCTAGAAATGGAGAACCGCAAGCGGAGGATGGCCGCTCAGAGGTTCAATGTGGGAGGTCTTCCCAAGCCTCGCTTCACCACACCACAGCCACCGCAACGTGGGAAATTCTAATCTTCCACGTCCAGAAACCCAGCACCGCCACAGCGCTCCAACACCTCCAGCTTCCGCAACACCTCGTTTGGAGGGCAGTTTCAGCAGAAGCACTCCACTTCCTCGGCTTCAGGAGTTACCTGCTTTCACTGTAACGAGAAGAAGCAACAAGGTGTGACTCCAGCCAAGCCAACCTCAGGAGTTCCAGCCACCGGCGGCACCACAAGGCCAACAGGCTAGTTCACCAAGGGTCGGGTGAACCATGTCACTGCAGAGGAAGCCCAGGCAGCACCAGATGTAGTTCTCGGTACGTTTCTTGTTAATTCAATACCAACATCTGTCCTATTTGATTCTGGAGCTTCACATTCTTTCGTGTCAAATAAGTTTGTGGAAAAAATATGGGTTACCTATATCCTCCTTAGCCACCCCTATGATAATCCACTCCCCGGGCTCGGAAATGAAATCCAGATCCCTGTGCCCAAATCTTACCCTAGAAATATCCGGAGTATCCTTCTTGGCAAACTTAATAGTCCTGCATTCCCAAGGGCTAGATGTAATTCTTGGAATGGACTGGCTGGCCAAAAACTATGGACAAATAGACTGTGCCAATAGGTCTATCACCCTCACCAATGAGCAGGGAATTTCAGTAGAATTCAAGCCCAACACCCACACCGGAGGGAGTTCCATCCTCACCAGCTTGAAGGAAGTAAAGCTTGAAGATATACCCGTGGCGCGGGAATACCCCGATGTTTTTCCGGATGATCTACCCAGCATGCCACCGGATAGGGACATAATGTTCCTAATCGATCTAGTCCCCGGGACAGCTCCAATCTCAAAGCGGCCCTATAGAATGCCAGCCAATGAGTTAGCAGAGCTAAAGAAACAAATTGAAGAATTGCGAAGCAAAGGGTACATTCGACCCAGTTCTTCACCTTGGGGAGCACCAGTACTATTTGTCAAGAAGAAAGACAATAGTATGAGAATGTGCGTTGATTACAGATCACTCAATGAGGTGACAATCAAGAACAAATACCCGTTACCCAGGATTGATGATCTGTTTGATCAGCTAAAGGGAGCAAGTGTCTTCTCTATGGACTGTACGAGTTTACAGTGATGTCTTTCGGATTGACAAACGCCCCTGCTTATTTCATAAATATGATGAACAAAGTGTTCATGGAATTCTTGGATAAGTTTGTGGTTGTTTTCATTGATGACATTCTTATCTACTCAAAGGATGAAGAAGAACATGACAAGCACCTCAGAATGATCCTGAACAAACTCAGGGAACACCAGCTTTATGCCAAATTCAGCAAGAGTGAATTCTGGCTAAGTCAAGTGGCATTCCTTGGACATATTGTGTTAGCAGGAGGAATTACAGTAGATCCCGCCAAAGTGGAGGCAGTAATGGATTGGAAGCAACACCAATCAATCACTGAAGTGAGAAGTTTCCTTGGACTAGCAGGTTATTATCGCAGGTTCATTGAATGTTTCTCTAAGATCGCAAGACCCATGACTCAACTTCTGAAGAAGGAAAAGAAGTTTGAATGGACCGACACCTGCGAAGAAAGTTTTCAGGAACTGAAGAACAGGCTAGTCTCAGCACCAGTGCTAATCCTACCGGACATCCGCAAGGATTTTGAGATCTTCTGTGACGCATCCCGTCAAGGCCTCGGATGTGTACTAATGAAGGAAGGCAAGGTCGTAGCTTATGCGTCCTGGCAGTTGAGGCCACACGAAGGGAATTATCCGACTCACGACCTTGAGTTAGCAGCAATTGTGCACGCTTTGAAAATCTGACGGCACTACCTCATTGGTAACCGCTGTGAGATTTTCAAGGATCACAAGAGTCTAAAATACATCTTCACTCAGTCTGAACTCAATCTCCGACAGAGGAGATGGTTGGAGTTGATAAATGATTACGACCTCGGAATCCATTATCATCCGGGCAAAGCCAATGTGGTGGCAGATGCCCTGAGTAGAAAGACGTACTGCAACACCATCTTGGTGCAGAAGAGTCAGCCAGAGTTGTATGAAGAACTGAAGCACCTGAACTTAGAGATTGTCAACCAGGGTTGTGTGAACGCATTGGAAGTTCAACCGACTCTTCAGAGTCATATCAGAGCAAGGCAGTTAGAATATGAATACATCAAAGAAATAAAAAAGAACATGAGAAGAGGCAAAGCCCCAGGTTTCTCTGAGGATGAGCAAGGAACAGTGTAGTTTGGAGACCGCATCTATGTACCTAATCAGCAGGAGATAAAAGAGTCGATTCTGAAAGAAGCTCCCGAATCGCCGTACTCCATTCATCCTAGAAGCACCAAAATATACCAAGACCTAAAGGAGAAATATTGGTGGGTCAGCATGAAGCGCGAAATTGCTAAATTTGTCGCTCGTTGCGATGTTTGTCAGCGAGTCAAGGCAGAGCATCAAAGACCCGCTGGTCTGTTGCAACCATTACCAATTCCCGAGTGGAAGTGGGAAGAAGTTGGTATGGATTTTATCACCGGACTTCCTAGGACCCAATCAGGATATGATTCCATCTGGGTAGTAATTGACCGGTTGACTAAAGTAGCTCACTTTATTCCTGTCAATACCACCTACCAGAGCAGCAAGTTAGCAGAACTGTACATAGCTAGGATCGTCTATCTACGCGGGGTACCCAAGAAGATCGTATTTGATAGAGGTTCCCAATTTACATCAAGGTTTTGGCAGAGCCTGCATGAAGCCTTGGGAACCAGACTCAACTTCAATCTGACCTATCATCCCAGCATCGATGGTCGACGGACGCACCAACCAAGTTCTTGAGGATATGCTTCGAGCCTGTGCCCTAGATTATGGAAAAGGTTGGGATAAGGATCTGCCATATGCAGAATTCTCGTACAACAATAGCTACTAAGCCAGTCTGCAGATGGCTCCATTCGAAGCTTTGTATGGTAGGAAATGCCAAACTCCGCTCCTTTGGGATCAGGTGGGAGAACATCATCTCTTTGGACCTGAGTTGATCAAAGAAGCTGAAAGTAAAGTAAAGGCTATACAGGAACGTCTGAAGGTAGCTCAATCCCGACAAAAGAGTTATGCTGATAACCGTCGAAGGGAATTAAAATTTTGAGGTAGGAGATTTTGTCTATCTCAGAGTTACTCCACTCAGAGGAGTAAGGAGATTCCAGACAAAAGGAAAACTAGCACCCAGATATATCGGGCCATACAAGATCTTGGCAAGACGTGGAGAAGTAGCTTATCAACTGGAGCTACCAGCATCCTTGTCAGCAGTGCATAATGTCTTCCACGTGTCGCGGTTAAAGAAATGTCTTTGGGTGCCGGAAGACTAGACCCTCCGGGAAAGCTGTGATCTTCAAGAAGACCTCACCTATGTGGAGCGACCAATTAAAATTCTGGATGTCGCAGAACGTGTTACCAGAAGTAGAATCATCAGATCATACAAGGTGTAGTGGAGTCACCATCCAGAAAGTGAAGCCATATGGGAGAAAGAAAAAGACCTCAAGACCAACTATCCCGACCTTTTTGCTAACCAAGTCTGAATCTCGGGGTCGAGATTCCCTTTAGGGGGGTAGGTTTGTAACAACCCAAATTTCAAATTTCAGTTGAAAATAAAGTTTAATTATTTCTGTGGATTTCTGTGGTTTTTTCTGAAATTTTAAAAAGTTTTTACTTAATTAACATAAAGCTAAAACAAATTTATTTGCAAAATATATTACCAAATAATAGTGGAAAATATTTTATTTAAGTCCAAAATGCCTCAGAGAATTTCTGTGAATTTTCTCCAAATTTGTGGACTTAATCTACTATTTTCCAAAGCATAAATGAATTATCAGCATTTAATTAATTAGAAAAATCACCTCAAACAGGCAATGGGCCGAAACCCTAGCTCGGCCCACGTCCATTTTCGTGCGTGCGACCCACGTGGCGCGCGCCTCCCACGCGTTTTAACCCCGCACACATCTCAGCCGTTGGATTGCAATCCAACGGCCAGATTTCAATGAAACATTCGGGCGACCGAACGCTCCTTTTGGTTTTGCACCGTCATATCTAAATCCAACGGTTCGTGTGCATCAGGGACTTTACTACTCACTCGCACCGCCTCAATCTATCGCGACCTTTGGATTAAAATCCAACGGCTGCGCATCCACCGCACTTACCCCTTCGTTCCCACCTTGTCCACCGTTCGATCAAAATCGGACGAACCAGCATCATCGTCTCCCTTTCCTTTCTTCTTCCTCGCCTCTTTCCTTTTTCCCCGCGCATTCGCCATTGCCGCCTTCTAGAAACCTTCCATACGCGCCCGAATCCGGCCGCATCTCCGAAATCACCGCGCGCATTTATGTCGCCGCGTCACTCCGTGACCGATCCGGCCATCACCTTCCATCCCGGCGCCCTAAATTCCCTAATTCTCGCCGCCGTGCTGCGCGGACCTTCTTGTGCCCTACGAAGCTTCGGCCACACCCTCACCCTATAAGAGGGGGCACCAGGATTGCCTCTACCTCCACACCTCGGCACCACCACCCACCTAGCCCCTCCGTCTCGCTAGCGCCCGAAATTCGTAGTTTTTCGCCGACGGTGAAACCTCGTTTCTTCTCCGGTTCTAACGCCGTCGTTGACGCTCCGTCCACTCCGACCACGCCATCGACATCGCCGCATCATCGTGAAGCCGGAGCGACCATCCACTTAGTCGGAGGACCCAGGGATCATCTTCTTCACCGACGACCCCACGCCGCCGCCGCTAAACCACGTCGCCGACGGTCAAAACTCCTCACTCCGCCGCTGTTTTGGTGAGCATCAGTTTCGCCTTCACCTACTCTCTTTTGAGCACACTCACTCACCTCGCCGTGGCGTAGAACACCAGCGAGGCCACCACCGGAGCTCCGCCGGTTTTGAGCCTACGTGGCCTTGCCACCTCAGCGCCACCTCACTGCCCCATAGGCGCCACTTCAGCACCCAAAGGCCGCGTGGCTGCCAGGTCAACACCCGCGTGGCCAATCCACCGCACCGGCTCACCCTCGGCTCGGTGGAATTAGTCCACCATGAGCCGTGCCTATGACACGTGGGGCCCACATGTTAGGGAATTATTTTAATCCCTTTAAAATTCCGAAAATCCCTCGCTGATGTCAGCATTGCGCAGTAAATAGATTTTCCTTTAGAAAAATAATTCGAAAAATTCATTTAATTTGCAGATTTAGGTTTTGAACTTCTAAAATTCATATCTTTTGCATCTGAACTCCAAATTGGGTGATTCAAGTTGCAAAATTTGTATAAAATTATAATCTAGCTAACTAAACTGAAATATTTCAATTTGGGGTTAATTTGAGTTATCTTTTTGAATTTATTTGAATTTGAATTGAATTTGTCGTATTTTTGCGTATAGACTTCGACGACTCCAGAGAGTTTGACCATCCCGAAGACCTAGATTTTCAGGATGTCAACGAAGGCAAGTTATACCATTGATCATGTTGTTCCTAGTATTTTAAAGTATTTAATTCTGTTTTCAAATTACTATTGCGTGCATATGTTTATACAATTGTTTGAATGCCCTGTTTTTGTATATAGTTATTCCAATCTTCATTGTATGGCCAATTTGAGTATTGAATATGAATGCCTTGTCACCCTTAGGAAAAATGATGCTAAAATTTGTCGTATGCTTAGCCATGCTTAGATCACACTTATTAATTTGGGAAGGTTTAGCCAAATCTTTTACAAACTTGATTCAAACTTGTTATTGTGTTATTGTTTTACCAGAAAAGGTTTATAAAGTGGGCTTTACTCTAAATAAAATCAAAAATGGGTTTGGACTTGGGCGAATTGGCTGGATGGTGGGTGTAGGTTTATGCACAGGCTTAATCAGGTTAAGGCCTAGGGTTTTAATTGGAAGTCGCCCGAGTCAGTTAAGGACCGGCCTTTGAGCGTATTTTGCTACACCTTACCGTACCATCACATGTCTGGAATGGGACAGATTTGACTAAATAATTTGTGGCGCCTTAGTGTTATTTGTGCTATGCTGTGTGTGTGGGTGTCAGTTAGACATTAGTCCCACCTGGCGCAAGAGGGGGCTCCCGAAGGATGGTTAGTCCAATGGTAGCGAAACCTTAGCGGGCATAAATATATTAAGACGTTGTATTGTAAAGGCCTCATGATAATTGCTTAGTCACACGCCTTCGGAAGTGTGCATTGGCCGACATTAAAAGCAAATTATCTCGTGTGGGTAAAGCTGTACAAACTCTGCAGAGTAGAAACTATTCGAATAGCCGCGTCCGCGGTCATGGACATGCTAGCAAAGCTACTCCAAGTTAGACTTGTTTTTGGTTTATGAAATGATTTCAACAGATGTTTTTTTTAGGATGGTTAATCCTATGGTAAAAATTGGGCGGTTAGCCAAGTGATAGGAGGATATCCTTCACCATTCAATCAATGGAGGTTATCCACTATAACATTGTCATTTTAAACACTAATTTTAGTTGTAATATACAAACTGGCCTTGGAAATGAACACGTGTATTTAATATGAAAATGTTGTTTATGCAAAATAAACCCTGCCAATATCCCTTATTTACCTTATGCATGCATTATCTTTCAATATTGGGTGTAACTTGCAAGCACAGAAGTTGTGCTTACTCTTGCTGAATAATCTTTATTCAGGAGAAGACCTCTATTAGGACGGTGAGGATCTTGACGACTAGGCCTACGCCCCCAGACGATTGCCTATTGCAAGTCGTGTGGTCTACTACTATTTTCGCTTTTCGCTGTGTTATTTATCTATCTGGCCTCAAGCCCCTTTTGTAATAAACTCTGAGATATTATTAATAAAATGCGAGATATGTTTGTGCTATCACTTTTGTTTGACTGTGCACACTAGAAATCCTGGACTAGTGTATGAACACAGAGAATTTGAGATCCTTCGTCCCGGGTTCGACAGTAACTGACCTGGTTATGGAAGGACTTACGACCATAAGGTGGTCGTAGAAGAACTTACGACCACATGGTGGTCGTAGAAAAACTTACGACCATGAGGTAATCGTAGAAAGACACTTACGACTATAGGGTGATCGTAGAAGGACTTACGGCCACTTGACCAGCTTCTCCCTTATGAGCATTAAGGGGTATACTCAAGAACCATATGATGGTATTATTATCTATAATAAGAATTACAGATAAATATAAATAAGAATTATTAGATCCTCGTTATCTAGCCCGCAGCTTCAAGTGAAAGTAACTTGCTTGGAGAAAGAAGTCGTAGATGATCTTATGACCAGAATGTGGTCGTAGAACGTGGTCGAAGGAAAGGCTTTTCGACTGGTATTTCATTTGACCAGAAATAGACTTAGTCAAGAAGGTAATTTCGCTTGAGATGTAAAGACAGTCTCGGTTTTCTCGAACAGGCAAATTAAAGAATCTCAATTGACTCTCATAAATATGTCGGTTGGAGCAGTCCCCGAAGAGGTGGCAACTGTTGAGTTTCCACGATCTCTTATATCAAGCGTGCGGTTATAAAAACTTACCGTGGGTGTGATCTTAGTGTTCTTACCTTTTCCACTTCGAGCCCTTGTTCTCTCTACTGCCAACCAAGTCGTACACTTTCTTAGACCGTTCCAAATCCAAATATCCTTTTCGTGAGAAAGATGGCCGGAACCGCTTCCCAGTGGGCCGAATCAGAAATGGATGCGGCGAAGATAAAAGCTTTGGTTGCCGCTGAAATGAACCCGGAGAAAACACTTGTGAAGTGGATTAAGTCTGTTGGGCAACATTGGCCGTCAGGGAAGATCAGGCAGATCCCCATCTTTTAGGCGTATTGCCAGTGCGGCCTCCGACTGTCTGCTCATCCCTTCCTTACACTTGTACTCGAGCACTTTGGGGCGGAATTGGTGAACCTTGTTCCCAATTCCATCACAATGTTAAGTGTTTTCGTGTACCTGTGTGAGACCTATTTGGGGATTCCAGCGGACCTCGAGCTCTTCTAGAACTTTTACGGGATGGGCCGACAAGTCAGAATTGCTGGAAGTTGTGGTCTGAAGCTCCATGACGGGAAGTCGATGGAGTACATTCAGATGTTCACTCGATCGTCGTGGCCAGGGTGAAAGAAGAAGTGGTTCTACTGGAAGACGACCAGTGACGACAGCCTTTCTTTCGTTGGGAGTGCCGCCGAGAAGATTTCCTCCTGGGACTCGACTCCCAAGGACCTTGGCGTAATCACCCCCTATATTCAAGCCATTAAAGACTTGAAGGAAGAGGGGCTCACAAGATGGCACGTGGTGAAGGATTTCATCACGCGCTGCATTAGCCCTTTCAAGAAACGAGTATATCCCGTGTGGAGGTACCCGGGGACTAAGGATTCGACCAGAGATTATGAGAAAGGTAAGAAATGTTTGGTTTTATTCCAATAAGAAGTTCATAAGATGTCTTTTTAAGAAGGCGATGTAAATAAAGACGATTTATGGCATGACATGTTGTGTTGATGACTTCCGCCCAAAAATCATCGGAAGTATTATACTCATTAAGCATTGTCCTAGCCATCTCAATCAATGTTCAATTTTTTCCTTTTTACAACTCTATTTTGTTCCGGAGTGTAGGTAGCAGATAATTCATGTTTTATTCCAAGTTCATCACAATAGTCTTCAATTCTGGTGTTTTTGAACTCGGAACCATTGTCACTTCGAATTTTCTTCAACTTAAAATCAAATTCATTTTGTGCCCTTTTTGAAAAGCTTTTGAAGATACCATAAGTTTCGGTTTTATCATACAAAAAGAAAACCCAAGTATACCTTGAGTGATCATCAACGATCACAAGACAATAACTATTTCCACCATTGCTCTTATAGGTAGTTGGCCCAAATAAATCCATATGTAAGAGCTCTAATGGTCTAGAGGTGGACATGATACTTTTTGATGGATGAGAACTCGCTACTTGCTTGCCAGCTTGAAAAGCACTACATAGCTTATCTTTCTCAAATTTCACATCTTTCAAGCCCACAACTAGATCATGTTTGAAAAGCTTTTTAAATTGAATCATTCCAACATGAGTAAGCCTTCGAGGCCAAAGCCAACCTAATGAGTTTTTGCAATTAAACAAGTTTTGAGGCAATAATCATTTGACGAAAAATCTACCAAATAAAGATTGCCAAATCGAAAACCTTTGAATACCAAAGAGTTATCTTTTTCATTTGAAATGGAAACATTTTCTTGAGAGAAAGGACAATAGTCTAAGATCAAAAATTTGTGCAACCGATAGTAAGTTAAAGTTAAGAGATTCAACTAAAGATATATTGGAGATTGAAAGATCATTAGATATAGCAATTTTACCTAGACCTATTACCTTTTTTTGCTATTGTCATCAAATGTGATCTTTTCTGTCGTAGTGAGAAGACCAGACAGTAAGAAGTGGAGACCCTTCGTGCTGGAAAGACGAGGGGACTTGAAAGAGGCTCGGTTGTGGTAAAAAACTGTCTACCTTGGTTACATGATGGGGGGGCTATTTATAGCCTCCCGACATGCCATCTAAAAGTACATGTGTGCCCCTAGCCAAGTACATTAGCCCTAGGGGCTGCAGGGTCTTTTGTGCGCCCTATGCGTAGCCTCTGGTATACGATGTGTCCTCGTGGACACGGTCTATCTTGGGGGATACACCCGGTCCACCGTTCCTGCGGACCTCGTGCCCTTCACCGGTCCTTTGCTGCCTTCTTTGGAGGGTCTCCTTGGGTCCTCCGGAGGGTCTTCGGGACCACTCCGAAGGGTCTTCGGGATCCTCCGAGGGGTCTTCGGGATCCCCCGAGGGGTCTCCGCGACATCCTCCGAGTAAGTCCTTGGGAGACCTTTCGGTGCTGCCGTGCTTCGCCGGGTCGTGGGGGCCGGTGGGGCGGCCCTACGACATTTTTATTATCTCCTTTTCCATTTTCAAATGTGGTGAACATTTTCTGGTCTCTGGTTATGTGTTGAGTACATCCACTATCGAGTATCCAATGTCTTCCACCGGTCTTGCAGTTCACCTACAAAACAAATTTATACTCTTTTAGGTACCCAAATTTATTTGGGTTCTTGGAGGTTAGATACTAAGGTTTTGGCCACCCAAATGGCATTCTTTTTATTTTCGAATATGGGAGTCCCAATAAATTTAGCTACAATTCTACCATCATTTGATTTCTTAAGCATATAATAAGATTCAAATACAAAGGATTTAGATGAACTATGAATTATGCAATCCTTGGCTAAATGTCTCATATCATGGCACTTGTAGCACAAGTTATCATTCTTCTTTACAAACCTTGTCGCATTGTAGATTGACCTTCTTCCTTTCTTAGGAATGAAACCAAGTCCCTCCTTGTTGTTAGAGCACCTTTGCTAACTCAAGATTTTGTCAAGAGTGGTCTTACCTTTGAAGCATCTATCTAAGCTCTTACTTAGCTTGGTTACTTGTTCTTTGAGCTCATGATTCCCAATAACAATAGGATGATCAATTTTCAAATCCATGCAAGCTATATCATTAATTTTGGAGCTACATGTCATGGCAATTAAATCTTCACATGAAGTAGATATGCTAGACTTAGATGCAACATTCAAGCAATTCGTGTCACCAAGAATATCACAAGTAATGCCTACATCTGTACGAGGCTTTGAATGATCCTTGATAAGAAGAATTTCATGAGCTTCCTTTAGCTCCTCATAAGAGTCTTTGAGAGAAAGAAATTTCTTCTTCAAGACCTTAGATTTAGACTTCTTCTTGCCAAGATATGCATCCAATTCCTCTACCATATCCATTAGCTCATCATAAGAAGGATCATCATTTATATCATTTGTTACCTTTTGCCATGAGACAATGGAGTGTAGAGAATAATGATGGAACCTCTTTGATGGCAATTCCGGCAAGCTCTCTTTCTTGGGGATTCGTCTTCTTCGGAGTCAGAGTCCGAAAAATCTTCATCGGAGTTTCATTCTCCAATGTGAGCTTCACCTTTGCCATTCTTGTGGAGCTTCTTCTTGCCATTGTAGTCATTTTTCTTGAATGACTTGGATTTTTCATCCTTCTTGTTTGGACAATGAGAAGCAATATGGCCCTTCTCCTCACACTCATAACATATAATATTAGTGTAGCAATTTTTGTTTGAGGATTGACCTTTGTTGAAATTGGAACTTCGGTTTGAGCGTATTTTCGTAAACTTGCTCATTCTTCTCACAAAGAGAGCCATCTCTTCATCGGAATCGTCATCATCTTCATTTTCAATATTTTCATCAATTGATTCTGCTTTTGCCTTGAAAGCAATATTCTTCTTCTTCTTCTTCGATGCAACTTGTTCTAATATCTCTTCCTTGTCTTTCTTATAGAACTCATTGGTGATTAAATTGCCCAAAAGGTCGGTAGGTGTCATTTTTGGCAATTCGGAAGAATTTAAAAATAATGTCACCAATGTCTTATACTTGTTCGGTAAAACCCTAAGCATTTTTCTCACAATATCAAAATCGGTTGGTGAAGAACCAAGACCTTTAAGTTCATTAACTAAGTTATTCAATCTTGAATATATTTCATTTATGTTTTCATGTGGCAACATGACAAATGTCTCATATTTGATTTTGAGCATATGTAATTTGACCTCCTTGACCGCGGATGTTCCCTCATGAATTTCGATGAAAGTTTTC
This sequence comes from Ampelocalamus luodianensis, assembly GCA_036346255.1. Lineage (NCBI taxonomy): Eukaryota > Viridiplantae > Streptophyta > Magnoliopsida > Poales > Poaceae > Ampelocalamus > Ampelocalamus luodianensis. The sequence goes on from CM070640.1 coordinate 13,122,791, forward strand.
TAAATATCATGAGCCATCTCAAGCGAACTCACTCTATTGAATTCATCAACGTTCAAGGTTCTATAAAGAGCATTCATTGCTTGAGCATTTAGGAGAGCATTTCGTTCATCTAAATTGGTAAGATTGTTTGGATTACTAGACATAACAAAACCCTCTTATACAATTCTCTATATGCTTGAACTCATAGCCTTAAGATAAACAGTCATGCGAACCTTCCAATACGCATAATTTATGTCATCGAATTGTGGTGCCTTACCAATGGAGAAACCCTCACTAGTCATCCTTTTCTCTCTATGCGGTAAAACCTAATAGATGAGAGATCGAGCTCTGATACCACTTGTAGGATCAAGGATAACCGACTAGAAGGGGGTGAATAGGCGATTTTTAAATTCTTTTGGCTAAAAACAGATTTTACCAAATTAAACCTATGAAAAACACTTTCACAAATTAAGGCCTAAATATTCTAAGGCTTTCTAAGTGCACTACACTAACAAGATAAGCTAAACAATTTGACTAGATAATCAAATAGCTTATAAGAGTAAATGCACAAAGTAAAGAGTAAGATAATAAACCACACTAAGGAGACAAGCGATGTTTTCTTGTAGTCTCAGAGACTTGTCAGTCTCTACTAATCTATGTTGAGGAAGCTTGATCAACTCAAGCCAGCTCCACATAAGCACTTTCCTCGATCACTAGTGGTAGCTTTTTTCCACTCCGGATAGGCGAGCTCTAACCTTCACAAAATCCCGGGTCTTCTCACAATCTCCTTTGAGAAGATCACTGACGCTAACTCCGAATCGTCTAGGAGACGACAATCTCCAAGAGTAATAGACCAATGATTCTTCGCTTAAAGATGCTCAAGTGCCACAAAGATGAAACTTTAATCAATGCACTTGAAAAACCTCAACAACCTTTGCAAGAAGAAATTAATGCTCTCAAAGAGTGGAAGAACAAGCAAAGGGCTCAAAAGTATTCAATGAGGTTCAACAATACTTGTATGCTGCAGTGGGTGAGGTATTTATAGCCTCTACCCACTGCACTAGCCGTTGGAGCACGAAACCCTGAAGTGTGGTTAGTCCGCAGGCAAGTGGCCGGTCAGTCCGGGCCACAGATAACGGTCAACTGCTACGTATTAAATGCACAGAAACTATCCATTACGGCCATGTCCGGTCAGACTACCATTAGGGGTCCGGTTAGACCGGACTTAAGAAATCCAAACCAAAGAAAAAACATACTACTGAAAAAAATTGACCGTAGAACCAAACCGGGGGTGCGGTCCGTCCGGGACTATACCTATGGTCAGTTCAGCTGTAAGGAAAAAAGTAGCAAGTCACAAAAAACACTTCTCTAGAAAAAGCTAGCCGGGTTTCTTGACCCGGAGGTCTAGTCAGTCCGGACCTATGCCGATGGTTAGTCCGGACTTAAGGATTTCACAAAAACTCCCTTCTTTGGAAATAGCTGACCGGGACACTCGGTCTGGATGTCCGATCAGTACAGACTAAAAACGACAGTTAGTTCGGGCAAAGAAAATACTGAGAAGGAGCTTACTGGAAAAGACTTACCGCAACATTGAACCGGGGATCCGGTCAGTCCAACCCATCAACGGTGGTTAGTCCGACCTTTAACAGAAAACACATAACAATTGTGGCCAGACCATTTCAAATCAAACCGAGTTTCAAAACAAGTAAGATTGATAAATGTGGCATCATTAGCTTTCAAGCTACTAGATAATTTATCCCTCTTCATAGTACGATTTCCTATTCTAGAAATTCGGTCTTTTATCCTTCAATCTTCTAGACTGGTAAAACAATGAAAAAATCCTATAAACTAGACACCTTTGCATTGAGCTAGATGAGATCCTTCAGCGCTCTTTCGTCTTTGTTCAAAAATAACATTTTTAACTTCTTCACAAACATGTTAGAACAAAAGCGCATAGTTGTCCTTAATTACCAAAATACGACAAATGGGGCCTAGATTCTTCAAACGTCGCAAAGGAGATGCAAATAGGATCTCCTTCGTCAGAGTAGTTTGCAATAGAAACCTGTAAAGATAAGTTTTTGTTGATGTATATAATCATTTCTTTTTCCTGCAAATTCTCTCATCGAGTAGTTAGTAACTCATAAGACAAAGAAAAGAAAAAGGAAATGAAGACTAAGAATTAAAGTCATATTAATAACTTTATCCTAGCTCTCGACTATTTGCTTAGTTTATTTAGATAAACTAAGTAAATAGTGTAAAAAAGGGTTTGCTTAAAAAAGAGAGGTTCGACTAACTTATAGTTTTCGATCACGATTATCATGTACTGGTCGTAAAAGTAGGAACGAGTCAATATTAGAAAGTTCCTTATAGTGGGTAGGACCACGTGCAGAAAGGAAAGACTTTGACTAGGTGATGTTACCCTTTCCGACCAGATTAATTAAATCAAGAGCGACAACTTGAGTTAGACAGGCATCTAAAGTATCTTAAAAATTCGTTCGATCTTTCCTCTCTGCCTCGGTCAGGGTATAGTTTGGAACTTCGTGGCTCCTTATCACTTATAGCCAAGACCTTCTTAGAGCTGTTGACTTGAGGTTTTTAGCTCTTCGCCTTTGTCGACGTCTGGGACTCTCGTCACGGAATAGACAAATAAGAATATAAAGGAGAAAAAAAATGGAGATCACCATCTATTCGCTGAAGGACTAAAAAATGGTGATGTATATTACAAAGAATATGCTCTAATTATAGAAAAAAGAGACTGTGAATACACATGGATTAGGGCTTGGATGTCAATATGATTATGGATCTATATCGGAATGATTACAAAGACACATAGGCCGGGTTTTTATAGTTCTACAAACGTCGGTAGTTTGCTGCAATACTGCCTCTTCGCGCCAAAGGTTGCGTCTTTTCATGCCAATCATCGCGTCCCTTTGTGATGACCGTTATAGCCGATATCTCCACGTGCCTTCTAGGACCTCCTCTGTAGGGAAGAGGTCCTGGAGTGGTCCAAAGGAACCTAAGGAGGAGGTCTAAGCAGGCCTCCGCAAGAGGTTTTAAGAATGGTTAAAGAAAAGACTTTTAGGTCCACATTTTGAATACTTAATTTATCTTGGGTCTAGAAAGCTAATTTAGACCCAGTAGCAAAACCTGGCTAATAAATAAACAAATAAAGGTATACTCGGATTATTGACTAGTCAACGATCCTCGTCAGCTAGCCCCTCAACTTCAAGTGAAAATAACTTACTTGAAAATGACTAATAAATAAGGGGAAGGGATTGATTGGCCGCTAGGACTGATCGATTTCGTTCCATCCAACTTTTTTTTCCGATTCCAAAAAGACATATATGTATCGTAGGCGTATTTCAGTTTGTTGATTCCTATATATAGGCGTTTCTAGTATACGTAACCAGACTCAGCGCGCCATGTAATTCGTAATTAAATTATGAAGTCTTTCAAACTTCTCTTTTCCTAAATATTTCGACTGTTAAATATTACGTTATCTTTTCTCGAAGGAATCAGTTCCACGAACAATATAATCGGAACAACAACATGTATGACAACTCTAAATCCAAATATTTTTTTCATTTCGCTCCGAAGGGGTCTGTTTGTGTTATTGCGTCGCCAAACTCGTGTTCCAAATTGCGTCGTTGATCTCGCATTGTCTACTTCACATTTTGTTATATTCTCCAATTTCGGATTTCAATTGGATTTCAAACTACATGGACACTTCAAGGTATTACTAAAAAAACTTCGTGAAATACACTAAGCGACAAGCTCCTGTCGTTAGTTCAATTAGCGATACGACCCTCTCAGCACTGTTTTAATTGGCGACATGATTCTTATCGCCAATTGAAATAACGATAGGGGCGTGCCGCCATATCAAATGACGACATGAATTTTTTTTATAATTTTTTTACTATTTATTTTTATAATTATCTTTTAAATTAATATTACTAAAAATTGGGTCAATCCCGACGGCTCGGGCTCGGGCTCGGGCGTGGGCCCACGCACGCCTCTGCGTTTTCTCCCTTCCAGAAGCCGCGCAGATCCGACAGCAGGCGCAAAGAACCAACGCTCCCCCGCCCCACCCCTGCACCTGCTGGCTGCTGCTGCAGGAATAGATCGTCCGCTTCTGGATTCATCCCAGGTGAGCCCCCTCCTCGTCCTCCTCTCCGCCGAACACGCGCGCCGGCAGTCCTCCTCCCGCGGAGAGAGGCACTCCTGCCACCTCGATCTAATACAAATCTTTCTTTCTCTCCAATCCAATCCATGCTGTTTGTTGCGGATTTGTTGGCTGTATTGTGGAGTACTGGATTCACAAATTTTTGGGGGTTCCCATCCCCCACGTGAGGTCCGCCCCTGGTTGAGTGTAATTAATATAACCTTGTGAACCTTTCATGATTAGAACAGGGTAAGTAGGACAGTTCCAAATTGAAACAATTTGTATAAGTAGAAAAAAATACTGGTTGTTAGTCTGTTCTGCCATGAACAAGATGCAGGACACTTAACATGTTTTCCAAGATTTTCATGATCAGATCATGTCGTTCTGGAGAGGGAGCTCGCCTTTTACTATGATTGGACCGCAGGAAAATCGAATCGAAGAAAATTCTATTTTGCTATGGTACCTTTTATGCCTTGTGAAAGCCCTTTCCCGCACAGATAGAATCATAGAATCATGTGCTGTTGTACAGATTGGCTGCGTTGTGGAGTACTGGATTCACTAATTTCCCGCACTGATAGGTGTAAGAATTGCCTTTAAGGCGGCTGACTGTGCTGTTGCACGGATTGAACCATTAGAACTTTAACCCTCCAATGGCCCCATCGAATGCTTCTTTCTCAAGTCTTCCATCATTTGTCTCCTAGAGCTAATTTTCAGAAGGTGATTATTGGTTTTCAGTTCACCTTGTTCCTAGTTGAGATCATGTTATGCCTTTTCAAACGTATATATTTTCCCATTCCAATTTGCATTTACTTTGGTAGCTATGACTGGATTCCATTGCAACTTCAAAGGGCCTTTGGACAGATCAGATCCAGACGTAATAATTATTGAAATATTATTTGTGACCAATTTACTTACCTTCTCATCATAAGATTTCTGCTATATGATCCACTTACATCCCTTTCATAATATTTTTGTCAACTTCGTTGCTTTGCCCTGAAGCAAGCTGGAAGCTTCCAAATCTGTTTTGACTTTTCTGGTATGTCATGCTGCTTCTACAAGTCAGCTTGCAATGTTCAATTGTTCACTCAGCGAAACATGCAACTACAAAACAAAATGTACAAACAACCATCGTACTTTCTGGCAGATAGTTTAGCTGAACTTTTGCAGTTTTATTTCATAAAGAAATAATATTGCTGTTGGACTCGAGTAATATCATTAAGAAACTGATGGAGATATGAGATACAAATGATCTACTCAAGAATTAAATATTTGAAACTTATTATTTTATTGCACTTTAGATAGTTCTTGCTTTGACATAGTAATACTTTGTAATATATGTTGTACACTGTACTGATGCTGAACAGGTTTATACCATCCAACGATTATTTAATTTTGATAATAGGAAGAATTGTTGCGTCCACAATATCTTCCGTTGTTCACTATTTTTCCTTCTGTTATGATGCCTAGTGTTAGCAATAGTGATACCTCATTATTGTGGGATCATTTCCTTATGCTGCACTCACTCTAGTTATATTCCTTTCCGCTATTCGAGGCAGTTATGTATACAGTTAAGCACGTCAAAGTTATTACTTCCTTGTAACATACTAATATGCTGATTAATGTGTTTACTTTTGTGTACTGAAATTTGTGAATTGCTACAGGTGATGTTCCTATTCCTGATATAGCATAAGGTCATGGGAAAATTTACTGGTGAGAATTCAAACATGTCCATTCTACAAAGAATTGCCACAAGTGATGTGCCACTGGTGAAAGAGTATGGTCTGTATGGAGTTATTGGCGCTCTTCTGGTTGCTATAGTCATTCCAATCTTGCTTACTTCAATATTCGGCAAAAAGGCAAAGAAAAGGGCAGTACAAGCTGATGTGGGTGGCGAGGCAGGCCTTGCGATGCGAAACAATAGATTTTCCTCTTTAATTCAAGTTCCATGGGAGGGTGCTACCACAATGGCAGCTTTATTCGAGATGGCTAGCAAAAAGTACCCTCAACACCTGTGCCTTGGCACAAGGAAGCTAATCAATAGGGAATTTGTAGAATCTGCCGATGGCAAGAAGTTTGAGAAATTGCATCTTGGTGAATATGAATGGAACACGTATGCAGAAGCATTTAATCGTGCATGTGATTTTGCTTCTGGTCTGATCAAGATGGGCCACCAGCTAGATAGTCGTGCTGCTATCTTTTCTGATACAAGAGCTGAGTGGATTGTTGCTGCTCAGGTGATCATATTACGTCGTAGCATTGTTCCTATACATTTAGTAGAACTTATGAAGCTGTATGACAACAACTACTCTTCTTCTGTCAGGGATGCTTTCGGCAAAGTTTGACAGTTGTAACAATCTATGCATCTCTTGGCGAGGATGCACTAGTGCATTCACTAAATGAGGTACAATCCATTTGGGGGCACTGCCCATATCAACTGTGGGTTACTGGGTTACCTTGGTTATTGGTTCAGTACTTATGTTCTTCCTAAATTATCTTTACTAGTTGATGATAAGATCTTGAGGCCCATATCAACTGTGGGTTACTTTGGTTCCTGATTTAGTATTATGTTTTGCCTAAATTGTCTTTACTAGTTATTGATGCGTCCTAAGAGAGAGGTATTTACCAAATACCAGTACCAACCTTCAAGCAAGAACCACAAAAATTGATGCCAAAGTGTTAAAAGATATTCTACAAGTAGGATATTACACTTTAGAAGAGTACAATCTTTAATGTGAAGCAATCATTCTGCTCCTACATCTGAGATGTTTTATTTTGTTGAATTTCAGACGCAGGTTTCAACTCTGATATGTGATTCAAAGCAACTTAAGAAGCTGCCTGCAATCAGCTCCAAGTTGCAGAGTGTTAGGCATATTATCTATATTGAGGATGAACCTGTGGAGGCTGACACACTCAATCAAATGAAACACTGGACAACATTGTCTTTCAGTGAAGTTGAGGAGTTGGGCAAAACATCACATACGGATGCAAGATTACCTTCAAGCACTGATACTGCAGTTATTATGTATACAAGTGGAAGTACTGGTCTCCCCAAGGTAGTGGGTACACTTCTACGTGAAGATATTGCAATTTCTTGTGTATTTATTATATCTTCATTTGCATGAAAATAAATGAGAACAAAATAGAAAGTGGCTGTTGTGCTATAAAATGACAATCCGAATAGAAAGAGTGATATATTCTCAGAGAATTTTCCGTATTGAACTGTTGCTCTCCACATTTAAGGGTAACATTCAGAGTTATATAATTATTCCCAGTTGTGTCCATTTGCCTCACAGTGGAGAAACAAAACAGGAGGAGAAACCCTTCCTATAAAATTATCACTTTATTTAGTATGTACTTCATTGACAGTAGCTTGCTCTGTTTTCTTCTTTAAAAGTATATATATACTTTCTCTTCCCGAAGGAAATCTGGTTATTGTGGTTTGTGGTTTTAATATGTGTTTTCTCAGTGCACTCAGCCACTCATTTATTGTGGAACATCAGAGAGGGTCACACATTTATTGTTAAGTAATACTCCCCCCTAGTCACAAAAGAGTGATGTTTTGGACATAGACATGGTCTCCGAAACACAACCTTGACCACTAATATCTATTGTAAATATATTTATAAACCTAATGAAATTATAATACTACAAAAGTACTTATCGAGACGAATCTGCATATATCATTTTCATGTGTCCAATCTAAATATATATAAAGATATCGGTAGCTAAAGTTTACAAAGTTTGACTGCACGTTTTCCAAAACGTCACTCTTTTGTGACCGGAGCGAGTATGTGTTTTTTTATCAATCTAAAACCTCCTACTTACCCACTATACTTGCTCATAAGCATCAATTAATCACATAAAGAAGGAATTTTGTCCTCTTACATCCAGAGAGAAAATGGAGGAGATGCCATATCAGTATTCTCATGGTTTGACACATCATCGAGCGTCCTCGTTTGAGGCAAAATTCGAAGTGGCCATTTTGGCCCTTTTGATGTTGGAGGACCAAATAAACCGAGTGAATTGAGTGACAAGCCCTTTTGAATGTTGGAGGACCAAATAAGCCGAGTGAAAATTGAGTGACAAAATGTTGTTTCAATGTTTTATGAAGAGCTAATACCAAGATATCAGTTAATAATTCTTTTGTTTCTTGTGTACCGTATCATTTCTACTGTATATACTTAATGCTGTTCACTTGACTGGTACATGTTCAGCTGCTCTGCTTTGGCACCAATGTGCAAAGTTAATTAGCTCAAGATGGAAAATTTCAATACAGCATATTTTTAGGTTTGGTTAGCAAATATGCAAGGCCACTACAATGTTTAAAATTTTAAAGGTTAGATTTACTGAGTTTGCTGGCCCGAGGGTATGAATTCTGAATCAACAACTGAGTACTGACCACTTACATGTTAGCTTACTAGGGGCTTGTTTTCTGCCTATGCATGTTAATGTTGAGGGCATTTGATCTACCCAGTTCTTGTGCCTTTTATTAATTTAATATAATGGTTCTTTTTGACATAGGGTGTAATGATTACACATGGAAACATGGTGGCCACAACTGCAGCAGTGATGACAATCATTCCAAAACTTGGCACAGGAGATGTTTATCTGGCGTACCTTCCATTGGCTCATGTCTTTGAACTGGCGGCAGAGGTGATATTTTTGGAATTCATAGACATGTCATTTATAAGAACTACGAATATTTTTGGTGACATGGTGTTGTCTTGTTTGTCCAGACTGTCATGTTAGCTTCTGGTGTTGCTATTGGATATGGCTCGGCTCTAACTATGACTGATACATCAAATAAAATAAAGAAGGGGACAAAAGGAGATGTTTCTGTACTGAAACCTACTCTTATGATTTCAGTTCCTGCAATTTTGGATCGCATCCGAGATGCAGTGTTTAAGAAGGTTCAAGTTTCTTCTGGACTGTAAATTCATGTGCTGCTATCTTAGATTATCCATCTCAGCAATCTGCACTATCATCCTTGCATCTTTGAGTAAATTTGTAATATACAATTTGCTGTTTGCATTTAGCTGCCGTGTGTATTCAAATTCAGTAAAATATCTTCAGCTGACATGGCTTTACAGTTCCACGGTATGCATTGATCATTGGTCATATGACTATTTGGTTGTTTTCCTCACATATAGCAGACATGCCGTTACTAGTTTAGATTTTGCCATAGTTTTGAGATTGCCTGATTGTGGGAAAAGAATCCCTAAAATTTACTAAATAACTTTTAACTTCTTTCTTTGATTAGCTTCGTGACAGATGACTTCAGCAAGGCTTTTCAGTACCTTACTTGAGGCATATCTTGACACAATTTTTATGTTTGAGGGTAAAATGATCTGAGGTCACTATCCAAACAGTGCCTTAGTTTCATGAGGCAGAGCTGAGTCCTGGCCACTTCTCCAAGGTCACCGACCAGTCAACCACTGACCCCCACACTTAGATATTAAATTTGAATACATAAGCTTTAATAGACTTGATATTAGAAATGCATAGCCAGCAGCTATCAAATGGCTCTCAGAAGTAAACCATCAACTACTGTCACCATGTGCTGAAATATAGTTTTCATCCATGAAAATTAACATTTACATTTCTTTTTCCAGGTTGGTGAGAAGGGTGGCCTGACAAAAAAGCTATTCGATGTTGCGTATAAGCGAAATCTTGGAGCGATTGAAGGGAGTTGGTTTGGATCTTGGGCACCGGAGAGGATGATATGGGATTACCTGATTTTTAAACCAATACGATCCATGCTTGGAGGACGCATAAGATTTGTTCTTTGTGGTGGCGCACCTCTATCAAGTGACACACAAAGATTTATGAATATATGCCTGGGGTAATTTCTCATCTGGCTTATCATAAATTTATCGTTTTTATTAAGTCAAATGTCAGTTGACGTGATTGATGGAACAACGTGATTGTATTTCTTGTGCTTGTTGATACAAATACATCTTAAGCTTATCTAAGACATTACTAAAAAAATAACTTATTTGAATGAGCTTTAGTTTGTGGCAACTTCTGGCTCAATCCCATGCACTTAGTAGGCTCTAGGGATAGCTGGAGTATAATTTGCAGTCATGTGTAGTAGGCAGTGCGTTTTGCTAACTTTTGATGTTTTGTCTTATTTGAATGTATAAAAAAAGACTAATATTCACAGGTGACAGGACTTTAGTTTTTATTGTGAATTACTTTGTCAATTGAAAGCTCATGATCTTTAGTATATTAAACAGATGACCTTTCTAGATTACATTATTATATATTTATATCTGCCCATTCCTTATAGGCTGATGAGCTTTCCTAATAGTATAAGTTGCTGCATTTGTTATTGGTGCTTATGCATTACTTAATTGGTTCTGCAGTGTCCCAGTAGGTCAAGGCTATGGATTGACTGAGACTTGTGCTGGAGCAGCATTCTCTGAATGGGATGACACAAGTGTGGGTCGTGTTGGTCCGCCTCTTCCTTGTTGCTATGTCAAGGTTTGTGTCTTCTGCGGACAAACAGTCAGCTGCTCTGATGTATTTTGAATAGTAGTTAACAATACAATTGATATTCATGTGAGGAATGATAATTAAATGAACCCAACAATAGAATATATAGAACAAGTATCATCTGTGCAAGCTTGTCACTGAGTGTCTCACTGATATCTTGGTCTGGACACACCTTGTGAGCCTTGCGAATGGTAATTTTGAAATTTTCTAGTGGCGTGTACAAAATTTCTCCTTAGAATTATTTACTCCAATCATACATCAGATATTGATTCCGTAACTACTTTACTGTGGAGCTTTTCATTTTGTCCTGGGAGATTTCTTTTTGTTCTTATATCAACCTGTCTAGGCCTCTAATTATATTTTTTTGGTGGTCAAACAAATATAGCTTGTTTCGTGGGAAGAAGGTGGCTATAAGATTTCTGATTCTCCAATGCCCCGAGGAGAGGTTGTAGTTGGTGGATACAGTATAACAAAAGGTTATTTCAACAATGAAGCGAAAGCAAATGAGGTTTACAAGGTAAGGATCTTTACCAGAACTGAACATCTGTAGTCATCAAGTACAATGTTTTCATTTGATCTTTGTTTCCCGTGTCCAGGTGGACGAGAGGGGAATTCGCTGGTTTTACACCGGAGATATTGGCCAGTTCCATCCTGATGGGTGCCTTGAGATCATTGACAGGAAAAAGGATATAGTAAAACTTCAGCATGGAGAATACGTATCTCTTGGCAAGGTTTGTTTCAAAGAATACCTCTTGTTATGAGTATTATGTTTGCAGTGTAATTAACTCTTCTCTCTCTCTCTCTGCAGGTCGAATCAGCTTTAACAACAAGCAATTATGTGGATAACATTATGGTTTATGCTGATCCATTTCATAATTACTGTGTTGCTCTGGTAGTGCCAGCACACCAGGCCTTGGAGAAGTGGGCTCAAAATTCAGGGATAAACTACAAAAAATTCGAAGAGCTGTGCCACAATGATCAAGCCATTAAGGAGGTTCAGCAATCTCTATCGAAGGTTAGACTTTATTGAAATTGAGTACTTCTATGTACCATTATGTTGATATGATTTACCTTTGTTAGGAGGGTTACCAGCTTGAAACAACAAACACCTCTGGTTTACCAAAGCACATTTTTTTTTTTCATTTTGAGGAGTGCATGATCTTTTAACTGTCTGGTTTAACCATTAAGGTAGTATTAATCATAGTTATTGAAACTGGACTGGCCATTGACCCGTTCAGGCTCCTGGTTCACCGGTTTGCTGGTCTGACCGGCTGTTGGACGGTCAGACCGCCGGTCCTATGTTCTATCAATCCATTGTTAGTTGTATGCCAAACACAGCAACAATGTTGCTCAGTTGGTCAGCGCAGGTGGCCTTTGGAGGCCCCAAACCTCACGTCCTGAGTTCAAACTCCCTTTCCTGCAATATTTTTACAATTATTCCCACTTCACTCACGTCCTGGGCCACGAGCCCACCATCTACGCTGACTTCGGTCCAACCGGTAGCTGGTTTTCGAGTGGTTTAGTGCGAAACCACCGTTTAACCGAATCCACTGGTTTAGTTGCACAGGCGATCCAATAGAGAAACAGACCGGACTAGGCTTCGGTTCCAGTCCGGTTTTAATAACTATGGTACTAATAGCTTACTTCTCAGAATTTCTTTTACCATGGTAGGTGCGTATTGTAACCAAATTTTGCAGTCAACATAGGTACACATCCAAGTTGAGTCTTGATGGTTAGTCTTGAGTTTGCTGCTCTATAGCTAAATATTTTCTAGATGTGTTTCGTTTCCTGGTTGTGTTTCTTATTTGATTGGATTAAGGAAGTTCTTTCTACTTTTAGAAGAAAGCAAGACAAACTAACTTAATTGTAACATCTCGACCCAACACTGAGCCCAGAATATCATCTAAACCATTCTAGCTACCAATTTAAACCTTAATTAACAATAATTTCAGCAAGATATGCATGGAATAAAACCTTTTACCGGGCCACAAAACAACTTAACAATATAAATATATAAAGGATTAACTTTCACAGCTTGGCCACACACACCAAGAACACTCAGGTCAAACGCGCTTGAGAAACGCTCTAGTCACACGCGCTAAAGAGACGCTTGGGATACACACCCTCGACAAACGCCAGAATCATGCTCCTGGTACATAGGATGACAACAAGTAATAATAATCAAACTATTATTAAATCAACTAAAATTCCATTCAATAAACTAAATAATAACTAAGTCTAATAATAAATCTTAAAAGGAATTATCATGTCTCTAGATTTAATGAAAGCACACTAAAATAAATAATGTCTGTGTGATGATTGCATGTGATGCTCATGTGCTACGATCACCTAAAAACAATAGCAAAACAAAGGTGAGTCAAACACTCAGCAAATACAAAATAGAACAATAAACAAACAACTTATCATTCAATTAAACCATTAACATCATCATAAACATATCTAAGTCATTCTCATTTTTATCTTTTCATGTATGCAAATGCTCAATGCAAACTTCTAATACCGGTATAGCGTAGTATTCACCCATCGATGACACTATCCTCCATCCCGTGGAGCCCCTACCCCTGTAGGATTTTATCAAGAGTACTCCGAAATAGCCATGTAACATGGCACATCTCATCTTCTTGGCCCTTATGTATGCAAATGGTGCAACAATGTTTATTATCCATCAGCGTTATCCATTATCATCATTACTATGTCATCTCCATAGTCATGTCATATCATCATTATATTATGGCTTTTAAATAAGCATAACTAAAGCATAAATAAATGTCATATCAAATCAATTGTAAAGACAAGGGCAGACAAACCGATTTCTACCGCTCTACTATGCATTCGTCTTTAAGCTACGAAAGTTAGAACAATGCAAAAGCGGTATCGAACTCGAAGCCTTGGACAAAGATCAATAATACATCTCAAAACACGCCACAGCAGTACACAATCATCAATCGAATCAATATTGTTCCTACACGCAAACCCGACACAAATAACCCACTTTCACCAGACAACATACTCGCTCGCTGTCCCAGTGATCAAACACCCATAATTTTTACTTATGGACTCCAAATATAGCAAACCCTATATTTTTTGGAATCTACACAAAATTTTCTATTTTTGCCTAGTTATGCAAATCCTTGATTATATCATCTAGTTCCCTGTTTTCAACCCTGAAGATTAATCTAGAATTTCACATAACAGTCAACTTCACAATTTTATAACTATTTTTCTACAACATGAAAAATCAAATCATACCACTTCTGAAATCTACAGAGAATTATGTAGATAAACCTAGTTATGACCACCATTTAATTCTAACATCTACTGAGTGTAATTAAGCAATCTACACAACTGTTGTTAATGGCGACCGAGTTCTGGACAGCCGTACTCCAGAGGACATAACTTTTCATCCGCTTATCCAAGTCTACTCATCTTGAATTATCTGGAAAGCTTACGAAATTATCTACAACTTTCTTATCATGGTAAAGTTATGAATCTGGATAGAGATACCTCAAAACTCCCCTGCAAGGTTCTACAGTACACAGTACATCTAATCGAACAATGGCATCCCGAATTACCTGATTCCCACTATCAATCTACTCCAAACCTTGAATAAACAACAATTTAAGATCAAAGCAAGGTTGTCCAGATTGTTACGCCACAACTTTGGACGCCGAACACGGATGGATCACGAAGTCCTAAATTCCTCCTTCCCTTCCTCACCGACCTCTTCTTCTCCACGGCAGCAACAGCAGGAAGCGGCGGCTAGGGTTGGCCAGCGCACACAACCCCGCGCCCGAGTCCACCTCGGACTCAGCTAGGGGTTGGGCCTTGGTTGGCCCATCCACTCTCTCCCCCCACCTTTTCCCCTTGGGCTTAATTCTTAATTCTTAAATCTAATTCTTCTTGCCCAATTCTTTTAACTAAAAACAGGATATTACATTTATCTTGCAATCTGATATATCAGAAGTCCTATGAACAATTGACATGAATGAAAAAGCTCTTAGTGAGACCAAAACATATTTGTTTGTAAACTGTTAATGTTTCATACGTACTGTTGTAATTATTGTTCTTCCATGTGCTCCCTTAATAATTACATCAGAAAATCAGAATGCTTTCAACCGTTTTTCTTGGAACAACACATTTCACTCCAGTGTATCAGCCAGTCCAGGACAAACAGGTCATGGCTGGTCTGATGGTCTCAATTGTTACTAGCAGTAAATTACTGGTGGCTGGTGAATCTAGAACTTTGGAATGATAACTCAGTCTCTGGATTTTGCCTACATGCTTGTTCCTGCCATGGCTCACAATTTCAGCGAAATTTCGGACATTTCGTTACCCTCCGAACGAAAATGGTTTCGTTTGGTTTGAGTTTTGAGGGTTAACAAAGTAAAAGCAGTGAATGACCCACAAAGATGAAGATAGCCCGGTGGTATGCCCTATCCGCTGGTCCTGATGACCTGGGTTTGAATCCTAGGCTCCCCAGCTTCCAGTCTTTTTATTTTTTTGGAAATATTTAAATTTTAAAATTCAAATTTGATCAAACTGTTTGAATGAAATTTATCCGAAATTACCGAAATTTCGGCCATTTTGGCCATTTCGCTGCCAACCGAAAAAACTACAAACCGAAATAATTTTCCTGGTTCCTGCATCTTTCAGTAATGACTACAAAGCCTAAAAGGATTATATGCAATACTACGGTCTACCTTAATATGGAAAAAGTGTCTTTGTTGTCCTGACTTTCAAAGATGGGGCTTCTTGGAATAGTGTAATGCCATTTTGTTGATTTCTGGTCTTGTTGTATTGCACAGCTATATGTAATTTTGGAGATATCAAAGAACTAAGGTAAAGTGCCAACGATAATGCATTTTACCAGCTCATCAGTGAATACAATGATAGCTAAGACTGATTTCAATAGACTTCTTGATGGATTGTGAGGATAGATTTATATTGAAGACCATAACTGTGGTCATCAAAGACTATTTAGCGCACCCTGGTTTCTGACTGGTTTCAGTTACCAAGCGATGTTATTGCCCATATATAAGGCGAGCTACTTCAGGTGCTTAAGTTTTGCAGACTTGCAGTAAACTATGTACAAAACTAAAGTTTTGCAGTTTGTCATGGCCGTGGGCCCAAGACAGCATAGGCCTTGGGAGCTCACAGGAGGGCAGCAGCTGTTGTGGACGTAGGGAGCAACAGATTAGCATCAGCTATTAGATTGTTAGGCTTGATAGCTATCTGTTAGGCATATATCTTGATAAGGTTGTTAGGTGGAGCCAACTCTATAAAAGGGCATTCGGCTATGTCATTTGATATCAAGCAATGAGAATGAATTAGTCTTCCTCCCTCAAGTCTTCTCCCCAATCTATAGTCTCCGCTCTCCCCATTCACGCCGATGCCGCCCGGCTATCCTCTCGGTGGTGTTTACCTGATATGAACTAAGGACCATAACACAGTTGAACAAAAGATACCACATAAAGTCTTGTTATGTGGGTTATCCTAGTGAAAACAAAGCTGGTAACTATATTGTTATTTATGATAATAATAGCATGATTTTCGTAGTCTTCATGCCAGTCTCAAATTAAAAAAATCAACAGTCAAGTTTATAGTTCTCCATTGTCATCTACCGCAATGTGTTCCAATTGTGCAGGCCGCAAAGCTGCAAGGCTTGAGAAATTTGAAATACCAGCCAAGATTTTATTGCTGCCTGAACCATGGACTCCAGAGTCAGGGTTGGTGACTGCCGCGCTTAAACTGAAGAGGGAGCAGTTAAAGACCAAATTTAAAGATGATCTGAACAAGTTGTACCACTGAGCCAGCAACAGACGTCACTTTGGCTACGTTATCAGCATAGTACTTGACCTATGGTTTCTGAAGCTCGTGTTGCCACTCATTAACCTGAAATAAATAATGTGTGTATGTTTGCTAATCTGTAGTCTGCAAAGCTCGTAACGAGACAACTCAGCACGCAGTGTTTCAGCTTGTAGTCAGATTCCCAATGTTAGGACTGGACAACAACGGGAACATGGAGCACTGTATTTATGCGAATTTCCATGCCTCATGACTGATCACTGTGCTTCTTTTCCTCCGGGTAGAGTTGGTCAGATGTTTACTTGGATAGTTTGTGATGTTATTTGATGATCAACACTCAAAATTTTCCTCGTCTGGAAAAACATGCAGAGACAACAAATTTATTGTTGTTTTAAACATGGAAAAGATTACATATATGTTGAAAGTTTTGTGATACTAATTATATCAGTCTTGTAGCTGCCCAAAAAACAAGGCATGAGTGTGCAAGGATATTGCTGAAGTGACTTACCCGGTCTCGCAAATTGGGCCTTTGCAGTTTGTTCATCCTTGAGGCGTCTCCAAACCGTCCTCACTATGACGATGGACAAGCCGACTGGAGAAGAGAGGGCGAGGGGAGAGAGAGAGAGGTTGTCCCTTGTATGCGCGACCACCCTCTTGAGCGACCAAGGCCTTGTTCGGTAAGTAGTAATTTTTCTGGATTCTCTGTAGGAATTCTATTTCATGTGAAATCTCAGTATAATTCCCATGAAATTAGATGGTTCTGACAAACGTCCCTAGATTTGGTAATATATAGACTATTGTTGGGATCGGATTACTATCTGAAACCCTTTGTGTATTTTTGCGTTAGTTCAGGATCACTCTAGTGCATATAGTGATAACATAGATGAAGTATCAACCAACCATTGTAATAACTAAGAAAGTAGCAAAATTATTATTAAATAGTAGCAACTGGACCTTACGGTAAGGTTTATATAGTTTTGCCCCGCATGGCTTAAAGAAATTAATAAACTCTTGTAGCAGAAATAAAAATAATTTGTAGTGGTCATTCCATATGCCCACAGCAATCACCGAGAGTATATCATAATTGCAAAGTCTTCATAGTACTCCTCGTAGAACTCTGGACTAACTGGTAGAGTATTCAATAACTCGTATGGAACAATATGCAACTATATATTCATGCAAGATTTGAACAAAGAAATAGCCATATGATTCTTTTGCAGAAAGCAATTATTGAATTTAAATAAAGTAAATAAATTGTAAAGCATGATTGAAATTAAATAAAGAAATTAATTAAACAATTATATTAAAACAAGTGAACTAACCATTTCCTTCCCAACCATTTCTACCATCCAAAAGTTTATGGAAAAACATGTGCCTCGTGTGAAATTTACAGGCATTGTCCTTAACTAGGAACACAGATGCTCGAACAATTAACTCTGCAAAGGTTATACAACTTTACCCACAAGAGATAATCAGTTTATAATATCCGTTCGACACACTTCTATAGGTGTGCGACTAAGCGATTATTATAGAGCCTTTACAATTCACTATTTTAACCCAATTCCACCCGTTAAGGTTTCACGCTGAAGGGTTAAACCACCCAATCAGAAGCCCACTTTTGCGCCATGTGGGAATAGACTGGCTTTCCGACATCCACACCAACCAAATGGCGCAACCAAAGTCAAGACATCACAAATTAATCATCTAGTCCACCCTATCTTGAACATGTGGTTGTACGGTATGGTCCAGTTCTCCATACGAGTGCTTAAAGAAAGAGAATATAACCACGTCATTAAGTATCTATGTAAAAGCCATTTCTCCAGTGCAAGCATCTCTTTTGTAGGTGCTTACTGTTTAAATGATTGTATAATCTATTAATTATATATAGTTATATACAAAAACACCGGTGCCTAATCAAGCATTGATGTTAAAAAATAAGCACTTTATCTGTCCTACGTGACCAGAAAAATCAGTTTTTCTTTGCTAAGCATTATGCATTGTTTAGAATGATAACGCTTGAAGTAAATGCATAAAATTATCGTGTTCCAAACGATTCCTAAGCAGCAAGCAGGTACATGACGAGGAAACTGGTAGAAAGTAGAAACCACTAGGGTTTCTTCATCCGAAGGGCCAGTAGTCTAGTATCATCAAACAGAAATTTGCCTTCCTTTTCTTTGTCGTGTCAACCACCTACCCTTGCACTTGTCCATTGGAATGATGGAATGTTCTTGTGTCAGCAGTGCAAACTCAGACATGGCATGTGAAGGAATGACCCACAGGAACAAGAGGAATCAACAAGACAATGAACCAGCAAGCAGAGAGCCTTTTAAGAGCTTCTTCTGACTTGTGTTCATGCCTGGGAGGACCACCTTCTTAAAAGAGCTCATATGGAAGACAGGAGTTTAGACTTTAGAGCCACTAACTTTTGTATACTGTCGCCTCTTGCATAGTGCAATGATTAGTGAACACTAACAGAATCCGTTACTTTCCCGAGTACCCGAAACGCTCGGGAAAGTCCCCAAAACACTCGGGAAACTAATTCCCGAAGGTCGGTTTTTGGGAAAACCCGCTCGGGATCGTTTAGTCGGAAGAAAATTGGTTTTCCGAGTGTTCCCGAGATTTACACTCGGGAGAAATAACTTTCCCGAGTGTTCGGACTTACACTCGGGAAACATAAAACACTTGGGATAATAGTTCACACAACGGGTTCATCCACCGTAACAGAATACTTTCCCGAGTGTATATCAGCCGAGGACACTCGGGAAAGTAGGTAAATTTTCCCGAGTATATATCAACTACACTCGAAAAATCTAGCCATGTGGCGATCCAGTACGCATGCATATCTATAATTTTCCCGAGTGTATGTTAGCTAAAAACACTTGGGAATTACCCAAACAGCATATGCACTAATTTTTTATGTACAATGCATTTCATTTTAAACTCAGGCTAACAGGAAACTCAATCGGCAATCAAACAGACCATACATTCCAGAACAAGAAAAATATCACCAATTAGCAACAAATCATTACATATATAGATTCGGTAACATTAACATAATGTTCTAAGTGATCTTTTCGCCAATCAAAAACCAAATGTAAATTTGTATTACAACATCACATCTCTGCACAAACATCCACTGAATCAATGCTAACATTTAGGCAAGAAAAGAACAGAAGGGCAGAAACCGTAGAATGTTAGTCGCAACTTGGAAAGCATTGCCAAGCTGTAGTGCTGTACAATGGCGTTATCAGCTGAGGCCAGCAGGTGCAACGTGGTTAAGTTTGTGTTTCACACATTATCGGGCCAAAATTCCCTGAAGAAAGCCATTTCAAATTCCCTCTCTTGTAATCGCTTCTCATCTTCTTGCATCTTCCTTATCCTCTTCGCAACCAAGTTAGCCCTCTTCTTTGGCGGCGCGTCGTGATGGCAATGGCAACATGTCTGAAACACTTTCAGTTAGAATCGATGACTGATGCTACAACTAGCAGGTTGAAGGTGCAGAAAAGCATACAGCAGGAATATCTACTAAATCAGGCTAATATTCTGCAGAAAGAATAATTGATGAGCATTCAATGTAAGGAAGCATTTTTTTATCTAACTGTAAACAGAGGTACCTTTCTTAACTACATTACACAAATAATTTGTATTCAATATCAGGTGATTTTACAAAACTGACCATACTTCTGAACTACAATAGTACAATATTCAGAATTAAAATTATAAGAATGCTACAGCAAGCAATTTAATGTGGTATGAGAGAATCATGAACGCATATTAAATGATAAAAGCTGCAAACCATTTCATAATAATGAACATTTCAACTTCGACGGTATTACTGAAGCTATGATTGAGGATCATGACATCAGTAGACAGAGAAAAAAGGAACAAGGGTAATTAATACAAAATAATGAACATGTTTTTGGCTAATTGTCTTTAACATCAAAATGTGAGTACCTTCTTAGTGTTTTTTTCTTGGACAATGCTTGGGCTTTACATGCACGCAATTGACGAGATATTGTTTCTTCAACTGAGTTTAGAATTGACAGGCACTTGACATGGTAAAGAGGTCCTCTTCCTACAAAAACATATGAAAAATTACATCTTATGTAACAACTAACAAGTGGAATTATGGGATGGGATTAAGATTAAAGAAAAGATAACCATCTCTCACATTAACAAGACCAAACAGTATTCAAATTTGATGCTTATACCAGCCTATGAGTTATGTAAGCAGATCTCGATCAACATAACACCCTAAAGCACCAGATATTGCTACCCCCATAATCACTTTCGCCAAGAAAGCAGTCAGAAATGGAAGGAGTTTAGTTAGGTTGATTCTAAAAGACTAAAACTACTGTTTATCATATGCACCTTATCAGAGACTAATGAACTACCTAGTATAGCACACTTCACATACACAAGTCATGAGTTCTCAGTTTCCTAACACGATTACATCACTAGCAAAAAGACTGCTCAAAGTGCTTGTATTCAGCCCTAATGAAGTTCACCAACATGATAGATCTCTCGAATTTCAAGAAAGAATTTGATTGATATTGTTGATAAGAGTGCAGATAAAAGAAAATAGTGCAACTCTTAGATTGCATTTTCCTTTTTAGGTATAGTAGATGAAAAAGAACTAACACATTTACTCTAGAAACATTTCTGCGCACAAAAAGATGAAAAAAATGGCATCTTGTACTAATTCTCTTATAAAGAGGTGATCTGACATGAGATAATATGTTTGTTTTATAGGACTTTAAAAATTTCAATAAAAAAATATGCATTTCAATAAATCCTGCAAAAGCTATTTAGTACAGCATGCGATGAAGTTCTTTCCATCCTCATAAGGTAGATACATGTAAAGACAGTCTGTGCTAGATTGTGACCCTTGTGCCATGTTGTATGAAAAATAAAGCATTCAGATATAGTTGTTTAGCCAAATTTAAAACACCTACAAACACTAGATCCTTGATAGCACTAAAGTACCTCACATGAGAAAAGATGATCCATGACATCAAGAGTGCGTTGAACATCAGGCGTTCTGTCCAAACTAAGTGGAATTGGGGCAATGCCATCTTCTATGGCTTCCTCAATGGAATAGTCATTCTGAACCTGAAACAGAGCCATGAACAATAATAGGCAAATTGTCAAGAGACTGCTTCTCATAACTCGTGAACATGTGCTTATCCAGATTTAAAAGTAGTGCAAGTTTCATGTAACAAACTAGAAAAGCATCTAGCAGCAACCTAGATGTATACTGCCACATTTGAAAAAAAAAACACAACTATATGATTCTCAATCATTATTTCAGGAACAACCAAATCATCTAATATCAAGAATCACAGTTAAAAGTACAAACACATCAAGTTAAAATTCCACAGGTGCCTAAAAATGGTCACCTGGGGCAAAAACCCCAACCCATTGAGGATATAGGCATATATACAACTTATGCTTTATCTAAGTAACACACAATTCAATGCAAGCAGAGAAGACTACATTGACTAATTCATATTTCTTAGGAGACCCTATCATTCAGTTGTAACACCCCGGCCCGACATGGAGCCCAGAATGCCACTAACTACACTATCAATTTTAACATCACTTTATAATAATTTACAGCAGGCATCTCAATGATAAAACCCATCCACGGGTCACATTAAAACAAGTATAATGATATAACAATCATAGATAAATAATCTCTAGGAAGCAAAACAAGATAATAATCCAAGAACAACACAAAACCAATCGGATAAAGTCTATTGAATGAATAATGAACTCTAACTAATCAACTAAGGTTATTCAATACCACCATGTCCTAAATATAAATCATCGTGCTATAATAAAAGTTTCCAATGTTCAATGAATCAAATAATTAGGTGTAGGTTGTGATTCCAAGTGCGCTAGCCCTTTCCGCGGGAAACGTCATCAACGGTCACCTAAAAACAACAATAGAGCAAGAATGAGTCCGAGACTCAACAAATACATAATAAAGCCATAAACAACAATTTATCAACCATAATCAAGGTTATCATCATCATCTATCTATTTAATTTCAATCTCATACTCAAGTGAACAAGCCATATTCCGTATAGGTAAAGTTGCACAATTTAACAATTTACTCATATATACGAATGCACCATCATGCTCATGCTCATATGCATCTCATCAACTGATACCGGTATAGCGGAGTGTTCACCCGTCGATGAACCACTCTATCCTTCACTCCCGTGAAGTCCCCACCGAAGTAGGATTTTATCTAGAGCACTCCAAACTAGTCATGTATCTTTTTCACCGACCTCATCGGATTAGTTCATGACTTTCTCACCGACCTGGCTCGTGCAACTCCTGTCATGATGAATGTAAATGATGCAACGTCTTTAATTATTCATCAACATAATCCATCTCATTAACTCAATATCTCATTATCATTAACGCAATATCATGAACTAATTCAATCAATGTCATCAATACCATGTATAAGACTAAGCTTGACAAAAGCATAATAAATACCATGATAAGTAATATCAATGACAATGGCGAACAACCAATTGTTCACCACTCTATCATGTACTTGCCTCTTATCCCTTCGAAGCCGGATGACGAAATTGTGGCATGACGCATAAGACCACAGTCCCTGAACAAGCAAGTAATAACACACTAAAAAACATCATCAAAATCACATCACCACAGCACCAACCCACCACACTAATCGACCTCGTAAGTTTACGCCAAACTGACCAAATTAACCCAAATTTATCGGACACACTACCCGTTATCTCAGAGGTAAAACAACTCTAACTTATTCATACGAACTCCAAATTTGACCAACCAAGACTTTATGGAATCCTCACAAAACAACCTACAATTTCCTAGTTATAATGAAACTCTAATTCTATTGTTTTCAACCCTATTTATTTAGCTGAAGACCGTTCTAGATTCTATTAGAACAGTCCGTTTCATAATTTTATAACTTTAATTCTAAAACTTAATAATATATGAATAATCTGAGTTATAGAAACCACACGAGATTTTCTACAATATTTAAGTTGACACCAATATTTAATTTTTACAATTTCTACACGAAATCGACCCAACTACACGAAGTCTGCCAACTATATCCAGAATCTGGACAGCAGCATTCCGGAGGTCATAACTTTTCACTCGCTATTCCGATTTTAACGATCCAGACCTCTATAGAAAGCTAACGCGATAATCTACATTTTCTTTAATTACACTGAACTCTAATTCTAAGTCTAAATACCCCTAATCGTCTGCACAAAGTTCTGCCCTGAATTTGACGAACTAGGGCAGAATGCCATCTAACCTTTTACAAAGATCAAACGTTCTACGGACCGAATAACGATTATCCTAGGGCAAATATAAAGGTTCAAATCATTACCCTTGAAGAACACGGAGCCGATCATGAATTCCCACGAGATCCTCTCTTTCTTTCTCTCTTCCTTTCTTCTTTCCACTTCCATCCTCTTCTTCCTTGGCAACACAGAAGATCCCAGCAGAAACATATGCATTAGCAGCAGCCAGCAGCACTCACGTAAGCCATACATGCAGCCTCTCTTTCTCTCTCTCACACACACACATGAAACATTGTAGGGAATCTGCATGCTACATCTTCTTTTATCTCTCTCCAGCATGCAAGGAGGAGCCGTAGGCCTGTGCATGCAGCATAGGGGCTAAAGCACTGCATGCAATCAGCATGGCTAAAAAGCACAGCATGCAGATGTGTAGGAGGAAGCTAGCAGACGCGTAGGGGAAACAAATGCATGCAAGCGGCAGGAAAAAGAATCGGCCGTAGAGAAGAGCAACACGCTTGCAGGGGCGACTGACGCAAGGCAAGAGCAAAGGTCAGCGGCGGCTAGGGTGCAAGGTTAAGGAGTTGTCAGCTAGGGTTTTAGGGGCAGCCAACCCCTCTCTTGGGCCTTGGGCCGAAAGCCCGTCTCTATTTCCTCCTCTAATTTCTGAATTAAATCTTTAATTACTTCCTCTAATTTGTCGAGTACACAAATAATTAAACGGGACATTACATCAGTCTTGCGAGATAACTTGGTAGGTGCTGGTCCAAGATATTAGAATTGATTTTATGTCATTGTGTTGCACAGAAACAAGATATCATCATGCTCCTATTTAATTAAGTTACTTTTATCCTTGCTAGATGGATAATGAAGTGAGGGAAGCACGAAATAGTTATTCCACCTTTATCGGTGTTAGTCTATAACTTGATCATTGCATCAAATCTTCAATTATGCACATATATAAGAAAATGATGCTAACAGGGAAAGATTACTTGCATCCGAAGTGCAAACATATCTCATGTTTCTATCAGACTCTTCATATCAGATCTAGAATATCATTACTAAATTACATGAAAAAAAGAGTGATAAGGAAATAGCTTATTGGACTAAAGAACATAAACTTACATTATTGGCACTTGCAAGAAAAAGCATCAAGATCAACATACCTCCATTACAAGACCATATGTTGTATTTGTGGGAATATTCTTCTCTTTCAATTGTTGTAGTACCAGAATGCCCTTCCCAACCGAGGATCCCAATTGAGAGGGGACCAAGATTAAACTTCTTCCTAGGAGGAGAATGCATGCAATCAATCACATCAAATAGTTCTTTCACAAGACCAACTTGCCTGAGAGTCACAACCATACAATGATAAACTGCTATGTTAGGATAAGAAGACAATTGGCCACCCCAAAACCCAACAAGAGGTAACCCTAGTATATCTCAGTATGCACTACACATACACATCACAATAACATCATCATCATAGCTCTCAGAGCATCTAGGATTCATCACAGAGCATTAGGGGGTAGGGAGAGAGAGAGAGGGATTAAGGGGGTAGTATACCTCAGTAGCAGTGTAAACCCAACATCAGCAGGCAAATCATCTCCTACCTCCACCTGCATCTACACTTCATTTGTGCCACATATCAGTATACCAAAAATCCAAACATGAACTCTAAGCATCAATCATCAGCACACAATTAATCAAACTCATGTAAACCGAAGATACAAGGGAGGAGGAGAGATTGAGGGTTAAGGGGATGCGTTGAACCAAGTGAGCCATGGGCCGGCGTGCCGCGGGCCCAAGCAGAAGGGGACGACGCACGGGCATGGAAGCGCGCAAGGGAGTGGGAGGAGGTGAGCGGCGGCGCTGACCACCAGGCCTCGCAGGGGAACTGGAGTATAGGAGCCTCAAGGGGCGCTAGGGGAGGCGCGTAGCTGACGATCAAAGGGAAGCGCTGGGTAGGAGGCGCCATAGAGAGAAGACTAAGAGAGAGGCGGCACCAGGATGAGAGAGGCCGGAGGCCACCAGGCGAGGGGGTCGAGCCGTGAGTACCAGAGGGTAGCGACGTAGGGAGGAGGGGGAGGTGCACAGGCCGGTGGCGCTGGGTGAGGGAGCCAAGGAGGCGCCAGGCCACAACGGGCCGAACCGGAGGCAGGAGGTCGCCGGGGAGGAGGGAGGAGGAGGATGGCGGTGCCGGAGGAGGGAGGAGGATGACTTCGCTCGGGAGGAGGGAGTCGGGGGAGGAGGCGGCGCGGGCGCGAAAGGAGGAGGTAAAAAGGCGCAGGGGGAGGAGGATCGGGGATGTAGGGTTAGTGGTGGAAAAAAGGGCGTGGCACTCTCTCCTTTTTCTCCCGAGTGTTTTCGTTTTAAAACACTCAGGATTATATTTCATCCCATTATATATGATTGCTGCCTCCTGTCTTGATTTCCTGGGTGTTATGGAAAACACTCGGGAAATTTATTTCTACTGAGTGCTAACGTCCCGTCCCGAGTGTTTCCATCCAAACACTTAGAAAAAATATAGGTACTCGAGAAATAAACAGTTTCTGGTAGTGGAAATAGAGGTTACCAACGGATTACAATCTTTTGCAGCGGCAATTCCTAGACCGCCAATCTTTGGAATGGCATATATATATATATATATATATATATATATATATATGGTTGGTCCATGAAACGTCTGATGAATAAATTGGTTGGAGTTAGCTTTTACACTCTTGGGGCTACTTGTGTGATGATTCACAATGCTTCAAATCTGTTCTTTTGCCATGTAAAGTTCGTGTGTCTTTTCCTGATTCTACCAGTGGCATACGCGGGATGAAAATGGAGGGGATACTAGTAGGTTAAAGTTAACATAAGGTGAGCTAGCAAATACACATTTAAATGTCATGTGTAATCCAAATTGATACATAAATTATGAGGAACAAAGTTTAAATAGAAAATACATTAAAGTAGTACCTTAATAATGGATAGTATATTTCGAAACCAAGAAATATGCACAAGTAGCAATAATAAGAATAAAATTAACTACATTTGTGACGCAAATAATGGTAAATGTACTAAGAAAGTACCAAAAGTGTGGTAAGCGGAGCCGGTACTTCAGCCCCCTTGCACTCCCACGGTGCGTACGCCACTGATTCGACCTATGGCTAAATCTGATTATCTGACACACTGATAGACTGATAGTTATATCCTATAAAAGAAAGTCAGCGGGGTGGAAGGTTACAAGAAAAGAAGCACACAGCAAAGCATACGAAAATAAGCATCTGGGCATCAGATTCTGATGCAAGCTTTTCTTGACAGAACTGAGCACTACAGATGTCAAACCCACTTATAACCATCAACCATTAAAAAAAGTAACAAGTAACTGAGCTCACCCAAATGCACACTAGAAAACGAAGCATAAAAATAGAGATTATCATAAAGAGTTGGACCAAATAACACAGGCAGGGTAAACAACCGGTCATGGTGATACACAGTATTTTACAAATTTCATGAGACATCAAAACTCATAAGCCAACTAGGAACTACAAGTAGTACTGCTAGCATCTTGTCTGAAAACCCGTTTTGAAAGTAGGAATTATGCGATGTTCCAAACAGGACCTAAGGGCATCCACAATATTTGGTACCCTTGGAGGTACCAAGCTGAGACTCACAGAAGGTGTCTAGCTTAGCACAAAATGCTCCAATGCAGTCCAGATTCTGTTTACTAATATTATATGTGTTGCTAATAATTATCGTGCACGGATTGTTGAGAAGAACAATGAAAAGCTTGCCGTACATAAGGAAAGCATTGAAAATGCCATCCATGAGGTCTAGTGGCGCGTGGGCTGCCTAGAGCGGAGTCGGGCCGTGCTTTTCCGGGCCAGCCCAAGGCCCGGCTGGTCCAGCACGGCCCAAGCACGGTACGGTCCGACACGTGGCGGTCGGTGGCACGATCGAACGGTGGCGGGCCGGACTCGAAAGCCGGCCGTCGGCGCGCGCGGCGCGTCCACGGTGAATCGTGCGCGGCGCGGCGGTCGACGCCTCACGCCGCGCCGGGGAGTTTCGCTAGGGAGAGCCGGAGAGGCACGAGCACCAGGGGCGCGGGGCCTCGGGGAGCCTCCCACGGCCGACACGCCTCCTCGCCGCTCTGTCGCGCCTCCTCGCCTCCCGCCGCGCTGGACCAAGACGGCCAGGTCGGGCCACGAGGCAGTAGTAGAGGCCGGCGGCGTCGGGGCACGGGGGATCTGGAGAGGCAAGGGCGGCGGCGAAAACGCCGCCGGCGGGGGCGGCGGTGCGAAGGCGTAGCGCGGAGCGGTCGAGGGAGGCGCCAGCGGCGCGAGGAGCCGACGGCGGCGGTGGCACCGGACCACCATGGAGCACTAGAGGCGGCTCCAAATCCACCGCCTCCTCACCTCCGCCTCAGCTCCCACGCCGCTCGGCCTCCTCCGCCGCGCCTCCTCGCCCCGCGCTCCGCATCCTTCACTCCACCTCCCACCTCGACTCGGCGCGCTCGGCTTCTCGCCCCGCCCGCCGCGCGCGCGCCTCCTCTGCGCGACACTCGCCTCCCACCTCTGCGCGCTTGCGCCGCCGTGAGATGGGGGAATGGGGAAAGGCCGGACTGCCGGAGGGAGAGGCTCTGGGGGCGATGGGGGAGTGGGGGAGGCACTAGGGGTAGAGAGGAGGCACTGTGGCCTGGGGATGGGGGAGAGCCGAGAGGGGAGGCCGGGAGGCAATGGGGGAGTGGGGTGTGGGAGGCGATGGGGAGGGCCGTGCCGCCGTGGGGAGAGGGGCCGGGAGGTGATGGGGATTGGGGGACAGGGAGGCACGGGTGGCCGGGTGGGGGAGAGGATGAGAGCGAGAGGGGAGGCACTCGGTCTGGCCGTCTGGGGGAGATGGGACCGTTGAGGGTCACGGGCACGGGGAGATGCCGAGAAAGGTGAGATGGCTCACCTTTTGATACAAAGAAGATGCCAAGCAACGTTAGGAAATCAGGACTTAGGACTTTAGGAGCAACGTTCGGAACTCAAGAGCAACGTTCAGCGCGGCTGTGTCTATAAAACGAAGCTCCGTTTTCATTTATTCATTCACTCTCGGTCTCTCAGTTCACCTCATTTCTTCAATCTATCAAATCTCTCTATTTTTTAACAGCCATCTACTCTCCCCATTTATTCACCATCTATCCATTATGCTGCCAAGGAGTCGGAGCATCAAGGAGCTCCCGAGCGGTATGCTACCGAGGAGTCGGAGCACAAAAAGGACAGCAGGGCGACTTAGTGTAAGCTCTCACCGTTGCTCCCGTAGTCCTCCTCCGGCTCCGACTCCCGTTGATGCTCGCCAGTTGTCGCCAAGCATGGGAGACTACAGCATGGATGACCGTCATATGGACAGTACGGAGAGCTACAAGGAGTACCAGGGCGGTCCGGAGCCAATGGGGACTCTAGAGTTCTCCCCCGCGTCCACAGACGGCAACATTGGCGGTGCGGACGAAGGCGAATCATTGAAGCACATGACCTAGAGCCAGGAAAT
This sequence comes from Ampelocalamus luodianensis, assembly GCA_036346255.1. NCBI lineage: Eukaryota > Viridiplantae > Streptophyta > Magnoliopsida > Poales > Poaceae > Ampelocalamus > Ampelocalamus luodianensis. The sequence continues at coordinate 13,152,080 of CM070640.1, forward strand.
CCATGACGGCCAAACGGTAGATATCACAACATGTAATTATTGCCAAGCTAAATTAACTGCTCGTACAGCTGCAGGGACAGGGCACTTGAACCGACACTACAAGGCATGCTTGCGCAAGATCGGGGCACAGAGCCGAGGGGGAGGAGTACAAACGCAGCTAAACTTCGAGGCCGATGGCTCTGTAAGTACTTGGGTATACAACCCGCTTTCTGCCCGTGAGGAAATCGCTAGATATATTGTTGCAGAAGATCAACCGATTAGGATGGGTGAAAGCCGCGCGTTCGAAAGAATGATCCAACGCGGTTTTTGCCCACAGTACCAGCATGTTAGTAGGAGAACCACTACATCTGATATTTTACGAATGTATCATAAGCAACTAGCAGAGCTAAAAGAACAATTCCTACAAGTTCAGTTCTCTTTTGCTATAACTTCAGACATTTGTACATCATCACACCAGAGAAGCACCAACCTTAGTGTTGTAGCCCATTATTTAGACGATAATTACAAACTAAACAAGAGAGTCATAGGGTTTAAGCCAATTAACGAATCACACACAGGAGAGGCTATTATTGAGCGTATACTACACGTACTTGATGATTTTAAGATAGATAATAGGATTGCTTCTATCACTCTTGATAACGCATCAGCGAACACTACTGCTATGAACATCCTCACCCCAATATTGCAGACGTATATTGGTGGTTATGTTCTCCACTAGAGATGCGTATGCCATATCTTGAACCTTGTTGTTCAAGACGGTATGGAAGCGATTGGCAGATATTTGAACAGTATCCGCGACGCCATTCGCTACCTCACAAATTCCCCACAAGTGATAGCCAGGTTCGCAGAGTACTGCGCAGCCAATGGGAAAGAGCCAAGAAAATTCGGTCTTGACATGAAGGTGAGGTGGAACTCGACCTACATCATGTTAAAGAAGGTACAAGGGTACGAATATATTATATCTATTTTTGTCAATGCTAACTCTGAAAACAATGAATTGGTAGTTACCAATTCAGATTGGCATATTACTAGTCATTTTCGATAGTTTTTACAACCTTTTTATAAAGCAACAAAGATGTTATCTGGTGTTTATTACCCTACCTCTTGGTTAGTTATAGAATTTATTTGGTTAATTGCAGACAAGATTGCTAAATCTAGAAAGGATCCCCTTTTAAGTCATGCTGTCGCACTAATAGAGAAAAAATTTATTAAATATTTTGAGTCTATTTCACATATGTATTGCTTTGCTATCATTTTCGATCCTACAAAAAAGTTGTCAGGTTTGCATATCGGTATGGAGGGAATATGTGAATGTCTTGATCTTGATTACTCGAAAGATTTTGCACATGTCAAAGAGGAACTTTTTCGTGTTTTCCGTATGTATTATGACAAATTCGGCAGTAGCGCGGGATCGGAGGCCTCACAACAGACGCAACAAAGAAAGAAAAGCTTGACATCCCACTTGTGGAAGAAGCTAAAGGGCAAGTCCAGTTCTTCGTCCTCTCAGCCTCAGGCGACCCCCAACTAGAATTCTGTCTCAGAGCTAAACCACTACCTGGAGCATGATTTTGCAAACATCGATCCCGATCTTTCCAGTGGAAAGATAGACTTGCTCGAGTGGTGGAAGAACAACAAGCGGATATTTCCTGTACTATCACATTTCGCACGGGATGTTCTGTTGGTGCCGGTGTCCACTGTATCTTTAGAAGCAACGTTCAGCATGGTAGGGAGAATAATTGAAGAAAGAAGATCATCCCTCACGCCTAGGATGGTGGAGGCAATCACATGCGCCAAGGATTGGGAATTGGCTAAAGAGTGGCAACAACATCAACTGGAGGATCTTGAGATCGTGCAGGCGTACGCTGACCTCGAACGCATGAACGATCTCGACATTGATGAGTAGTCAGTATGTACACATATTGTTACTGCACTCTTTTCCTTACTCGGGGAACCCCACTCTGGGGCGTAAGGTTTTTAACGAGGCAGTAACATTGTATCTGTAAAATATTAAGAAAATTTCACTTTTCCCCAAAATATTTTCGTGCCCATATTTTTACGTAATTAATTCAATTTTAACTAGGTTTTTAATGAGGCGGGCGCGACCGCACGAGAGGAATGAAGATGGCGGTTGCTGCCGCCGTCGCCGCCTCCGCCGTCAATAGTTACTTAGGGCTGGGCTTGGACTGACACGGCATGACCCTGGCACAACGGGCTTTGGGCCGTGTCTAGGCCTGGCCGAATGCGAGATGGGCCGGCACGGCACGATGCGACCCGAAGCACGATAAACCCGAGCCGTGCCGGCACGGCACGGCGCAATTCCCAGCTTTGGGGCTGCCGTGTGCGTGTGTGCGAGTGCACGAGGGTGGCACGTGCATGGTGTAGCCTGCAAGCAAGAAATAAGGGTGCATAGAATCTACCCATGCATACGTATGCATGTGTGTGTTTGACCCAGGAGGATGCCAAGGGGATTACCCATGCATGCCAAGGAAATCACCGTGGGAGAAAGATTTGCATGGCCAAAAAAATACAGAAAGACGGATTTGCATCACACGACGCAACAATGCCATTTAGATCAAAAACTCGTAGAGACCTTCACCTATCTGCATGCATCCATAGGCAGTGCGTGGGATCAAGGAGAGATCCTCACATACAACAACTTTGGAAGTTACCCGATTGCTTTCCAACTTGGATTCCTGTAAATCAGGAGTTATTATTAATTTATGCGCCAAGAAAAGGGAACTCACGTACTTCTTTCCAATCCGAGTGCCTCAACAAGGAAATCCCCATGCGTTTTGGCAGGTGTCCAGGTCCGAGATAAAAGGGAAATCCGTGCTCTCGTTTAATCACTACGCGCACAACAAAATTGCATGCGAAACGTGAGCAGGTTGGACTCCGGTTTGTGCGCGTCAAACAAGATCGAGAAAAATAAGGAAAGGGGGAAGGTCTTTACAACCCCTAGAGATGAAATAGGAGAGAAGCACCTTCGAATTGAGGATAATAACCAGTTCGCACACTCCTGCCATGGGCGGGGGGCCCATCAGGAGAACCAACGCAACTCAAGGCATATCTATTAGCGTATTTATTATCGTCTTTTAGCTATACCACATTAACAAAATTTTACGTAGAGAAGAGAGGAGAAAGAGAGATCACAAGTCGTCTCTTTCTACAGAGATTGTCGTGCACGCAAAATTATAAATTATGTAGGCCCGTTTCAAAGAAAAAATATAAAATATAAATGTTAGAGAGTGTGTTAGAGACTATCTATTAGAGATATTGTCTCTAAAGATGATGTAACATATGTTAAAGATAATGTTATCTTTAACTATTAAAGATGCCCTCAGAAGGTAAGGTGGCGTGCCTGTAGTATTTTTTTACTTTTGAGTCGATTTCATGTAGTTACTCCGAGACGTGAAAGGAGAACACGTTTATTTTATGGGTCCAACTAGTTTTTGGTTTTGCGAGTTCTCAATAAAACCATGGAGAGTCCTAGTCGAGTACCGTAGATGTGTACGTGTGTGAGTTTCAGTTCTGGTCGGTCTTAAGTGTGTGTGCATGTTTGGGCCCGCGTGTCTAGGGGTCATGAGTTGGCTATACAAGGCTAAGGTTAGCACCCATGTAAAATGGAGTTAGAAAATTATGAATTGAGTTATTTGGTGTGTCGCCAGGAAAGTTTATCTGGACACCTACTTAGGTTTAATCTTGAGAGTTCTCCACATATATAGGCTATCTTTAATTGCTACTCAGGTTTAATCTCATTGATTGAATTTAAGTGTTAATCTTGTTTGATCTCTTCTCTCGTTTGTGTACTCTGGTGTGCGCGGGTGTGAGATTTATTTATCCAAGCACGAGTTGCATTTGCGCTCTATATATCTGATAAAAAATTACCACCGTGAAAGACCAGACAATCTATGGATTTAATTTCATCTAGAGTTTTGATCCACATCATCTAGCATATAGGTGGGCATACAACCAATTTTTTTAAAAAAATTACCTTTTCTGTGTCCTTCCCAACCCCCACCTTATTAATTCGCGTGACCATGGAGAAATATGTGTCCCCTTGCTCCACCCCATTCTTCCTTGCGAAAATCTAGCCACATCTCCCAACAGTCTTGGTTAGAAGGTGATGTGTAAGTGGATGCATTGTGCTTCAATCTCTTGTTCATATTCATGTCGTTCTTGTTATAGTCTTTCCCGTTTTGGTTGGATCTTGACTTCTTTTCACCAATAGTAGTCTAGTAGTGTGAAAGCTTATCCTTTTGTACCTTCCCCTTGTGTTGCTTCTTTATATGCAGCATGTGCTTTTTCCATAGACTGGTCATCAGAGTGTTCACTAACATATGTGCTCTTCATTATCCACCCCATTCTGTCTTGGCTTGTGTCCAAGAGAAATACCTTACCTTTCTGTCTTGGCTCCTCTACCGTGCAATGTGTAGTATCAGTTCCAAGACAGAAAAATTCCCTTGGCACCCCTCTATTCGTACATTGTGCATGCTCTAAGTTCGCTACATCGTACAGCCGAAAAAGTGTAGTTCATGGCTAACTTCGCCATAACTAGTCTTAAGCAAAGCATTTGTTGCCAAAAAATTGTAACCAACAAAATAGTGGCCACAAGTTAAACAAAGTCGGTCAGGAAATTGAGTATGACACATGGACCATGAGGCTAAAAAAGCATAACAAGCCTCAGTTGTAGCAATGAAACAACAACTACCTACGAAACTGTGGCACGACTAAAATTAGATGTGGCAACATTAGGCACCAAACCAAACATCCTAGTATTGAAAACATCTCTCACAATAACAGATACAAAACAGGCTGAACTATTGCAAACTTCTAATGGTACATGGTAAGAAAACGAAAAGACCTAGTCTTTCTGCTAGATTCTGTGTACAGATGATGAGAAATGCTGTCATGAAATAACTTGAATCTACCTTTTAAACAGCTACATGGTCACACGTTGCACAGATGGAATCTAAAACACAGAGTCCACGGGGCTTGAAGGCATACAAACGAGAGGTACAGTTAGTAGTTGGAACTACTAACACTAAATCTATCCTCAAGCACCACAAGGCATTCAAATCTACACCGTTCCTAACCTGAGAGCGACAACTAAATGGACAGCTATTGAGCACTGCAGCCCAAATGGTTGGTTCTTTACAACATGTCAGAGAGTCCTTCGTTCTTGGAGCATCGGCATGGGATCTTCGAGACTCAAACTCTGGCTCTCTTGCTGCTACTGCTACAATTGGGGCACTTGTATTGCTTGATGTGCTCCGCTTTGGCTGGAGTAATCTTGACGCATTTACCATGGAACCATTTCTCACATGCGTCGCAGCAGATCCAGAAATCATCTTGTCCATAATTTTCACCGCATGCACCGCACAGTGTGCTCTCATGATCTTCCTGCTCTCTCTCTTCATCCCCTTCACTCTCTTCGTTGCCCTCTGGAGGTGGCATCTTCAAGCCCCTCGAATTGGGCTCGGACTGACGTGAGGGCTGTGTTTTCAAAATTCAAATGTTATAGTGCCAAAAAAGAATGATGTAGTCAGTTGGCTGGTTCTCAGATAGTAAAACATTGTCACAATGTAATGGAAAAAGTTTCGTACCTTTGAGCCAGATTTGTTACTCTTACTGCTGCTTTTAGCAGTTTTTTCTTTGGGCTGCTTTCTGGCAGTTCCCGTGACAACCTCATGTATGGTGGGAAGGTTATTGATCATGCTGAAGAGCTGTCTCCTGCAAGGCAACAAAAGGTAATTCCACCAAAGTCAAATTTCATAGCAAGTTCCATACAGTTATTTTTTCCAATCTTTCTTCAAAACATTATGCTTTTGGTGGTAAAATAAAGTTTACTTTCCTTGCCATCTAATGTAATGGAAAATTTTGTCAATATAATCAACAACACTATAGGCTTCTATTGTATGTAACCGATTCAATCCACAAAAATGTAAAAATATGCACACTGGTAAGTATTTTACGTAAGTGTGACTTTCATATTCATTGTGTTCTATGTCTGCATTAGATTTAAGTCAAGATATATGAATATATCACACCACCACATCACATTCTTAACCAGATGAAAGACCTGTTGGGTTAACTTCTTAGCAAAATAAGCTGAAAGACCTGTTGGGTTAACTTCTTAGCAAAATAAGCTGAAAGACCTGTTGGGTTAACTTCTTAGCAAAATAAGCTGAAGCTAGGGCCAAAGAAACAAATTCTTAGGCTTAACAGCCTTAAGCCATAACCCCAGGCTTCTGTCCTCCATGGCTCCACCACCCTCCTCTGGACCCATGGCCCACAGCGCTGCCACCATCTTGCTGACCACCACAGGAGCACGTAGTAAACCCTGGTAGGGCTCATGCATGAATCTCAAGGCAAATCAACATTGGGTGGAATGCTCTTTTTCTCTCAATTTTGAAAGGATGACAGACCAGCAAAACAACACATCACTTACACTTCTTGGTTATACACAGGTACCGTAAAAACATTTAAAAATATATTTTAGTCTATTTATGCCTACAAAAAAACGTTGCATCCAGTCCAATTAATTCACCGCATTAACCAGGGGGCAGCTTAAGGACAGAGATTGGGCAAACCATGAAAAGCAATAACACCATTGTCAAACATAATAACAGAATACTCATTACTGATATATTCACTGTTTTACAAAAGCATGAGATAGTTAAGGAGAAAAATAACGTAAAACAACCAGAAAAATACCAAGCAAAACTCTTATAAAAAGAACAAATGGAATACCTGGATTCCTTGTCGAACCCAAACCTTACTCCAAAATAAAAGGCAACCGCCAATAGCCAAGAATCACTATGCACCGCAACAAGCGACAACCAATCTTTATCTTTCATCCCATCCCGGGCAAAATTAATTCCTAGTGCTGGCTCTGGGAGTTCAGGAGGAACCTCGTCTGCAGGCAAGTTTACTTCCCATGTCTCATTGGGAAGTCCATATAGACACATGTTCTCCTTCTCTGCACCAAAAAATGATAATTCCTCAGTTTAGTAGGTTGTGATCTTTTCAAACTCTAACCCTAAACCATGTACCAAAATGAAACGGGACTAGAAAGCTTTAAGATGGCTGAAACTCAGGAACCACAATGAAATGGAACAAGAACAGGAATGACTGATCCAACCAATCGAAATTGAGCATTCCATTAAACAAGAAAATGACAACAGAAAAGAAAAGGCTTTATAGCAACATAGAAAGCAAAAGCCTGGACAATCCATTATCTGCATAGCATACAAGGGTATGGAATAATTCAGGGGTATATGGCTCGGCTCCGGCTTTAGGCTTCTTGTCAAAAGCCACTGGAGCCAGGCCAAACGGGGCGGCTCCACAAAATTGGATCCAGGGAGCTAGCCAGGAGCTGAGCGGGTAGCAGAGCAAAAACGAGAAGCTGCTCGAGGGTCGCTTCTTGCGGGGAGCCATCCACCCAGTTACAGAATTACCACCATCCTCTATATCAGTCCTCTTCTCTCCCGCATCCTCTTACATCAGGAAGATCTGAATATGTCAATCAAGATTATTTCCGAAAGCAGATTATGCCTTTTGTGATTTGCTATGGTTTGGCGTATTAATTACAACCTAATTTTGTTCATGGATAACTACTAGCATAGTAATCGATCAATGGTGTTGATTTTATTTTCCAAATGGTAGAAGCAAATAATTGTGAGCTCTGAACTACTAATTTGGCTGTTGATTCATAGTTACTAGAAACGCGGTTCGTCCGAGTCGTAGTACGGGATTCGGGTTCGTAGTTCGCCACCTTTTCTTCCAATTTCCACTGCGAACACGAACCCCGTACCCTAAACCAGTTCGGGTTCGACGAATCCGGTTCACGATTCGCAGGGTTTTATAGCGAATCTGGTAACTATGTGTTGATTAGGTTGATCTTTGATCTTGATCTAGTAGCAGAGTACTTTGTGTTCCTAAAAAAAGATTGTACTTTTAGAGAGTTATGTACATCTTTTTTTGTAATAATGAACGGTATCCATGTCTTTGATCTTTGGTAAGGACCTTTGCTTTTGTTAGTTTTTTCAACCTTGTAGCATCCTAGTTTATCCGACTTAAGAAAAGGGTAACTGTTTTTTTTTTGGTAAAATTTATTGTTTTTTTTTTCAGGCAAATATTATCTCATTGATGCTAGATATCCTAATTAGTCAGGCTACTTAGCGTCATACAAGGGACAAAGATCATGTTCCTAAATTCCGAAGAGGGGCTGAACCAAATGGTGAGAAAGAGAAATTCCACCGTCAACACTCACGCTTGTGTAATGTTGTTGAGCTTCTTCAGTGTATGAAAAATGAAGTGGCGAATTTTTCTTACGATGATGAGTTATATAATGATTATGCAAACAATGATTATTGCAGCAATCATGGCCCTCCACAAGTTCATACGCGACCATGCTACAATGGACAGGGATTTCCAGAGGTGCGATCGAGATCTTAGTTGTGTGTCCACCGTACCATCAAGATATAGAAAGTATGTCATTTCTGCAGATGCATCTGATGCAACAACGTCACGTTCAAATGATAGGTCAATTCATAGATTTCGTCATGAGCTCGCAATGGCAATTGCTAATACCGGATGACTGCTGGTAGTAGCCAACTTACTAGTATGACAGTCAAAAGTATGTTATAGCCTTCATATGCAATGTTGCATGGAGAAAACATGATGTTATTAGACAATTTGCATGGCTTCCTCTCAGCCACATTTAGGAGCAAAACTGCCATTCAAACACGTTATGAGCTCCAGCTTTAGATTGTGAGCTGCTCAACAGAGGAGCTGGAGCTAGAGGCAGAAAAACATGGAGCCGGAGCTTGGCCAAACAGAGGGGCTCAATATCATCTCTACTATTAAAAAGAGAGTTGTTTGAAATTTCGTCTGCCTCTCCCACCTAAATGCACTTAAATAATCAATTTGAAGTTTATAGAAAAAATAACTCATAAACTATCGTCTCCTAATTTAAATATTTAATAGTTTTACAGTTTATTTGTTGTGCAATAGGCCAATAGTTACATTAATTCATTCATTGGTGAGGAAATCTTAAGTGTAATTTTTTTATAAAAAAAAAACTCCATTGTTATCCAAAATTAACAGTATAAGCGTTTGTTCTCTTATGCACTTTATAAACACCCTTTTCATCATCAACTACTTGCCTCACAAGTGGAAATGGAAATGAGTGAACAATTGTAGAAATGTACGAAAATTGAAGGTAAGCAAATTTGATTAACATCTACAAGAATTTAGGTACAAAGAATTAGGACATGGATTTTCTGCTATTGGGCATGGCTGCTCCAATTATATCAGTTGGAACATGAGAAATTGAGAATAACTCCAAAAGTTCTAAAAATAATCTCTCACGCATGGGACATGTTACGTCAAGTGTAGCATCCAAATTTCGCAACCACACGGGCGTCATTTGGGACTAGGGATGGCAATGGGCCTGTTCCCAGCAACACGTGAGGAATTCCTCTATAAGGGGACGGGGTTGGGGAGATTTTGTCTCCGCCACCGTACATAGGGATGGGGATGCCTCCCTATTACTGCTCCCCGCTATAGCCCCGATATATACTCATAGATTGGTATATCTATATGTCTATAATAGATCTATTAAAAAATGTCTAAAACAAAGGTGTAGGTATTTGTCTCTATCAATATACTATTTTGTATAGTACATAGTATATAACTCATTTAACATTATTCTACTGTCATATGCATGAATACATTTACTTGTTTCTATGTAACCATACGATTAACTTATGAAAATACCTCAATCTCACTCAACTTTAGGTTCTTATTAGGACCGTTCCTGCAAAATCCTTGCTGGGGATGAAGATAGGAGAAAAATTGCCCCCGACAGCTAAATTGGGATAGGGATGGGATGACATCACCCATGTGGAATAGCCTAGTTGCCATCCCTATTTTGGGCGAAGCTTTAGGACAATACTTTTCTTATATATTTTTGGTCCCATTTGTCTTTTTTTATGTCCCCATACATCCAGTGCCCGAAAATTTGCAGTCCTAGGACGTCCTACATCCGACTTTTTAAGCATTTTTTAGGCCTTCCTAATACCCCAACCAGAACGAGAGCAACCACTCCTAAATAAAACGGAGTTGCTTTGCCCCAAGTACTTTGTTATGCTGACACTAGCATTATATTATATTATTATTATTATCCAAAGCATTCTGTGGCAGCAGAAGCACCAAAGTACTTGTCTGCAATACTGCATTCTTGCAGACTATTCTTTAGGATTTATACATAAATCCTAAAAATACCCCTCGTATCATAGCAACAGAAGTCGTTGTCGAGGAGTATAACAGTAAAATGGGCAACTGCACATCCTTTTCTGATGAGTGGCCTGACTGTGTGATCAACCAGTTCACAAGATAAGGATTCCACCTCCCAGCTTTCCCTCTCCTCAAATGAACAGTACGAGGACCAACTAACGAATCTAGCGAAACCGGGAGCAAAGAGCAGCACAAGAAATCGTTGAGAAAATTTTGACCAAACTATAGCGGTCAGTACGCAACTAAAAAAAAGTTGGCGCAAGAACTCCCAAAATTGGAGCCAGGGGCTCCTAAATCAGCGAAAATATCGACGCAAATATGCTCCGAAATGGTCCGGTAACACCCAAACCCCCCAAGAAAACCCTAGAAAAAATGTCTTGTTTCCAGCAGGGAATCGAGAAATGCCACGCCCAAGAGACGAATGCACAAATTTCTACCAAAAGAGAAACAAAAGGGGAGCAAATCGAGTCGGAGCTCACCTGGGTCGCACATCAGGTAGAACCTCTCCACATCTGCGGAGCAACCAACCAACCAACCAATCAGAATTTCCAGAAACCAGCGGAAGGAAACAGCAGCCGCGGAGTAAGCAGGCGGGTGTTACCGGTGGTGAGGGCCCTGATGAGGCCGGCCCGGCGGGCGCGGAAGTCCCGGAAGACGCCCTCCGGCGTGCGGCGGACGGCCGCCGCCCGCTTGACGCCGCCGCCTCCTCCTCCTCCTGCGCCGCCGTCCATTGGCCCGGGGGCAGGGTGGGCTAGGGTTTGGGAGGGGGAGGAGAGCTCTGGGATTGCGAGGTCGAGGAGGAGGCGGCGGCGTCGATGGGATTAGAAGCTGCCGAGACGAGACGAGGATTTTTAAACTTGCAGACACAACAAGCAAGCACTGTTGCAAGTTGCCACTCCAGTGCGCCGCCAACCATTCTGCCAGTGGGTAGCCGGCCCGGCCCGGCCCGGCCCGAAAAGCTGAAAAATGACATGCCATGCTCAGGGCCCAAGGGCCGAGCTCAAGCCTAAGGGTCTGTTTGGATCGTGTCCTGGGACGTGGTTGCTTGACCAGGGTATTGCCGGATGTCTACCAGGGAATCGTTTGGTTGCAAACCTGATGTCCAGATAGCCCCTCCAAGCCAGGCTCAAAAAATAAACGCTTGATCCAAGCAACCCCCTCTAAGCAGTGAAGATTTTCTTTCAGGCACAAGTCATCAACCAAACATCACATTTTCAGTCTTGTCTGATCAGGCAAAAATCATCTATTTTTCAGGCTACATCCAGACACCACTTTTTTCAGACATAAAATCCAAAATACCAACCAAATAAGCCCTAACACTTTTTGCCGGCCGGGCCAGAAGCCTAGAATTCGGCTTGCGTCGTGATTTTGGGATATGGATAGCTTTGTAGGATTTACACGGTTCCCTGCAGATTTTCCACGGAATTGCTCCAAATTTCCCGTCGGTTTGAGTTGACAACCGATTGTACAGGAATAGAAGGTGTTTTTGTCCTGTTTGTGCGTGTCTACTCTTCTTCCACGCACATATTCTTCGTCTCGATAGTTTGCTCAGTGTTATTAGGTGTGCATCTCGGTATAATTTACATACAACCCTGGGTTCTCAATTCTGAATCTATGGGTTTTTTTTTCTTTCACCATTTACGGCAGTAAGTTTATTTAAAATTGTCTTCCAAATCCATTGAATTATTGGATAACCTGCATGCAAATTTGCAAACCCACCTGTTGGTGACCTAGTGTTTTTCTGTTTATTTTCCTTTTCTTTCTCTCTCTCTCATTTACTCTGAGTGTTGACTTCTCCCTCGTCTCTAACAATCCTTACTTCTTCTTTGTCAGTCCTCTCATGCAACATGCATGTAGTAATTTTCTTGAGAATTTTTAGGATTTAAAAACTAAAGAACTGTTTTCTCAAAAAGAAAACACAATATATTTCATGTTATGATTTTTCTTGCAAAAAGGATGCTGGACCTCCAAAACCAAATCTAAAAGCACAAAGATGAACCACATAAACCAAGAAAAATTAACACACAGAACAATACATAGATAGCACATAGGTGGTTGATTCCGTAAGCCACACTAAGATCCCAAATTTGGAGTTCATTTGAAGCATTTAAAAATAAAAATAACTATTTGAATTTTCTTCGTTAAGTTACAGCTTAATTTGAATTATTAGAAATCAAAATAATTTAATGTGAATAATCTAAACTTCAATTAAATTAAAAAAAAATTATTTGGGTTCCTTGAGTTCTAGAGAATTTTCTGGAATTTTCTAAGAATTTTTTGAATTTATTGCTATTTCTTTGAGCTCGATTTTCTTTAATTTATTTTCTAAAATTCAAAAATCATTTTAATTCCAGATTTTTCCTTTCAGGCTGAAACCCCTTTCTTCTGGCCCATTTTCTTTTCTTTCGTCGCCGGCCAATTTTCCTTTTTCTCCCTTTGCTTTTATTTTTCCTTCGCCCAGCCTGGTCCGCTTTCCTCCCTTTCTCTCTTGTAGAGCCGGCCCGTGTCGACCTCTTCCGCCTCCTTCTTTTTGTCTTGTGTGTGGCCCCACCGTCGACATCTCCTCCTCCTCCTCCTTCCTCCTTGCGCCCGTTTCCTTGCCGTGTCCAAGTTTCCGGCCTTTATAAGCAGCCACATGCGTCCTTTTGTCTGCCTCATCCACCTCTCTCGAAACCCTAAAGCCACCGGCCACGGTTTCGCCTTCTTCTCGCTGCAATTTGCCGAGAACCCGCTGCCACCGGGGTCTTCTCCGCCGCGTTCCGCCGCCGTTCGACATCCTCCGCCCGTGCCGCTTGCCAAGCTCATGCTCACCTCCCTTCGCTTCAAGCATCCTCGATTCACCAAAGTCACCATGCCCACGTGAGTTCCTCTCTGCCGTCGTCGCTGCTGACCATGCCCCTCTGCTTTCTTCCTCTGTCTCTCTCTTTTCTCTCTTTGACCTGTGGCTCCCAGCTGTCATCATCTCTCTCTGTTCTTTCTCTCTCCAGCCACCTTGGTCCCACATGTCAGCCAACTTTGTCTTTCTCTCTCACTTACAGTGGACCCCACCTGTTAGTTCCTTTTCTTTTTCTTTTTTCTTTTAGTATGAAGGAATATTTCAGGGAATATTTTTTCTCTCTCTCTCTCTCTTTTTCCTTTCAGGCAAAAATTCCGAGAGTCCATTCTCCTTCGTTCGAACTACGATTCAGCCTGTTCAAAGTCCTAAATTCATCTAAAATTGAGCTATTTCTTTTAGAGTTTGTTTTTTTTATTTATGTTTTTGGATTTTATTTGAATTTTTTTTTGGATTTATTTGTACTTCGCCTATTGTTTTCTCTCTCGATTAGACGACCTGTTTCAAGGAGCAGAAGCAAGTTTCGAAGATCCAAGTGTGGTAACTGAGCAAAGTCAAGAAAAGTCGTAATCTTTTGATCATGTTGAACCTATAATTTCAAAATTATATTATTTTATATCAAACTGCATGCTATCTTTATGTCAACTGCTTTTGGGAGTAGTTAATTACCTATTTGTCATTATGACTCCATTGAACATTTAAATACCATAAATCACTTGTCACCATAGGATGGTTATTATATTAGTTAAACATAATTGTATCACCGATATGAGTATGGTAGAGATGTTTAGTCATGCTTAGTTGCGATGGGCTCATGATCACATGTTTAATAATGTTAAATTTGACTTAATGAGATATGAAATTGTGGCGGGTAGCTGCTATTGTTAAATTTGTATGCCATAACAGGGTATGTTATTGGTCTTGGTTGAACAAAATGATTTACGCTCAAGCGAGCGATCGTGAAGTAAAGGGGTGTGGGTAGCACATTGTGGGTTGTAGTAAACTCGCCTGAGTAACTTGTCAAGGATTTAATATTATGCGTCATTGAACTGGGCCATATTGTATAACCACATGTCCAGTATGGGATGGACCTAACTAGCTAATTAGTAATGTCTCAATTTTGGTTCTATCTTGGAAGCGTGAGTTGCGGGATAGACGTATACTCACAATAGCGCAAGAGGAGGGTTTGGAAAGATATTATGTGTTCAAACCTTAGCGGTTAGAATTGGGTTAAGAAAGAGCTTTGTAAAGGCCTTGTGATGATCACTTAGTCGCACACCTACGGAAGTGTGGTCAGACACTTTGAGTTGATTTATCTCTTGTGGGTAAAGCTGTACAACCTCTACAGAGTTAAAACTATTTAAACAGCCGTGTCCGTGGTTATGGACATGCTCAGGGATTTCACACAAAGAGGTAGAGTTTTCTTTATAAAGATGTGTCAGAGTGTGAATATGAAGTTCACTTGGTGAATATGATGTTCGCTTGGTGAATGAGAAATTCACTTGGTGGTTTGTGTCGGAAGGTGAATGGGGAGTTCACTTGGTGAATATAATGTTCACTTGGTGGATGAGATGTTAACTGGGTGGTTTGGCTAGGAAGTGAAAGGGGGGGAGTTTACTGGTTGATTTCAAAGAAATTGTTTACTTTATTTACTTATTGTCTTTTAAACTATGTATTTCAATCTATTTACCGTATTTACTGTCAATACCTGCTTTCTGCAAAAGAATCAAACAACTAATCATTTGTTCAAGCCCGGCATGAATATTAAGTGCGTATTGTTTCCCTACGACTTCTTGAGTACTTTATGTACTCACGACTTTAAACTTTGCTGCTCAATTGAAGAATATCAAGCTCTCAAGAGTTCTACGAATAAGAGTTTTATGAAGACTTTGCGAATTAGGATACGTTCTCTACTCGATTGCCTGTGAGTATGTTGATTGGTCTTTCCAAGTTTTCCCGTTCAGCCGCAAGTTTATTTATTTATTTAGCCCTGCGTGGTAAGTTAAGTAAACATTGACCATAATGTCCAATTATTATTACTATTTGTTATTTTGAGATCTTTCTAGTTAAATCAATAAATGGATGATATTTTATCGATATTTCCTATGTGAGTTAGTTACTCATCTGGAACTAGTTTAGAATACACAAAGGGTTTCGAATTTGTAAATCCGGGTCCCGATAGCCACCACATAATTATATCATTGCTTACATTTTGATATTTAATTAGGAGGCAGGCATAGATCGGAGCCACCATTGTGACGATCATTACTGCACCCAGAGTGTCCGGCCACCATCTCATTGATGGATAGCGCTGACGGAAGATGGATGGACGTCCGTGGTGCACGCGGAGATGTGACGACGATCAACAACGGCAGCAGAAATGCCAGTGCTCCAACCACATTCCTTCCCCCTCCTTGCATCCTCATTAAACTTGATTAATTAGATGGTAGTTGAATATTACTACTTACTAGTTTTAACATGTAAAGGAACTCTATCTCTATCTATGGATATTGTCGGATGCGATCACATTCCCTGACCCCTTTTTTCCACTACTCCTATGTGCATCTCCTCCCGGCCGCACACGCCACCTCCTCTCCCCACTGTCTGCACCATCTCCTCGTATCAAGCACCACAATGGGCTAAGCCGCCACCACTGCTTACGTGCAACTCTGGGCGCATGCTGTCAGCGCCAACATCAAACCCCTAGTCTCGGTCACCCTCGAGCTTTCCGCCTCCAACTATACGAAGTGGTACACCCTATTCATGGTCTTGGTCACAAAATTAGCTCTCAAGGATCATCTCAATGTCTCCGACTCCAACAACACCCCCGATGCCAATTGGAAGCGTTGAGACTCCACGTATTGTCTTGGCATTACGGGTCTATGTCCCCCAAATCCTTGACACCGTCATGGCGCCATCCACCACCGTCGCTACTGTCTAGACGATGATCGAGAATATTTTATGGGACAACAAAACTACTTGGGCCATCTACCTCCAAGTCGAGTTCAATAACTCGATTTGTCCGTCGTGGACGATTGCCTCATGTTGAAGGCACTCTCCGACGCTCTCTGTGATGTCAGGTAGGCCGTGAGCAACCAAAGCATGGTGCTCGCCATGATCAAGGGCATGAATATGAAGTTTCAGACCCTGTTGTCCCTTCTACCGATGATACAACTGTTCCCAACCATCATACAAGCCAGGTCTCTTTTCCTACTTGAGGAACTTAAGGACGCACACAGTGATCAACTTGCCCAGGTCACAGCTCTTCTCGCTGACTTGTCTACAGGCCGTGGCACCAACTCCAGGGGGTGTCGCCTCCTACGGCGCTCCTCAATGGTGAGCACCCAATACCAGCACCAATGGCGGCCACCCAACTGGCGACAACAGCACTGGCAATGGCAGTGGCAAACACGGCAAAGGCAAAGGCAAGGGCCACAAGGGCAGGCCTCTAATGCTGACCTTCTACAACCTGTGGACCAGTGCTATCCAGCTTTGGCCCACCTCCAGGGTCCTCAGCCCATGCCCCAATGCTCCTCCCCAGCATGTGCCGCAAGGCCTCCTCGTCATGCCGCACCCCCACCCTGTCGCACCGCACGGTTATGCGATGGCACAACCCGGGTTCCTCTCTACCGTGTCACGTGGTTTCCTGGCTACGCTGCATGGCTTGTTTGCACACTGTATGGGTACCACCCTGTAACATCCCAAGTTTTAGACTTGTGTTCTAATGTAAGAAAATGAGGGGAAATTAAAAACTTTTCTTACATCTTGTATTTCCTGTATGACCTGGACATTTGTTGTAAAGAAGTCATAGGAATACAAAAGTCGCAAGTCTGTTTATTCAAATCTTGATCCTTCAAAAATATTCTTGTCAAATATTATGATCATCTCCTGGGAATATTTTTCCTAAGTTCTTGGGATGGTTTGTGACCCCTCTGAAAAATTTCACAATTTTTAGAAATTGTTTGAATGCTTTTGGAGGCAAGTCAAACCAAATCAAAACCTGGTCAAACAGAGGACCAGCACCTTGTCAAATTTTTGGAGGAAAGTCCACAGCACCAAAACCTCTGAAAATTTTATGCAAGGTCCGCGTTTGAGCAGCAAGCTCTGTAAAAATTTCAAATTCTTTGGGGTTGGTTTGCTACCCCAAACAATTCCCCAAATGTCAGCCCTTCTCAAAATCGAAAAAATTAAAAGTGGTTTGAGTCAGACTCGGGCTCGAGCCCGAGACTAACTCAACCAACGTGGTTGAACCCAGTCCACTTAAGCGCACTCGAGCTCGATCTCTTGCGCGCGTCTTGAGCCATTGGATTTGAATCCAACGCTCACGACCTCCCCATGCGATCGAGGAGCTCTTGAGCACCTCGGTAGCCGGGTGGTCTAAGCCACTGGATCTCCATCCTGCGGTCACGACCTCCCCAGGACCTCCTCGCCCGCGTAAGACCTCCCCACCTCGGGTGATCTGGGACGTCGAGGACCACCCCATGCAAATCGGGATCGTCCGGACCTCCCCGCCTCGTTCTTCTCCTCACGACCTCTTGGAGGTGCGGTCGTCATGGTTCTCACGCACTGCGCGTGTGTCGGTCGAGCGCGTTGGTGCGTGGCTGTCACCTTTTGGCCTTTCAACGTCTTTTCGCCATGCATTTAATGTGTCAGAGCCTAGCCCTAAGAGTAGTCATCTCCTACCTACCTGCCCTTGTCAAATCTAGCAAGTCCATGGCAGGAGCATGGACTTTGTTCACAGTGGGGCTTGTCCATACCCTTGTCCGAGCTCCCCGGCTTTATTTAGTTCAAGGCCCTCCTCAATAGCATTTTCCCACTCTTGGTTGCTGCTTGAACTCCCTCAGTTGTGAGTGTGAGCCCCAAGCTCAAGCACCTAAGAACACCACCTCCCGGCCTCCATTGTCGACTTTGAAGCTCCTTGAAGACCTCCGAGCTCCAGTGGTTCTTTATTGCCTTTTTGGCTGTCACCTTGCTCTCTAGGTCAACTCAAGTCTCCCTAACTTGTTTTGTTTAAACCTTCACAGAGGTGGACAATTCGGGGAGCTTGTTTTGGGCCGTCTTTGTCGTCTTCCCCAACTCCACGTGAGCACCACCGTCACCGAGCTCCTGCGACCTTTCTTGGACCTCCTTCTTTCCCAGGTTAGTGCTTAGTGTTGGAGACCCGGTCGTTTTGAACCTCGTTAGCTTTTCATTTTGTCGCATTTAGTCTCCTAGCCTATCTCCGGCTCGCCGGCGTTCAAGGCCGTCGCCGCCGTCGAGGTTGCCACCTTTAGCTCCGTGATGATATTGCGGTTCCATTCCAGTATTTAGTTGGCGCCGGCGTGGTCCCTGTCGCCGGCGGCAAGCCGTTTAACGCGCTCGGGAGTTTTGCCGGTGCAAACTCACATTTTCGTCATTTTCTTAGGACAGCATTAATGCCCCATTTATTGCTAATCATTGGTGCATTAATCGTGTCTTAATCTGCGCTGTGGTGTCACTGACATGTGGGCCATGGGCTTAGAAATTAAATCCGGAAGTCATTTAGTGTCCCTTTTAGGTTCATTTATTGCCAATCATCAAGGGCAATAAATTTGTCTTAGCCGCCCCTTTTGTCGCTGTCCGGTGGTCCCGCGCCATTAAAAGAAAACCCCGGACCTCCTCCTCGAGTCGATCCTGACCGTAGACGACCTCCTCAGGGTTAGATCTGACCATTAGACCTTCGTTGCAAAAACCTCAGTCTCTAGGACCTCCCCCTAGATCAGATCCTAGCCGCGTAAGACCTCCTGGTTTCAATCCTAGCCGTTTAGAAGCTCCCCAGTTTTGATCGGTGCCGTTGGGAGTTTTCTATGAAAACTCTAGGTCGCAGGACCTCTTCGGTTTTGAATCTAGGACGTTAAGACCTCCCCCCTGGGAGATCTTAGCCATCGGGGTCCTCCTCCGCTAAATCCTCACCCTAAGGCCTCCCTGTAAAATCCCAACCGCTGGACCTCCTCCTCGAGTTATCTCCACCGTTTAGGACCACCCCGGGTTCAATCTGAGCCGTGGGCTCGTTTGTGTACAACGTTAAGTCTTCGGAACCTCCTCGTGCGATCTGAGCCGTTGAGGACCTCTTCGAGCGTAGATCTTGACCGTAGGTCTCTGTTCGCAGAAACCTTAAGTGCTCACGACCTCACCTGGTTAGATCTCAGCAGTCCAGGACGTCCCGAGATCTAATCTGAGCCGCTAGAACCACTCCTGTGCAAAAAGACCTCCTCGTGGTATTTTTGTAAAGACCACCCTCTCGGATCTCCTTGGGGTCCTCTTTGCAAAAGACCACCTCGGGTCCTTTGTGAAGGAGACCGCAAGACCTCCCTCCGCGTTGATCTGGACCGTTCAGGACCTCCCTAGGCCTTATCTGAGCCGTCCAGATCTCCTCCCGTTAAAACCCTGTCACTTAGGACCTCCCCGAGTAGATCTTGGCCGTCCAAGACCTCCCCGGTTGAATCCCAGCCGATCAAGACCTCCCTCGTTTGATCTTGATCGCCCAGGACCTCCCTCACTTGATCGTGTCCGTTAAAGACCTCCCTCTGGAGATCTAGACCGTTGAAGACCTCCTCCGTGAGATCTTAGCCATCCAGACCTCCCTCCGTAGGTTCACCCTTAGGACCTCCCTAGTGCTCGGGACCGCGGATCTCGATCGGCGGTCCACGACCTCCGTTAAGCGCGAGGACCTCCTTTGCGTGCTGTGCATGCACCGGTGCGTGGCCGTTAGATCGATCTCAACGGTCCGCACCTCCCGATCTTGGGAGGAGGTCTTTTGTGCGCTATGCTTCGAGGTGCGTGGCCTGCGATGCAAGATCAACGGCCCACGACCTCTCCTTTGTCTTCAGTTCATTTGGACCTCCCGAGAGCTCAAATTTTCTAAGTCTTTTGATGTTCCAAATTTCAAAAGTGCATAACTTGGTCATTTAGCTTCTTTTGAATGATTCCAGTTGTTGTAGCTTTGTTATAGTATGAACTTTAACTGAGAATGAATTTAGGCAATCTTTATGTAGTGAGAAAATGATATAAACTGCATGATCTTGTTTAGTGAAAATGGTTGTTTAGGAATTCATTGAAAGTTTGTAAAATGCATAACTTATTCTCTTTAACTTCAAACTGAGCAAACTCAACTTGGTAAAATTTGTCTGTAGACATGCTTTAATATGAACTAGGCTTTGTCTTTATTCTTGTTCCTGAAAAGTGATATATGCTAGTTCTAGAACTTAGAAAAATCATAACTAATTCATTATAACTCCAAATTGTGCAAACTCAGTTTTGCTGTTGTTAGGATAACCATATCTACCTACCATAAAAATTTCAAGTTCCAGATCATTCTAGAAATTTTCGCCATGAACAGTAACCATAATTAATTTAATTAGAATTTTCAGGCTGAGAGAACTTAGATTAGCCATAATTTTTTCATGCTAAGTCCAAATGACCTGTTTCTTGTTTCTAAATTTGTCTAAAATCAACCCCTAGCTGCTGTAGAAATTTCACTGGATTTGGAGAACTTTTTCTGTGGAGTTTTATTTGGAGTTCTTGTTCTTATTTGGTTATCGCCTTTTCACGTTAGGTTCCGAAGGAAATATTTGATTACGTGAGTGAATCCTCTGCAGCAAGAAAGTGATCTACAGCAAGGCAAGCAGTTTGATCATACCCAGTTCAATCCCATTACTTTTAAAATCTAATACTTTGTTTTACTTGTATGTATGCATGCTTTTGTGTCAATGACTAATTTTGCCGAATAGAGGTAGCTAATCCTGTTGCATTGTTTCCCTTAAATTGTTCACCCCTGCCACTACCTTAGGAATATTATCCTCACCGGTGAATTAGAGCCCGGTGAATGATTTAGGGCCTCTTATTTGTCTTTACGATATGATGCTTAGCAATGCTTAGATACCGGTAGAATTGGGCGGTTATCGACTTAGTCGGTAACCTTGATCACACAAAATTATTATAACTTTATGATTCATCTTTTTGCTATGTTTATTGTGAAAACTAAAAATGAAAACAAAATGATTTAGACTTGGGCACAATGGTATGTTGGTGTGCTTGTGGGTGTGACTAGAATGGTGCCCGAGTCAATTAAGGACCGAACATCTTGGGAGTACCTGTTATCCGAGCAATTTGTGCGTGCTAACCACACTAGAGGGTATGAGACCTCTCTTGACTTAGTACTTTGGCGTGTATTGGCTTCGGGTCGCAGGGAGCCGCAGGAGGGATGGTGCTGGGAGCATTGTAGAGTCCGAAAGGCTTCCCCGTGATGGTGGTTGTCTTTGGTGGCAATGTAGCGTATGAATTCCGATCCATACGAGCGGCTCGTAGTCAATGCACAATATTGGAAAGCGTCTCGTAGGACTTAGCCGTGCCGGCATACCTTCGGAAGTGTGCTTTTGTGGCTTAAAGGCGGTCTGAAGTGTGGGAACATTGGTACACCCCTGCAGGGTTAAAACTATTCGAATAGCCTCGTCCTAGGTTATGGACGCGCTTGGGTAAGCTTTCAAGAGTTAGACTACAACCTTTTAAATTAAAACTTGACATGGGTGGTACGAATCTGGGATTCGTGCTATGTGTGGTGGCTATTGGGGTAGTCACCAATAGTTGGTTACTCTTGTACTTATTGTATCGCTGTTATTTCAACAATTACAATCAGTTTGTCAAATTGCTTTGAATCTATTACATTATTGCAAATGAAAACTCGCTTTCTGCTAAAAGTAAGTCCAGAGCCCCCTCCACTTAAATAAAGCTTGCATGTAGTTAATTATAGTTCTGTTATCCCTACACGTCAGTCTTGCGAGTACAAAAATAATTTTTGTAATCAGTTGCTTTGCTTAATGTTTTTGTTGCAGAGGAAGAAGGTGAGCCCCAAGGGCTTCCCTTTTGTGAGATGTGCTTCGGGTTTGGCGACTAGCTTGGCGGCCCGGTTGGTTGCCTTGTGGGTAAAGGCACACAAATGAGCTCTTTTGTTTATCGCCATCTTATGGCACTTTTGCTTCCGCTGTTCAATTGTTATTTAGTTGTCATTTGGCCGGTTGGCCCTTGTTGTAATAAATCTCTATTATGTATGTCTTTTATTAGACCTGTTGTATGGAATTGATGCATGATTTTGTAACGGGGTGTGTATACTGCATTTATGGGAAGTATACATATCTCGGGCTTAGTTTATTGATTTGTGATGCTAGGGTCAATGGAAGACTAAGCATTCCAAGCCGAATAAACCGGGTCCCCACACACCTCGCCACGTCCTCGTCCACGCCACCCTCCGTCCTCATGGGACTACTGCCTCATCAATGCCTTCAACGCTATGACCTTGCAGGCACCGACCATCGATTGGTACATGGACACCGCGCCACCACTCACATGTCATCCGACTCCGGTAACCTCACATTCATTTCTCCTCTCCCACCTTCCTCCTCCCACATCATGGTCGGCAATGGTCACACTCTTCTTGTCACCAGTGAGCAGCCAATGCATCTTTCCTACACACATTCGTTCTCTCTACCTCCAAACGTCCTTGTCACCCCTCGTTTAATACAAAATCTCGTGTCCATTAGTAAGTTTACAACTAACAATCATTATGCTGTCGAATTTGACCCTCATGGGTTTTCAATGAAGGATCTTCGAACCAAGAGTGAAATTCGCAGGTGCAATAGTTCAAGCGAGCTCTACCCTCTCCGACCTACTACACCTCAAGCTCTTGCCACTTCTACCGATAGCACCATTCTTCGGCATCTTGTCTTGGCACCATCTCGTCGGTCCTTCCGTTATCTCGCGTCCTTTCAAAATAAATGATAGTAATTTGTGCCATGCCTGTCAATTAGGTCGACGTGTTTGTTTACCTTTTTTTTCAGTCTATGAGTCGCACGACTTGTCCTTTTGAGTTAATTCATTGTGATCTTTAGACATTGCCAATGGCGAGTATTTCCAGCTATAAATACTTCATTGTGATATTGGATGATTTCACCCATTACTTGTGGACCATCCCACTTTGTTTCAAATCATAAACATTTTTTTATTTTATCCAATTTTTATGCTTATATTGCTACTCAATTCTCCACTGTTCTTCGCGCCATCCAATGTGACAATGGTGGCGACTCGATAACCGTGCTCTCCACTCGATTCACTCGCCTCCCGCAGCATCCATCTTCAGTTTTCTTGTCCACACACCTCACAACAAAATGACAAGTTTGGACTTATTATTTGTATCGATGAACGATATTGTTCGCTCACTTCTTTTCAAGCGTGCATGCCACTTTCTTTTGGGTCGAATCCTCCATGCGGCCACATATCTCTGAATCGTTTACCCACCAAAACCATAGATTTCTCCACTCCGTTCTAGGCCTAGTTCAGACTTTGTCGTCCTACTCCCATCTCTGAGTTTTTGGTTGTCTTTGCTACCCAAATACTTCCGCTAGCATGGTGCACAACCTGCTCCCGGTCGGTCCCTGTGTATTCCTTGGTTGCCCTCCCAATCACAAGTGCTACCATTGCATGGACCTTAAAACTTGTTGGATCATCACTTCCCATCATGTGGTGTTCGATGAAGATATTTTCCCCTTTGCATATTCTTCACCAGACTCCGCGGCTACTTATGATTTTCTTCACATACCTCCTGCTGAACCTTCATCCTCCACAATGTCTTCATCTTCTCTAGATGATGATCTTCCTCCTATCGCCATCCTCCCTGTCGTGGCAACCTCTACCCCTGCTGTGGTAGCACAGATAGCGCCGATCGCCCGACCGCGATGGCGCTTCTTCCTGTTGTGGCAATGCCTCCTGCTTCACCTGCCACCGGGTGAAGGCCTCCCTGCCACGACAACTCCTCTCCTTGACACGGTAGGGTCTCTGCTACCAGCTCCCTTTGCTTCTCACTCCTATGGCATGCGTCTTCAGTATGGTATTCGTGTCCCGCCTCGTAAGAAACTCAACCTTCATGTAGCGGCATATCCCATATTCGTGTCTGCCACCAACTATAAAGGGGATATCCCACATATCCTCTAAGATATATTCATTCATATTCATAATCGTGTAATCATTCGTTGTTGATTCAAATTCATCAATTTCAGAACATCCCATTGTATTCTCATACAAACACTAAGTGTGTCCACAACAATAATGATCTTTGTTTTGATAGTGTTCTCATATCGTTTTCCCGGATAAGCTCGATAGGGAACCCCGTGTTCGATCATCGACGGGAGGGGTGGCGGCGGATGTGGACCAATGGGGTTGCGGCAGGCGGAGTGGCGTGGAGGCGTGAGAGTGAGGCGATGGAGAGAGGAGCAGAGGAAGAAGAAGGGTGGAAGAAGATATTTTTAGGGACTAACAGTGGGCCCCTTATCTTTTTAATTTATTGACTCAGAGATTGTTGTGAGAGATGATGTGTGGTTGAGGTGGCATCCAAGTATGCGAATTTGACACATAGGTGTCATGTCGATCAAACGGGGTTGGATGGGTCGGGAAGGGTCGGTTGCACTGGTTTCAATAGTTGAAGGTTCCAAATTAAACGGTTTTACAATTTGAGGTTGAAAAGTGGACTCAGACGATAGTAAAGGGTTGTAAAGTGGACTTTTTCCAGAAAAAAACTCAAATCGGGTTGGACATGACAAAAGCTTGGCAGCCGTTACCTAGAGACGAAATATTTATTTGCCTCTTTTCTAAAAGCGAGGAATAGATGATGAAATGGTATGTCGAAGTGAGACGGCTAATTGATGTGCTTGGCTCATCGAAAGATGTTCTAGTGATCCATCAAAATATGTATGGCCTAGTTTTCAAACAAGTAATATGGCCACATTTGATTAATGCAAGTGCTTGGCAGCTCAGAACAATACGTAACCCTAATCCTAGATATGGTGGGATGGTGGCGAGGCCGCTGATGGCCATAGTGTGGAGAGAAGAGGCAGTGTGTGCCTGCATGTAAGGGGAAGCAAGGGGTTCTGGCATGTTTGTTTTCTTCCCTAATTTGGCCATATTTTTGTGCCACAAGTGTAGCAAGCTTATGAGTCTATGACAAGTAGAGTAAGGAGCTAAGAAACACCACAACTGTGTCTTGAAATCAAACATTTACCAGTAAAAGGTCAAAGTGGGCTAACTTAGCTGTGGCAAAGCTTGCCACGAACCAAACAGGCTTATCTGGGTTGGCACGAATCTAGATGAGATCCAGTAAGCTCTCACTACCAGAATAGTCTAATTTCCCGAGTGCTCGGAAGTTTCCTGAGTGTTTTGAATAATACACTCGGGAACTACCCGAGTGCCTCATGAAACACTCGGGGAGAGAGTAAAACACTCAGGAAATTAACAGTTCCCGAGTGTTCGATCTGACACCCGGGAACCTTTGACGGGAGCAACGGGGAAAAATGCTCTCCCGAGTGTCATTCGTTACAGACACTCGGGAGCTAAAAAGAACAGCCGCGCCATTATTTCCTCCCCCGCGCGCGCCCGTTTCTAGCCCGTTCCCTAAACCCCGCCCCCCGCGCGCGCTCGATCTCCCCCACGATCGGCGCCGCTCCTCCCCGTCCTCCACCGCCTCGCCTCCTCCGCCGCCGCACCGCGCCTCGACTCCGCCTCCCGGCTCTCGGCTCCCTCCTCGCCCGCCGCCGCCCGACCTCGCCTCCCGGCTCCCTCCTCTGCGGCGCGCCCCAGACTCGCCTCGCCGCCTCCTCCTCGCGGCGCGCCCCGACTCGCCTCCCGGCTCCCTCCTCTGCCGCGCCGCCCGACTCCGCCTCCCGGCTCCCACCTCCCACCGACGCCGCTCCTCTGCTAGGTTGAACCAATTCCCTCTTGCCTTTCTTTCTTTCCTTGTTTATTGATTCTTGATCATTTGTTAATTGTTGAATTGTTATTTTGTAAGATTGTGATTTGGTGAATCTATTACATACCTATATTGTTGCTTTAATGTCCATGAGAATTGTTGCTTTAGTTCATAGTATTACACTGCACCCTTTTCAAAGATTTGGCTTTGTTGTTACCAAATTCGAAATCATAATCCCATCTCCTTTAGTGCGTACTAGAGCTCCTAGCCTTTAAAAGACATTTCAAGTCTGAGATGTATAAAGATACATCGAATTTACTTAGTCCTGTTAATTAATAGTTGTAATCTCTTCATAATTTCATAAAAAATTTGATAAATCAAATATCATGCATGAGAAAATGAGAGCTACATAGAAGAGGCGAGCTAGAGATCAGTGAAATCAACTTGTATTTCATATAGGAGATGTATTAACGATATATAGTACATGCTAATTAACTACCAGTTGGTGATTTCCCAATGAGAAGTTCCTTATACATATTTGACTATTCGGACTTAAGGAAGTGGGATCGATGTCCGTTGATAAGTATGTAGTACGTGCGCTCATGGTCCCGATAGATGCATGTTCAACACTTAACACATATCACAAAGATCCGGCTTCGATTAATGCATGGTCTTGATTATTTTTGTAGTGCATGTGAATCACACGATGTGATCTCACCATATAGGCACTTGTGCAGAACTCGATTGATGTAGCTATCATCAAAAACATCATGTATTAATTAGTTAAATATCTGAGGGTAGTTGTGGCAAATGCTCTGTTAGACTTTCATCTTGAGAAAATTAATGTGCTTTCTAAATTCTTAAGGTTCAAGTACGAGTAGAGAAGGATCTGACATACAAGCACAGTGAGCAATGTAATTCTTGGCCCATACCATACATGATTGGTTAGCTAGTTTTTTTTTCTTGCTATGTATGGATCATGCATGCCTCTTTTGATAAGATAAGACATTATGTATTATGTTTTGCACACTAGGATGGCTGAGGATCGTAGTTGGATGTACACTGGGCGTAGAGCGATGGGTGACTGTACCCAAGAATGGATGGAAAAGTCGACAGATTTTGTGGATCGAGCATTTGCTAGGCGTAATGGACGGGGTGTGTTGTGCCCTTGTTCTCGTTGTTCGAACACATGGCCACAAATGAGGGCAACAATGATCGCACACCTGTGCAAGTACGAATTTAGGGCAGGCTATACCGTGTGGGTGTATCACGGCGAGTCACAACATAGCAGATCAGATGTGCTAAGGGAAGAAACGGACGATGGCGGCCACAATGAGAGTAGGATAGAAGACATGCTAGATGATGTGCGTCATGCATATGGGCCACCTGCTGAGGAAGAACCGGAGCCTGCAACAAGGGCTTTCTTTGATATGTTGTCCGCAGCGAGTCAACCACTTCATGGGCACACACAGGTGTCCCAACTAGATGCTATCACACGACTACTTGCTGTCAAGTCTCAGTTCAGCACAAGCATTGCTTGCTTTGATGCATTCTTAAGCGTGTTTAGCACCCTTCTCCCTGGTCACAAACTGCCCGCTAACTTGTATGAGGCCAAGAAATTGATAAGCGCACTAAATATGCCATATGAGAAGATAGATGTTTGTCCAAATCATTGCATACTATTTAGGAATGAGAATGTGGACAAAGATCACTGTGATTAGTGTGGTGAGTCTAGGTTTGTTGAGGTTGACTCTGGTGATGGTCAGAAGAGGCAGCTTCCTATTGGCAGAAAAATACTTCTGTATCTACCATTTGGGCCATGAATCCAACGGTTATACATGTATGAGGTTTCTGCCAAACAAATGGTATGGCACAAGTATGGTCGTCGGTACCATAATGACAAGATGGTCCACCCATCTGATGGTGAAGCATGGAAGCAATTTGACCGAGACTATGTACAGTTTGCTGCGGAGCCTCGGAACGTTCGAATTGCAATTGCAACTGATGGGTTTAACCCATTTGGTATGGGGGCTGCGCCATACAGCTGTTGGCCTGTGTTTGTCATTCCCCTTAACCTCCCACCCGGCGTTTGTATGCGGAAGTAGTACATATTCCTTTCCTTGATAATCTCTGGTCCTGAGTACCCAAGGAAGAATATGAGTGTATTCATGGAGCCGGTGGTGGATGAATTGTTACATGCTTGGGAACAAGGCATAGTGACATATGATCGGGCATTGAAACAGAACTTCACCATGCGGGTCGCGTACCACACATCCATGCACGACTTCCTGGCGTACGGGATATTCTGTGGGTGGTCTGTACATGGGAAGATGCCATGCCCAATCTGGTAGGTCAACATGTTCATATTGATTGTATGTTGCAGATACATATTTATTGACCGCCGTGGTTTTTAGGTGCGGGAAAGAAGAAGCAGAGGTCTGTCTCGATATGGAGGCATATGTAGCGACTAGGAGGGGTGATCAGAGGGCACCTTTGCGACCCCGTACGACAGAGAACTTTGTACGATTTCTGATCATTTTGTCCCTGGTGATTTTTGCTCCCTGATGATTTTGTCCAACAGGCTGCATATACTGATGCTGCTAAGGAGATTCATGGCCCGGACTACGACGTCATGAATTCACCACTAGACGCGAGTGTTGTGTACAAGGCTGGAAAGGGGAAGAAACATGGTCGTTTCTTCATGGGTGCCGGGTACATTAGCACACCGACAACCCTCTCGGAGGTCTGATCCATGAGTGCTTCATCAACGGATGAAGTACACCTTCAAAGTCGGCAACAACCATCACATGTTTCCCGGTCTCGCTTTTACGAGCTTGGTAGCGCAATGCGACAAGAAATTGAGGCTAGGCGTGTTGGAGCAAATACTCCTGCAGTTAGTTGGTGCAAATATCAAAGTAATATGCAATATATATTCGTACTTGGCTAATGTATGTCAATGTGCAAACAAAAAGCATATGACACTCGGGACCGGACTCCACTTAATGGCCCTCTGCCGGGGAACCATCGCTAACTTATCTCCTTGATTAGTAATCGCATAACGATTATTATATTGTTAGTCTCTTATGAGTGCTTGATTGAAGACATTGAAATGACATGCAATGTAATTATTGGTCGCTCATCGCAAATTCCTTATAATGCGATTTCTTATGAAAATGTAGGGAACAGCGGGATCGGTTGCTTCTCATCGCTAATGTTGAAGCTCTTGGTGCTAATGTTGAAGATAATGTGAATGCGTCCATCGCCGAGAGGCCACCACTAGGTGCTTGCTATTTTCATGATCTACTAAAAGGATACCAATATTAGAAAACATTCACAATCAGGTGCTTGCTAAAAAATGGATAAAAATGGCTACATATATAACTAATTCACTATATCTATATCATAAATTCTTTTGAAATATGTCAACATATAATAATTTGTATGTACAGTCCTTTCTATGAATTTGATGATAAGTGCTTGAGACATAAATGTTGATCAGTAGTTCACAATGACAACATATTGAGAGTTGGAGTTTAACATTTTTAGCACCTGTGCTTTTCATGTTCTATATTGTTAGGTGCTAATAAACACGTCAACATATCAATTTGCCAGAGCTTTTAAAAGGTACATCATACAAGTGGATTCTATGCATGTAATTATATATCTAACAAAATATCACTCCTCGCACCTCTTAATTAAGTCCATATATAGTTTCAACTCATTCCTTTTTACAGTAGTACATCATTATACTCAAATTTCTCTTGCATGTCTTTGTAGATGACATAAGTAAATGATCAATTAGGCCACAAGCTAGTGGCCCACACCACGAGCATGCCCTTAACGATTTGCCATGTTATTAGGTTGCTTATCATGATTTAAAGGAATTTTTGCTTTGTCAATAGTTTGGTTAATTATCTTTTCATGTAATATCAATTCCCAACTTTTGTTGTAAGATGACACTAATATTAAGTTTTGCTCTATTTGCGAACTCGCAAATGATGCTTTTGTGCACAGAAGATTGAAGCAGCAAATTCTGTGCATGCAAATGGTTGCAGCGATACTTGCTTTTGTTTGATGTATATAAGACTATGAATTTACTATTTCGAACTGTTATATGTATTATGCCATATGCTTACATTTTCGAACTTGAACTTGAATGTTGTGAGCTCGGGAACTGTTATATCTATCATGTCTTTTGATTGCGGAATGGATGGATGGATGGATTATTTGATTGCTGTGGAATGGATGGATGGATGGATTATTTGATTGTTGTGGAATGGATGGATTATTTGATTGCTATTGAATTGCTCGAATAGATTTTTATTGAATTTATGAAAAATGGGGTTCTCTTGTTTGTCGCTTTCCGAGTGCATTTTTCCGAGTATCGACACTCGGAAAGCGACCTCATATTTCGAGTGTCGACACTCGGAAATTTAAACCGTAAGTTTCTGCGAATTCGTCGGAGCTTTCCGAGTGTCATTTTTGCAATGCACTCGGGACAAATAGCCACGTGTCAATTTCCTCGGTTTAAATCGATCAAAAGTTGGAAACTTTCCGAGTGTTTTTGAAGCTTATTCTCGAGTGTCGACACTTCGGTAAAGATTCCGCACGGTCCGGCCGCTCGTAGGGTTTTCTCCCGAGTGTATGAGTTTCCAGTGTATAATATACACTGGGAAAGTTCTATTTCGAGTGTTACACTCTGAAACTGCTTTTGTCCCGACTAATCTATCCCGAGTGCTGTTTCCCGAGTGTGACACTTGGGAAACATATTTCCCGAGTGTTTCTCCCATTTTCCCGAATGTTTTTTGGCACTCGGGAAAAATCCTGATTCTGGTAGATATTTTCCCGAGTGTTTCTCCTATTTTCCTGAATGTTTTGGCACTCGGGAAAAATTCTGATTCTGGTAGATATTTTCCCGAGTGTTTCTCCTATTTTCCCGAATGTTTTGGCACTCGGGAAAAATCATGATTCTGGTAGTGTCTACACTATCCCAAGTTCCCTCATCGCAAACACCCCCGCTATCATTTGGAGATTCTTTTAGACATAACTAAGTACGAGAAAGTGGGAATTACTCCCATTTGTGCACAGAGACTATAACCATTTTGGTACACACATATGAGTGCTATCATTTGGAAATCAAGCATAATCCCCATGCGGCCAAAACACTTTTGTCCTGCTGCGAAAACACCAAATTATCGGCGAAATCACTAGATCAGCACGGACGGTTTTAACCGGCCCCTTCTTATTGCTTCTCATTTTCTCCCGTGGTTGGGTGTGGTACTAAAAAACCAAATTTATTGATTCTATTCCAGTACCAACCGGAATAACCAGAATATGTCATATCGACACCTAAAACGGGACACAGCAAGCTCAATCCTATACCAGCCTCAATGCTGGTCAATACCGGTCATTCCGCCCATTCCTGCACTGCACATGATATGAAGTGACCCTCCTTTGAAACAGCACAAAGACTAAGCCTAATATTACTTTTTTTGTTAAGTGAAATTATGCTAAACTATGATAAAATATACGAAGTTATGAACTCGTGTTGTATTATTTAACTACATACAATCTTTGTATTAACTCATTGAACTATGTGTCATTTTTATTCTATGGTTATCTATTCAAGTGAGATTCCAAGTGAAATTATGTGTGTACATAATTACATATATATTTATGAATAAATATATATTATTATATTAAAATCCGGAACGGTACGCTAGAATGGACTGACACTAGTGCATTCTATACTAGGAGGCAAACCGGAATGGAATTGACAACTATGCTAAAAACCAAACATGTCAAGAATTGAGTGACTTCATAGTAGTGGCGGGCCGAGTTTGATAATGGAGGTGCATTTTTTTTTGATTACAAAGAAAACACACGTGTACACACATCACCACGCATGCACACCATAAACACGCCGCGAGTGCACCTCCTTAACACACGCCTAGCAAAACGGAGGTTGGAAATAAATACGGACCTTACAAAATTTGTAATGAACGTGTACTTAAATGTGCAAACTTAATTGACACATTCTAACATAAAAGTTTAAATGATATAGTTAAAGATCAAATGAAACAAATTACATGTTTCTAGTGCAATGACGTCACAAAAATATAGCTTGTGTTGGTGAGCTGCTGACTATTGATTGCCGACATTACAAATTTATTATATAGCTTGTGTCTTATACTAGGTATATATACTTGTATAGTGGGTTTGCATATAAAATTTTTTGGGGTAGGGCTTTACCCCACGTACCTTGGGTGGCTCCGCCGCCGCTTCATAGATCTGTCGCTAGCAAGCAAGTAGCGGTGTCTATAAAAAAAAGTAGCGGAGTTAACCCGTTAGTTACTCAATCATATTTTATCTTTTTTTTTTCTTCTGAAAGGCAGCATTAATACCTGATTGGACGATGAAATGATAAAATCAGTTTTGCTCAAGTGGAAGGTGATTGCATTTGTAGACGGGAGCGGGGTTGTTGATTGATGTGCTTGGCTAATCGAAAGATGGTCACATTTGATTGATGCAGCAGGAATGCAGGTGCTTGTCATCTCAGAAGATGTACAATTTGGTGTCGTTCTGGAATGCGGATCGACGGTGCGGAATGCGAGGTGCTAATTCGTCGGTCGTCACTCTAGTGTGGCAATTGCAGGCAAGGCGGCAGTGGTAAATTTCGCCGTTGGTTCACCTTAATCAGCATTTATTCATTACGAACAAGATTACAATCACGATGAATACATACAACTAGAAAGGAATTTTGGTACACATAGATGAGAGCATCTACAATAGTCCACGCCACTGTTGTTATAGGGTTTCTACATCAGCATTTAGATGATGTGGATGAGAGAAGGTGAGGAGAGAGGGCGAGGTTGTTTTTAGATAAAGAAACTATCAAATTGTTAATACCAAGACACAAGAAACAATTAAATACTCTATTAGAGACTTACTTGTTACCTAAAAACGCGTTTTGTGGGTCCCACTGTCTTAAAGCAAAATATTCATCCGATCATTTGTGCATTCCGACTTTATTATTGATATGATAAATAAGCTAAAACATGTAGGCTATAAAGTTGTACTTCATTATTGATCATCAAGAATCATGCACACTTGTAGCAATTAAAATCTTAGACATATGCTCAAGAAATAATCTATTGAAAAACTTGTTTCTTTTTATTAGATTAAGTACTCTCTCTCTCATCTTAGTAACAATCTAAGAAATAAACTATTGTAGATGCTCTGAGTTGCACAATTTGCCTTTGTAATAAGCGTCACACTGGCAATATCCACGTGGCACCTGATGAGTTGCACAACTCAGTGAGTCCATCCTAGGGTTTAATACAAATGCAATCAAATGTCCAGTTAAAACCAAAATTAATAAAAGTTAGGTATCTGTTTGGCAAAACTGAAAGAACAAGATCTAGCTGAGGTTGTACATCTAGAATGGGGCAGACCTTTAAATTTACTCGAGCAATACATCACGTTATTTAGATCCATCGTATCCACCTAGCTCACACTACAATTGTTTTTGTGAGGCTTAGTAGCGCAATTTTTCCACTTTGCTGTAAATGTGTACATACGGAGGGTTTTTCTCTTAATTTAATTTCTTTTTTAAAATGAAAGCTAGCAAGAGATGATAAATACCAGCTTGTCTATGTGATGTCAAAAGGGAATCAACTAGGAAAAGGGAAACCATTAGCCAACCAATGGGAAATTGTTTTTATGCGAGATAGCCAACCCATGCATCTATGCATGGGGAAATGTTGCCACATTTGGTGCCTATGGCGTCATGTTAGTGATTTTTGTACAAAACTTTTGTAAGAGGTTGTTACCTGTACATAGAGCCCTTTCATTAAGATAGCCTGCCATTGGATATGTACTTGACAGAATGTTGAATTATTGTTTCTATTGCAAAGCACTTACATAGAGAAATATTTTAGACAACCAGCCAATGCATATATGCATGAAAACGTCGCCGCTTATAAGAGGTCATCGATCTTTGGTGCCTATTGGTTTGGGAAAAGATGCATATGCATACTGAATACCAAATTGATGGGATCTACTCAGACATTTTGACGACGTCATGTTTGTGATTTCTTTTGCAAATTTAGTACTAGGAAACCACCAATTAAATTTGAACCATTTTAAGTTTGAAGCGTTTGGGGCTTATATCTATTTTACACTAGCAACAAAAATGCATCCCTTGCAACAAAAAAAAAATCCATCGCAAAAAAAAAAAATGTATGCTAATGTGTATTTTTCGGGTAACACAGGTCTCTAATAATATTGCAATAAAGCGAATGACAAAGCAACAAAAGATCTACGAGCAGACTGATCCAAGTCAAACCAGAGGACACATGACCTAAGAGAAAACTATTAGGCACCTCTAATGGTATCTTCATTGTATTGAAGCGATTCGGGTTCAATGATATGCCACATAAGGAACCACATGAATCAACGTTTTATTCTTTCAATGTATTGAACTAATTCCTCTATCAAAGTGAGACTCACATCCTTAAAAATTAAAATAAAAAACAGCAATACATCTCCTCCCAAGTCCCAACCGCTCCACTTGCTCTTCTTGATGCCTAGCCCTCACCTCCGATCCTCCACCATCTCACTCCATTTGCCGCGATTGGCGTTGTCGCGAGGTCTCCATGCCACACCCATCCGGTTTGCCTCGAGCAACGATGGTGGTGAGATCCAAATGAAAGCATCCTCGATCCGGTGGCGGCGACGGTGCTTCCTCGATCCGAATGCGAGATCGGTCCCAAAGATCCTCGATGTGGCAACGGCGTGGGCGTGGTAGTGTCCTCGATCCGAGCTAAGGCGATGTTGATGAGGTCGGGATGGGATGCGCGGCGTGGCGGCCTCCTCTTTGCGCCAGTGTGGTCCGATGATGGCAACGATGACCCGTGATTCGCATATGACATGTGTGCCTCTCACACATTGTTTTTTCTTGGAATTGAATCAAGTTGGGAGTTCGGTTCTATGATTTTTTTAAAAATGATAGCTCCAATGTGGTGAATCGATTCAAGGCTTGTCTCTCCTCCTTTGAACCGCCCAAATAGCATGATACGGGTGGCTTGATCTTGCGATGGAGACGAACACACAAGCGATGAGGATACCTCAAAGATAGCACCACAATTTGGAGTTGAAGCAATCTTGTGTTGAGCACACAACCACAATAGCGAATTGCAAAGACAACCCTCACGTTGATCCAATCCACACAACTAGCAATGATGTAAGCCCACGAGAGGTTGACCATGACCGATCAATCCAAGCAATCTCTAAGAAATCGCAAGAACAATGAAGGAGAGAACTCTCAGTTTAGGAAAAACAACGATAAAACTCATAGTAGATTAATATCAAAAGAAACGTGGTCGGCCCTCAAAGGTATGTGTACAAGGGCTTATATAGTCATGAGACCCGATTTATTCGACTTGTAATGCTTAGTCTTCTATTGACCATAACATTACAAATCAAATAAACCAAGCCTCGAGATATGTATACTTGTCGAAATGCAATATACACACCCTGTTACAAAATCATGCATCAATTCCATACGTCATATTGTGACAAGTCTAGCGAAAGACATACATAATATAAAGTTATTACAAAGGAGCCGATGGCCAAAAGACATAAATATCAAATAACGTGGAAGCAAAAAGTGTCATAAGATGGCTTTAACCAAAATACGACGGTTAGCCATAACCCACAAGGCAACCGACCGGACCGCCAAGCTAGTCGTCCATACCAGCAAAGAAACTCACCAAAATTGATCCCTTGGGGATCAACCTTCTTCTTCTGCAACAATTAAGCAAAGCAAATGAGTACAAAAATGTACTGTAAAATTACGGTAACAAACCTAGTTACTACTACATGCGGGTTTTAACTCAAAGGAGAAGACTCAAGGTTAATTTTCAGCATAAAGTAAATTTTATTTGCAATAGATAATAATTTGAAGGCAATTTTGATAATCTGAATTTTAATTGAGTAAATAACAGATATACAATAAGTAATAACATAACAACAACCTGGAGATGACTAACCCAATAGCCATCACAACAATAGCACGATTACCCATTCGTACCACCCATGTCAAGTTTTTAATTTAAAAGGTTATAGTCTAGTTCTTACGGGCGTATCCGAGCGTGTCCATAACCTAGGACGAGGCTATTCGAATAGTTCAAAACCCGCAGGTGTACCAATGTACCCACACTTGACACACCTTTTTGCCACTAGATGAAGCACACTTCGAATGTATGCCACACGGCTAAATCCTCGAGATATTTCCAATATTGTGTATCAACTACGAGCCGCTCGTATGGACCGAAACCCATATACTTACATTGTAAAGCCGAAAGTCAACTACCTTATAGGGGTAAAGCTTAGGACAACTACAATGCTCCACACATAAACCCCTCATTTTACCACAACACAATACACATCGCCCACCGCGACTTGTAGCTAACACACGCCAAAGTACTAAGTCAAGAGGTCACATACCCACTAATGTGGTCAAGCACGCAAAATGCTCGAACGGTGGCGCAAGTAACTCGGTCCTTAATTGACTCGGGCACCATTCCAGTCACACCCAAAAGCACACCATCTTACCATTGTGCCCAAGTCCAAATCATTTTATTTTTATTTTTGGTTTCCATAAATAAACATAGCCCAAAGGCTGAAACATAGAGTCATAATAAGTATTTGTGTGATCAAGGTCATCGACTAAGTCGATAACCGCCCAATTCTACCATTATCTAAGCATTCTAAGCATGACACCGTAAAGACAATAAAAGAGCATAATTAAATTACCGGGCTCTAATTCACAAGTGATATTAATAACTTATGTTTTGTGGCAGGGGATAAACAATTTAAGGGCAACTATGCAATAGGATTAGCTACCTCTAATCGACAAAATAAATCTTGACACAAGAAGCATGCATACTTAGTTTTTGCAAACAAGATATTAGACTTTCAAAGTAGTAGGAGCAATATGATCAAATGATGTTACATTGCTTGCCTTGTTGTAGATCACTTTCTTGCTGCAGAGAGGATCACTCACGTAATCAATAATTTCTTGGAACCTAACGCAAAAATGCGATAAAACCAATAAGAACGAAGAACACCAAACAAAACTCAACAACAAAACTCATCCAAATCTCATGAAATTTATACAGAGCTAGAGTATGATTTTAAATAATTTTAGGAACATGAATCAAGTCATTTGGATTAAGTATGAAAAAGTTATAGCTAAAACCATTTCTTTCGACCTATTAATTCAATTAAATTAATTATTAGTGCTGTTCATGGCAAAAATTTCTAATATGATCTAAGGTCTGAAATTTTTATGTTGGGTAGGTAATGGCATCCTAAGATCACAAAGTTGAGTTTACTTAATTTGGAGTTAAAATGAATTACTTATGATTTTTCCAAGTTGCAAAACTAGAACATGACATTTTTAGGAATATGAACATGAGAAAAACCTATTTCATATTAAAGTATATTAACAGAGTAAATTTACAAAATTGAGTTTGCACATTTTGAAGTTATACAGAAAAGGTATGCATTTTACAAGTTTCACATAATTTAAGGATATTCAAAAATGACTGAAAACTCATCAATATTGTCTACAAGGTTTTTGTACGAACAATGTCTATACACATTTTTAAATTAAATTTTAGTCAAATGTGAATTTAACTTAACTCAAATCATCCGAAAGGAATTAAAATGAAATAGTTATGAATTTTCAAAGTTTAATACAATTTTCGTTGTCAAATAAAGACTTACGAATTTTAACAAAACCTATTCAACGAAGCGACGTGGGCGAATGTGGGCCCTTGATGCGAAATCGAGCGGCCACGCCATGAACAAAAAGCGCACGCGCGCGATCAAAGGGCTCACCGTTGGATTTAAATCCAACGGTCTACAAGGATTGGGATGTTCGGGGCGGCCAAGACACCTCATCTCGACCGCAGATCGAAAAATGGAGGGCTCGGCGCGCTGGCGCGCCGGTGGTCCGAGCGGCACAATGATCTCAGCCGCTCACCTAGAGATGGACGGCTCACGCGATTGGGGACGTTCGGGGACCAAAAGTCCTGAAGATCTCGGCGCGAGATCTTGAAATCGACGGTCCAAAATGCTCGCGAATAACACATGTGGATATTAAGTGCGAGGGAGGTTAAATTGCATGGGCCCACATGTAAGTGA